>OX578135.1:49280110-49573245 GCA_951213105.1 Amaurobius ferox
ATCTAGAGTTTAAAATAAAATATCCATATAGAGAGTGTGACTACAGATATTTGTCGACAAACGACGAAGTTCTGTTTCGACACTGAAGTCGTAACTCGATATAGACATATCTTGTAAACTTTTATACAAAATTTTAAAATCATAGAAACACTTTAAAGTAATAGTCGTTATTTTTTGTAACTATGCAAAATACTCTGCATGATGTACTATAAAGTCCGTATCAGACCCGGCCGCCCACTTTGCTGCTCCATGTCTTCGGATGAGCCGGACTGTTTGGGCTTTCGACGCTTCGACAATCCGTATCAGAGGAAATTTCTCTATAACGAAGAAGGTTATCTTATTTTGTAATGCAGCTGCATAGGAAACCCCTATGGTTCCACATGATGAGACAATGGTTTTGGACTAACTTCCTTTTAGTGGGGCATGAGAGCTACCCCTCTGCCTTTTAGAAATATGGGAAAAATCAATTACAAAATTTTAAAACGTTACCATATTAGTACAAAAATGTATTTTTATCCAACATAAAAAGTTGCAAATAATTGTCAGTAAAGATGATTTTAAAAGCATGCTATTCTTTAAATTTCAAAATTGTTTGACGACAGATGTATAACGAACGATTTAATAACTTTAGTTTAAATGCTAACTATTTTAATTGACAGATGATTTTTCTATAAATATCGGCGTAATCGAAGCCCGAAGAATAAATAAAGTAATCAGGTTGTAAAACGTTCCATCTGCAGTATTGTAATCTTATGCTATGTGTTTGTTACTTCGTCCATATTTTTTTGATTTGATGAGCCATATCTACTATGTTTACTAACAAAGAATATTGTTAAATGATCCGTAATTTTTAAAAATGTAACCAGTATGTCAATACGGCTTATATGCATAACATTTCCCAATGCAAGGAATTCCAATAGTCTCAGAACATTAATGTTGTTTTATTTGGGGAATAAGAGTGTATTCTTCAGCTTTTATGCTTTTTCTGTTGGGAAAACACTTTTTCCCCCAAATTTGGTAACTTTGTAATTTACTTTTACTCTCTAAGAGGGGAGAGCGACAGACCTCGTCCCTCATAAAAAGGGGGAGTTGGTCTCGAAAGTTTACTTGTCATGTAGCGCTACAGAGGTTCTCTATGTAGCTGCATTAAAAAAATAAGAATAACCCTTTTCGTTCTTGAGAAATTTCCCCCGATACTGTCTTTCCTAGACAAGCCTGTATATATAAATAAATGATTATTGGATTCATGTTAAAAATAAATTTTTAGCTGCATTGAAAATTTACTGTTAAATAAAAATATTGTTTCACACTATCCTGGGTATAGGAGGTAGGAATTTAATGCAATTTCAATTGCAGAAAAATCAGAAATATGACTGAGAAAAAAATATTTTTGATTTATTGCAATTGTAATCGTTTATTGATTTTAACAAGATGGCTTAAGAAGAGAAAATATTAATTTAAATTGTAAAAAATACCAAACAAGCAACTCCAATCATATATATATATATATATATATATATGTATATATATATATATATATATATTTTTTTTTTTATTGTAAACATAAACAGAACGGTTCAGTGACCGTATGTGGGTAGGTGACAGAGATCCTTAGTGCTTGAAATATTTTCAGCACATTCATTTTTTATTTGTTTCACATTTTCACAAATTATGTAACTTATACTTTGAAATAAAATTGGTCCAAACAATATTATATTCACTTTCATAAAAAGACATCCACTTATTCAGATGACATAAAATATCTTAAGCCGCCTCTTATAGTCTTCATAGCTCATTAAATACCATGAACGAAATTTACATAGCCGATAAAAATGATTTAATCTTTTAGCTAAGTTGCTCTTTGTTAAATATATTTAAAAACGATTTTTCTGTGTTATTTTCAAAGCACAATTGAATAAAAAACATTTGCGTTTAAGTAAATCATTATAATGTATTCATTCCGTAGCTGTTCAGCTGCGAAATTAATAGTCTTGTAGTCTTGCCGTCGTCTTTGTTCGTATCCCCACAATAAAATTAGAATTAAATTGGGAAAATTCAAAGGGAGAAAATGAATAAAAGAATCTTGAGAATATTTTTCAATCTGATATAGATTAGCTATAAGTTTTGTTTCAATATTCTGTTTTGCAGACAAGACTAATGATTTAAGCTATAAATGAATATATATATATATATATATATATATATATATATATATATATATATATATATATATATATATATATATATATATATATATATATATATATATATAAATTTATATATATATATATACATTTATATATATATATATATATATATATATATATATATATATATATATATATATATATATATATATATATATATATATATAATAAAAAGGTTTGAATGTCCAATGAAAAAGTGAAAAGCTGTAACACGAAAACCTAACTTTCTAACAGGATTACAAAATAAAAGTTTAAAACAGCAAATCTTCAAGCAAATGGAGAAAAATACAAATTTCGAATCATCAAGTCTAAGAAAAGTATCAAAAAACAAAGGTATGGAATCGATAGAAGAAAGACAGACGAAATCCAAGCACAAACGCTATACACGTGGACAAGACTCTAGGTCTAAATCAGGATTTGTTCACTTCTTCAAAACTTGTTTTCAAGCTCAAGTGTCTTGTAGAAGCAAACACAAATATGTATGCTTCTGAAGAAATAGATAGATTATATCTAAAAACTATTTCTGCTTGGACTACATACATAAAGAAGAAAAATAAATGTCAAAATGGATACCTAGAATCTGACTGAAAAAATACACAAACCTAGTGAGCAAGGGAACACAGAAAGAAGTGGCAAGTGTTGCCATTCACAAAGGAATAAGATATACCGTTACCATTTGTAAGAAATAAATAACAGTAATGCGAAAAGACATGTACAATGGATAATATACAATCAATAGGGGCAATAATAGAAAGGCTAATGTGTAAGTGTATGTATAAATAAAATATAATTAAAACGAGAGAAGGGAGATGTTAGGCTAATATATAAAACACCATAAAAAGAATTCATTAAAATCCAGGTAATCTAAATTTTTTAACAATACCATTTACAAAATAAGAGGGATATTTATATAAATTGCTGGTAATTTTTAGATTATCAATATGTAAAACATGACATTTTTTATCAGATAATCTATATATTCTAAAAAGCTGATTAAGAATAGTATTTCCAAACAATAGAAACGAGTTGCAGGAATTAAATGGTAAGATTTTATTAATGTTAAAATTAAAAGTGTCTTTATTATCATATAAATTAGTAACAATTATATTAGAAGGTTCAACAAAAAGATTTAAATCTAAAAAATTAATATTTTTACTAATAGTAGCTTCATTAGGAATTAATTCCAAATAATCAGGAAAGAAATCTACATTAATGACACAATTTTCAGTATATACTAAGCAAATCAGATCATCAACATATCTATATAATGTATAATCTATTGATGTAAAAGACTGTTCAAAATGAGAAAGATATAAATTATCTAACATACTGCTTCTGCAGCCACCCTGTGGAACTCCTGAGACTTGTAGGTATAATTTATTTCCTTGAAAAATATAGTTATTGAAAATAGGTGAAGAAGTTTAGGAAAATTTATAAAACTGGTATGAGTTGAATGAATAGTAATATATGCATTGTATAGAGCTAAAATTACATCATACAGGTCTGAGAACTTGATATTATTGAAAAGATCTTTAAAAGCAAAAGTTTGAAATCTTATTAGTTTTTTAAGGGATGTTAATATATATATATATATATATATATATATATATATATATATATATATATATATATATATATATATATATATTAGAAACATTATGGCAAAAATTTATAATATTGTAAGATTTCACAGTGAAAAGAAATCGTACATATATATATATTCTTTCTTTGAGGACTTTCAAAAGAAAACAGCTCGGTATTTGCATTACATGTCTAGATAAAACATGAACATCAAGTACTAGCAGACTATAAATATATTGTAATCCTCGGATTGACTCCTTCATCTTTGAGCAATCATCACTATATATTAGGTTGACAATTTTACTTGGATTTAATTAACGAAAAGGATTTATTAAACAAAAGAGAATGACCATTTTAGAAAGGGGGAACGTTTTGGAGTAATATTAAAGGTATCTGAATTAAACACAAGGACACTTTTTAAATTTTTAACAAATATCTTGATAATATTCCTATGAAAAGAGAAAATGACACAAAGAGCGGCTTGTTTCTTCTTTTTATGAGTCCGCCATTATCCCTTTCCGGTCAGTCTAAGTTCGAACTGGACTCAAAATGGACTCCTCACAAATGGCGCTGGAATGTAGCTCTAGCAGGACCTTCAAACTTTCTAATTTTACATCCTCTTGTCATATTCGTCGTTTAGTCGACACGAAAGTAGTCCTTATGCATTTAGCTTTCGTACGTCTGTCTGCAATCTCATGAACGAACGGACATCGCCTGTAGAACATAAATTTATCATACCAAAGCAATTATCTATATATGTGCTGTAAAAGTATATTGAGTGGAAAAATATGTAAAATAAAATTTGATTCTGTAATATGGTGTTTTCTCTTACACAACGATTTCTTTTCAATGTAAAATCTTACAAAGTTATAAATTTTTGCTATAATGTTTGTAATTCTGAGACAATATAATTATCTACATATTGTTAAATAGAAGGAAGTGGCCTTTCAGATAAGAAAATACCATCATATGTAGAGAATAATTATAAGCATACTTATAAATCATAGAGAAAGTAAGTTAAAAACCATAATCCCATGGGAGAAATGCAGGACAAAATTCCTGTAGTCTTTAAAATGTTAAGTTGCCCTTGCTCAGAATGACAGTATACATTCTGTAGAGAATGGTGCATATATGCACATTAATATATTTTCTTTACTTTTTTAAATCGCTTTATATGCTGATGAAACTGTACAAATATGTACGTTTGTAGAACGTTGGTAGACAGAATCCCAAAAATGAATTCGTTCTAACATTTCGCTAAAACTGCCTTGTTGAAGCGAAACGAGTTCTGAGCTTAGTTTTTTTTCTAAATACCGACATAAATCTGATTGTGAAAGAAAGTTTGCTTGACGTAGTATAACGCAACCTATTCGAATACAATTTTGCACTAAGCTTAAAGTAATCATGTTGTAGGACATGACGAAGCCCGAATTTTAAATTTTGATCTATTTACTCAGATTTTTGAGTTCAAATATCAGACAAAGGAGAAAAATTAATTTAAAAATATTTACCCTCCAAATTGAATTTTCCATTTATTTGGTATAACTCATACAATTTTACAAGTTATTGAGCTGTTTTGTACATTAATTATTTAATATTTAATGTTTTGGATTTGAGTTTTGAACTACTTTCGTGAAATAAAAGCCTGAGTTATTAATAAAAATCATGAAATAAAAGTTTAAGTTATTAATGGTAGATACACAGCTTTGCTTCAGCTTCCGGGGAAACAGCTTAATATCACTATTACACTCATAAAAAGTTCTAGAAACCTTACACTATATGCAAATACCAGTTTGACTAAACAAACAAACTCTCCAACAGAACAGTAGCCTGCTTGTGTTCCCATTTTATCAGCCTTTCAATAGCTCTTGTACTGAAGGGAAACCTAAGTTTCGTAGAAAATAATACATTTAAATGCATTAAAATTAAAAATGTCATGAGCACTTTTAGGAACAATTACAACAGCTTATTTAATTGCTATTAATGAAAATTAAATATGCGACAAAAATAACGTTGCAACCAACACTTGTTGTTGGCCGTTGCACTTGGGTGGATTGTAATTACATTCAACTATATTCATTAACATTTCAGCTATAGATCATCTTGAACAATTACACGTATGGAATAACAATCAAACTCTCTAATCTTTCTACCAACGAGTTATTTTTCTTTTGATTACAGATTGAACATTTATTTCTCAATAACAAAGAAATTTTGTGTGTTATTGATTAAAACATAAATAATCTTAAGATCCATTTAATGATATTCCCAGTTCATTAAACGCATGTAAACAAAATATTTTGAAGTAACTATTAAGTTTATTAAGCGAAATCAGTTTATTTAATCTGTTGATATGGTGGTTGCTTGATGAGTATTCATTTTCTTCTTGCCACATTATCTTTCTGAAAAATCATCGTTCCTTTGAGTGCAATGACTATAATTTATTCGTTTCAAACCCACTCAGTTGTAAAATTATGTCCGGTCACCACACCCCTTATATTTGTCAATTGCAGTTTCACTGGAAAGTTAAATCCAAACAAAGGAAATATTGTAAATCGTGGATTATTTGTACGGTCCTTAGCACTAAATGTACCATTACAGGTCAAATGGCTGGTTGAAAACTTTTGATTAGAAAATTCGCATATAATATTATCGCTTTCTCTCACTTGACTTCATGGCTTTTTTCATCAAATACATTCAATCAATTTTTCAAAATTTATTTTTCATCTTCTTGTGTTTAGATATAGTTTACCATTATTTACCATAACCGGTTATTTGACCGGTAGAAAAATTGTCCTATAAGGTTATCGGTCAGAAAATGTGATGTACCTGCACATTTTACATATTCTCATCAGTTGCCACCTTTTCATATCTACAAGGACTGTTGCGTAGTAAGTATATTAAAATTTCAATAAAATGCGTAAAATTTCAAGTTGCAAGAAAAGATGGCAAAGACTAAAATCTATTACTAGTTCGCTTATATGTTGTTTTTACACCATTACTCCATTCCTAATATCCATTCCAAGTTTGCGTCAATTGTTTTCTAATGAAAAATTACATAAAAAAATAATTATATGCAAAACGTTATTGAAGGTTTTGATTTTTTATGCCTTTTTTCTAAAATTTCATTCGAAAATTTAGGAGTCTTCCGACAATCCGATTGCATTGAACAA
Organism: Amaurobius ferox; assembly: GCA_951213105.1. Lineage (NCBI taxonomy): Eukaryota > Metazoa > Arthropoda > Arachnida > Araneae > Amaurobiidae > Amaurobius > Amaurobius ferox. The sequence goes on from OX578135.1 coordinate 49,287,072, forward strand.
CAATTGGCTTTCAGAATTCACGGATTGTAATTTCTGTAGCAAATTCTATTCGAATCATGCCATTCTAAATCTTCTATTGTCTTTGAAAACTCACGGTTCACGCGGTCTTATGAAACATATGGTACCGGGCCGTAAAGGGGTTAACCTTTGAGTCAAGGTCGCTCCTAGTTCCTCGTTCGGCCAAGTTCATGAAATATAAAATACTTTAACCTTAGCTTATTGCCACTGGTTAGCATAGGACCAGATGTGTTTTGAAGGCACACAGCAAATATCGTATCGTTACCTGCAGGTACTATCTCCATAATTGTTAAAGATATATCCACAAAAGAAAATATTACAATGGGATGTCAAAATTTCATGCAACAATATCTTTATTTAAGTAAGGCAGTGAACTTCCTGTCGTGAGAGAGTGCTGACTGCAATGGGGCGCGCATTTACCCGATGGCACTGGCGTGCACTAAACTTATTCAACAAGTATATTTAGGGTAATATATCGTATTCATTGTAAATACTTAGCTAATATATGGATTAATGTACAGCAAAAAGCCTACATTTCTATCCATCAGTGAACGTTGAGCAAATACTATAGAAACCAAATGGATAACTGCAAAAACCACAGAAAAACCAAACCACATTTTTCTTTAGCTATCACTGGAAACAGTACAATGGCTGGCATTGTACCATTCAATCTACCATACGATAGCTTCTTGTCACATTTTCTTGTTATTGTTACGAACGTATCCCCTAGAATCGTGGGTGTACACATAGGATACAAGAACACTGGAAAGTGTACACTGGAAACAGTACAATGGCTGGCTTTGTACCATTCAATCTACCATACGATGGCTTCTTGTCACATTTTCTTGTTATTGTTACGAACGTATCCTCTATAATCGTGGGTGTACACATAGGATACAAGAATGAGTCCAAGTTTCTGGATAACCTACGTTTATTCACAAGCACACAGTAATCAGGAACAATGTACAATTAAATAGAACTTAAGTGCTCCACAAATTTCACCGAATAAGCGATATTACTCTCAAAATGTTGACGAAAGCAATTTCACAGAACAGCCGCTATTATTCTCAAAACATTGACAAAAATCACAGTCCAATGTAGCTCGTGTCACGTCCATCGAGTCCTTTTATAGTCTCTCCATAGAAACGTCTGGAAATCTCTATATCTCAATACTCGTTCTATTTATGAGACCAGAAATAGATCTCACACCAGTTTAATGTGAGACAGTTTTTTGTACATTATTTATTGTGTCTGAAACATCAGACAATACCTCCAATCTGAATAACGCCAGTTTTTACGACACGTTGACAGCAAAGATAAGCTAAAATCATAAATTTTGGAGTGTCAAGACAAGAAGGGGTCGAAGGACTCTTAAGAAAATGTAAAGAACGGCATTGGATAAAAAGGCTGACCAATGGAGAAAATGCTTGTGGCGTTACTGTGAAGACTGCCAAGAGCAAAGGAGGACTGTCAGTCCTGAGACAAAAAGAGCCACAGGCAATGACATAAGAACGACGATAAAAACAGATATACAGACTTACAGCACGACATTAACAAGCACGACACTTAGAAAGATATAGCGATATAATGACAAAAGAACGAATTGAGAACGACGGCGGTGCTATACTTACGACGACGGTACTATATATAGAGAGATAGAATGACTTAAGAACGATGAGAAAGAACGACAATAAGAACGGATATATAGAACTGCAAAAGAAGGATATAGAGAACGACTATGATTTAGACTTCGAGAGAGAGTTCCACTAGAGATGTGACTTAGTCCAAGGCGACTTCAACAAATGCAAACCAGTACGATATACAAGGATGCAAGCGTTGTGGTCAGGTATGTGTTCCTTAAATATGATACCAGATCTTAAATACATTTTAGGTATTTTTAATAATGGTCTCACATTGTCTCTCTCCGCCGAAATAATATGAATAATTGTGTAATGAATTCAATATGTATTTTATGTTGTTAAAAATGATTTATTGTTAAAGTTAAAGTGCTGCAATCAATTTAGTATTATATTAATTAATATTATTTTACAGAACTCGCTCGAAAGATAAATAATTGGGGGGTTATAAGCGGCAAAACAATGCAATGTATAAATTAATAATGAGTTCCACTAATACGATCCATTTACGGCTATGTCAGTAATCTTACTAAATTAATATGTTTAATATAATATTTAAAAACTCAAGTTTAAAAAGTTTTATTTTCTTAATGTGCACCACACTATCAAGAAGTTTCTGAAATATTCCGGAAGTCGCCTAACTGACGGTAAATTGCAAAATCTGGCAACTCTTCTTCTGACTCGAAATTCTAGCAACCAAAAAGTGGGGTCAAGGAAAGAATGTTAGTACCGCTGTCTTCTGAAGAAAACACTCCAATGACACCCTTTGGTCTGCGATAGAGACGAAAGAGAAGACGGGGAACGCCAGTGAGAAAATATTACACATTCGCAACATTATTTATTGGCACTCCGTAACATTAAAATGTGAGCACTTTTACACGAAGCTCCCTTTTACACGATGTGCACACTTTGACCTGCTTTTGCCTATGTAAAATCATTAATTTTTATTTAATCTCATACAATAGACTTTACAGTTATGGTGAAGAATGTAGTTTAAAGTAGCAGGGGAAGAATGTTGTTTAGTACTTTTTTCACTGGTATGAAAAAAGTCATTAACTACTTAGTTAATTAAATTTTAAATTCTACATTTTAATGCCACTCAATAGTTCATTTAATTAATTAATTCACAAAGCATAAAAATAAGTACGTGCTATGCATAATTTTGCAATTTATTGCATTTAGTCCTCATTTAATTAGGTGTTACTCTTGTCACAAAAAAACAAACCTTTCTTACTTTTTAAATTCTGCAAATTTTTAATATTCTTTTAACGGTATTTAAAGTCCATTAAACACATGTTAACAAATTATTTTAAACGCAGACAAGTTCAGTTAATCTCCGGGCATTGTTTCATTATTTTGATTATTTTTTTCCTCTGAAGATTATAAAAAATATTACGCTATTGAAAACAATATCCACGATTTACTTTCTTTATGACACTGAGGTGTAAAATGAAGACTTTAATTATTTCTTGCACGAAACGTTTAATTAGTTACAAGAGATTAACTACCCTACGAATTAGTTATATGGGAGTTTAGATTAGTATATAGAATTAGTTTATAGAGTTTGGATCAAAAGTAACATAAAATTTTGTTGTTAAAGATAGTTAGTTAATTCCACACTCCACAGAACGGTTCAGAACTCTGAGTACAAACTTTAATGTGGGATTGGGAACTTTAAAGCAAAAATGAAACATCTTTGTAAATCAATGTATGTTCATAGGCGTCACATTTTGATGCTAGAGGACGGTATTGTGCGGTGCGGAAATTGACTATTTTTTGCCATCGCCATTTGTAACGCAGAATTCATATGTTAAATATTGCATTTTACGAATACTGAGATGACTGGTAAGGTATCTGGGCAAAGATAGAGCACGTCATCCTCCATGCCGACCAAAATTATCTCTGTCTACGCGCAGTATGGACGTGTTAAATCTTCTAGCCCTAAAGTCCATCCGATATGTGATAAATTAGAGAAAGTGTGGTGCGGTATATGTGGTTGGTACCCCGATTGGGTTCCAGTTTAAATTGGATACCTCTCTTCCGGTCCTTTAGGCATATACCTTACACCTTCGGGTAGGCCGCAGAGTTTGGGTAATACGACAAACATGTATCCAGTATATGGGGCTGCTAATAGAAACGACAGAATTGTTGTAAAATTGTACAAATCATCCCATAGAAGATCTTCCGTTTCCATTGACAGTCCCATACTGTGGTGCTGGAAAAGGAAACTTTATGTTGGCTTTCAGACTTATTAAATTATTCGTAATTAACATAGCCATAATATCGTACTTCGTGAAACACATTGCGATGTGCCGCTTAGTGTTCCCTATTTCTTATAAAAATGAGTACAGATATTTTTGAATCACCCTGTACAGGGCTAGACAGCACAGCGGTTAAAGCACAGAGAACCCGAATTCGATTTCCGGCTCTGCCCAAACTGTCCCCGCGCTTGCGCACAGTACGGGCACGTTAAATATGTGTGTGTGAAAGTTCTTCTGAGAAGTGTGTTTGGGGAAGGAGAGCACGGTCTCCAAGGATGTTGCTTCTACTGGTTTCCAGTTTAAATTGGGTGGCATTGTCCCGGTCGTCCAAAACAGGTATCTGACAACAAAATTCTATTTTCCTACATAGAACTACAAAGATATACACATTTCTGTATAATAAATTTTGGAAACGCCCTTCTGATTTGTTTTTTCCAATCCGCTATATAAAGCTATGCATATGCAAATGAATTGCCAGTATCTAAATGTTCAAAGTTTCCATCAATGGATTATAATCAGTTTAGTGAAAATTTATGATTAAATGCAGTAACAACATTTCGTTGTCAATTTCGAATAGCAGTTCTGTGCAGACATATGTAAGCATTGTAACTACCCAAATCTTGAAAATTTTATGTAGTAAGTTCTGGAAATGTTTGCTGATAACAAGATACAAACATTCACCAACAAGCTGCTATTTGCCCAATCACATTACATAGAACCACCTGTCAAAGACAGTGGCATTAACGTTCTTAAAAATTAAGTTGTTGCTTGTTTAATTATTTTATTTTGTTTAATAGCGTACGGCGTATAATGTCGTCTTAAATAATTGAAAATCTGCTCAGTTAGATTTTGTTTCGTAGTTATTACTATAACAGTGTTTTGGCCTTCTAGATCACTTGAGAGCATTTTAGGGGGAAGAGGTCTTGAAATAATTTTCGAATTCTCCCCTTAATTTATTTACCCATGCGGCTGCCCCAAGTATTGAAGAAGTAATTGTTTGTATCTTTAAAAGTCAAATATATTGTTCGGAAAGTGTAATATTCCCTAACTGACGTCTCCCGTCTTGTCTTTCGTCTCTATCGCAGGCCAAACAGCGCCATTAGAGTGTTTTCTCCAGAAGATGACTGTACGAGCACCCTTTCTCATGGCGTCATTATAGGGTTGCCACTTTCGAAAATTAGGAGTAGGGTTTCCAGGTTTTGTGATTTATTGTCCATTTGATGACATTTGGCGACATCCGGAATAATCGAGAAAGACCACAAAATAACTAATAATCTACGAGATATTAGATAATTCAAAAAGTTTCTACACAGATAGCCTATAAAAAGGTGTCATCACACAAAGGGCAAGATACTAGCTACAGTGAACTGTGACTTTTGTTAATGTTTTGTTTAATTTTATGTAAATGACCATTACTTATGTAATTTTCATTAGAAAATGAATGACATAAACTTTAGAACACTAACATGAGCCGTTCTTGGTATATGATACATTTTCCAAATAAATTTATCAGATAATCTTAACACTTTAAAAAATATTAACTGTTGTGAAACATTTTCATATTCATATGCAATATTATGTGACAAATTCATTAGCCATTCTCTTGGATCTTGTTTTTCTCGCGAAATTAGATACATTGGGGAATAGTTTTTTATTAGGACGCCTAGCAATTTGCCAATACTCATTTATGAGTGCTTCACTGCGTTGAGTTGTAACGCGTGGCGATATGTGGCAAGCTTGGTTACCCGTTTTGCAAAATATCGCCAACTTTTCGACCCAGATTGTCAAAAATGTTCTCAAAATTACAAAATCAACTCTGCATCAACGAAAATGTCAGCGAATCGATGAATTATTTGTTAAAATTTATTGCTTAATACGGATTAATAATGATAACTGCAATTTAAAGTTGCGCGAAATGTAAATTAGTTGGGTAATTCGAAGTAACATGGTGCTGTAGGGATTTACATGTTGTTATCGTACAATTCAACATCATATTTTCATTGTGAATAAAGTAAATTAATTGCAGTATATGCGGGAAGTCATATTGTACCCTCATCAGATATTTTAATTAAGAAATATTTTAAAGAACATTTTGCAAACGAAATCTCATGAAAATGAGCATTTATTTTTACAATCATACGAATTATTTTAAAAATTTTAAAATGAGCGTAAAAAATATGGTACATAAATGTGAAAAAATGTCGATAGAATTCTCAGAATTTACATACTTTGTTTAAAATTTTTATCACTATGCGATTTGTAAGTACTACTTATAGTAAATAACCTAATCCGCCTAGCATTAATAGGAACAATGGATAAAATTTAATTTTACTCCAACATCGCCTTTTATGTCAAGACTGTAAAGTTCATTACAATTAAAAAAAAAGTTTACACTCATTTAATGATTTTAGCAGTTCATTCAACATCTGTAAAACAAAGTCTTTTAAAAAGCTCCAAAGTTAGTTTAATCTCTTGACATAGTGTTTCTTTGTTAAGTATCTGAAAGAATATATTTTTTTCTAATTTAAGATTATCTTTGTGAAGAGCATCCAGGCTTTATAGCAAGTTATTGTAAGCCATTCATTTTAACGCCACTCAGCCGTTAAATAAGATCTAGTATTTAAACTCAGTATCATTATTGTCTTTTGAAAAGTTTCAAAGCCATATTTGGTATGCAAAGATAATTTTTTTAAGTTTCTGTCGTGAAGTAATACAAGATATTTTTCAATGACAGCAACTGATTAAACGTGAGTAAAATACCTGCTGAATGCAAAGCATATAAACACTCCCGACAAAATATTACAAAATCAACATTTACCGCTAGTCCACACTGTAAGAGAACGCATCTGCAGCGCACCTCGCGTATGCGAACAGAAAAGAGGTGGAAATCGTAGAGGAAGGTTGGACGTGTTGCGAAACCTTGAGATCAGTGTGCTTCGTTCGTTCGTAAAGTTGGAAATGGGCCGCAAACGAGACATCACCAACTGGCAAAAGAGGGCCATAGTGTTTGGCCCGGAACACGGCCACAAAGTTACAAAGATCACACTATTCTTGGATGTGACAGCATCTACAGTAAGTACAGTGCATAAGCAATGGCGCTTGTCCGGAACAAATAATTCCCGGCGATGCAATGCCGGTCGCAAGATGATACTAACCCCGAGGGATCGTTGGAATATGAGGCGCATGGTTACAGCTAATCTTTTCTAAACCAAAGACCAATTGGAGGCACAGGTTAATGCAGGACCGGGTCCGTCAATTTCCGAAGGCACCCTATGCCTGGAGCTGATTCGCATGGAATTATTCGCAGTATACCCCATCGGTAAACTGCTGAATTATGCTGTTCGTCCTCAGATCACAGCAGCCCCAAAATAGAAGAGATTTCAATGGGCTCAAGAACATCGACACTGGATTATGGATAACTGGCGACGTGTAGTATGGTCAGACGATTCATGCTTCTACTTGTATGCCAATAACGCACGTTTCCGGAGAGGCATATGATCTGGACTGTCTCCAGAGATCAGTGCAGCTCGGGGGTGGGTGATGTTTTGGAGGTGTATTTCGGCGACTGTCGTTGGAACACTGGTGAAAGTCAACAATCGGATGAAGGCTCTGGATTATATCACCATCTTGAATGGCCACGTCTTCCCTTATGTGGACTTGTCTCCGTGGAGAGGGCCTTGTCACTGCACCTGTCTACCAAGACGACAATTCTACCGTGCATCACGCCAAGTGTGTTCAGGGCAGGTTCGCAGAACATGATGTTGATCTCCCACACTTCACTTGGTCCACCAATTCGCCTGACCATAACGTCATCGAGAAAATGTGGGACGCTTTGGACACTGCTGTCAAGAGGAGTGTTGCAAGTCCACAGTCACTAGTGGAATTGACGGCGAGATTGATGGATGAGTGCGCCAACATCACTGCAAGCGCTATCCGGCTCCATTTGGACAGCATGCCCCGTAAAATCCAAGCGGTGATCTGGGCACATGGTGATGTAACCAAGTACTAAATTAAATAAAACCTTATTTCGTAATATTTTGTCCGGGGTGTTTTTATAACTTACTATTTAATTAATATTAACAATAATTCCGCTTAATCAGTTAATCTACTGAGATTATATTGTTATATTCTAGATTAGAAATGAACTACTAGGAATATATTCTTATATTCTATATTGGAAGTACACCACTGAGACTATATTCATTAACACTTGAATGAAAGAGAACCACTGGGACTATATATATTCCCAGTTGGGAGTTGACCGATGGGACTATATTAAAGATAGTAGGTAGCCACTGGGACGATATTTTTATATTCTACATTCAGAACCAGATCAAGGCAACGTTGGTCCCAGGGCTGGCGTTGATTGGGGGCCCCATATTTTCATGCCGCATCAAAAATATACAAAATATTAACGCGTAACACATTTTGGGGGCTCAGGCTCATAAGAAGGTCTTTTATAGAAAAAACTTTTTAAATTTTACTTCAAAGTATTATATGTGTAACATTTAAAATTATTAACATATTATATAATTTAAAATATAATTAATATTACCAGTTTTTAATTAATCAAAAAACTATTTATGCCTAAATTTTTATCAAATACAAAACTGAGGAGGGCCTAGGGCCGCGGCCCCGGAGGCGTTAATCAGGCAATGTCAACATTGGAAATCGACCCTATAGCGTTTATAAAATGTTCTATAAAGTGTAATTATTTAATGCTTAGACCTGTGTTTTATCGTTAAATAAATATATAATAAATTAATTATCTCCATAGCACAAACACGTATAACGTGTGACAATTTCTAAATTTCGCTATCATTACTGATACAACAAATTGCAGCATTCAAACTTCCACACTGATTAAACCATAAAAACTCTTTAACACCATTTTAATGACTTTCGCAGTTCATTAAACCCTTGTCAACAACTCCTTTTCAAGACCTGGCAAAGTTTATTTAATCTCCCGACACGGTTCCCCTTTCTTAACTATGTTAATTTTTTATCTCGCAATCTCTCTTCGCAAAGGAAATCATCACACCTTTAAAACAAATGACTATAATTCCTCCATTTTAAGGGCACTCAACCGTTAAATTAAGTCTTGTTAATACAACCCCCACATCCTTGTCACATGCAGGCTCGAGAGAAAATTGAAAGGAAAAACTGCGATGAATTTGTTGCAGAACAGTGCCATTAATTCTTTTTAATTTCCATTCAATGCACGGTATATATAAAGGGAATGCAATATTGAAATGCAGTTTAAAATTCTAATATAAAGTTTGGTTTAACTAATACGTTTTGAATACCATTGAATGTAATTAATTTTCTTAATATGACGCATCTTATTGCATCTTATGGTGGAGTAAGTATATCATGAAGAAAATGTGATGGAGATGAAACGTATTTATTTAACTGAAGTGTCGCTTTAGTTACACAGCAAAAACCAGTTTTAAAGGTTCAACTATCGTCGTATAATACCTGTGCCCTTACACATTTCTAATTCTTCTGCCAATCAAGCTGTCTTTGTGAGTGATGTTCCCCCGTCTCCTCAGCACCCTGTGTTTAAATATTCCCGTCTTGAAATTCTTGCTTTAAAACCAAAAAAAAATTTCACAGCTTAAAAAGCCTTTACCTTTTCCGTTTGTAAATTGTACTAACATTGATATATCCTCTATTCTGCTTAAAGCCACTGAGAGAGGCCCTAAATTCGCATATCCTAATGTTAATTCCAGTTTTATTAATTTCATTCCCCCTGTGGAGGTTGCCCCTCTTAATGTGGCTCAAGGTCATAGAGATCGTGGCCGTTTTGTTATGTATCGGTCAATTACTGTTTTTCAAAATGAGAATAAACTTAAAAGTAAAAATATACATTCTGGTTCTGATATTGTTTGGAACACTGAACTCGCGGAAATTAGGAAACTTAATTCTAATCCCGACCTTGTCATTTTATCTGCTAACAAGACTAAGCAACTTGTTCTTACAAATGAAACTGATTATGTTAATTCAATGCAGAAGTGAATTAACGAGTTGTAATGCAACCAGGTCAAAAAATTCCCGATTACGATGATTAGTACAAGGATCGTAAAACTTGAAAAACGTAATGATCTTCCTCCCAATGTAAAATCTGCCATTTTCCGTGCTTTCCATCAACTACCTAAAATCTTTGGCCAAATAAAATTTCACAAATTACATCATCCTATGCGCCTCATTGTTTCCAAATGTAGTGGACCTACTTATTTTTTAGAGAAATCTCTCGCCTATTTCTTAAAACAATATTTTAATAATCATAGGTTTTATTAGTTCTACTGAAAATCTCATTAATGTATTATTTAAAACTAAATTTATTCCTAATACTACCCTCCATAGTTTTGATGTCGCTTCTTTAATTCCTAGTATTCCCGTTGAAATTACTATTAAAATTATTGCCAAAAAACTTCAAAATCACAAGTTTAAAACACCTACTATCGACTCAATCACTTCTGCTTTGAATATTGTTGCGGAGGCAAATTACTTTGACTTCCGCGACGCTAGTTACTTGCAAACTCCTGGCGCCCCTATGGGTAGCCCATTAACTGATATTTTGGCTGAGGCGGTTTTGCAGGAGCTCGAGAATGAAGTTTTGCCGTGGATGATGTTTTTATTATTTGGTATAGTGAATTAAGTGATATCTTTCTTCTTTTGTCTAAGGTTAATGATTTTTACCATTCGTTTAATTTTACTGTTCAGCACTAATCCAATTGTTCTTTGCCTTTCCTTGATGTTCTGGTTACCCGTTCTACTTTTGGCTTTTACACTTCTGTTTGCCGTGAATCCTCTTTTACTATCTTCTGTACCCCCGCTAATTTTTATCATCCTACTTACACTAAAAAAGCCTCTTTTAACGCTTATTTTAATCGCGCATTTAATGTTTGTTCTTCTATCTCTGCTTTGACTGATGAAATTAATTTTATTTTTAATCTTGGAAATGAGGCTGTTTATTCTTTTGAGTTTATTCATAAGATCTTCGCCCATGTTTGGCGTAAATTTACTCACATTGATACTAAACTTCTTTCTTTAAAATATCGTTCAGATTATAAATCTAGCTTTCCTTACCATCCTAAAATCTTCCATCCCTTTATTCAGTTCTTTCATGAATTCGGTTTCAAGCCTGCGCACTCTAATATTTCTACTTTATTTAACAGTATTCGTTCTGATAAACTTGGGGATATTGATGACATTAAAAGCTATGTTGGGGTATATGTGGTTCCCCTGTTTTCTCCCGATGGTGACTATAAATTTCATATTGACAGTACCAAACGTAATGTTGGCATCCGTTTAGCAGAACACGCTCGTGATGTCAAAAGTGGTAAATTTTCTTGCTCAATATGTTTTTAATGATAATTTTCTACCCGTTTTAGAAAAACTTTCCTTTTAACGCGCTGTAATAACCCACGTAATATTCTCCTTTATGGATCCCTTTTTATTAACACTTTACAACAAAGTTGAAAAGTGTTTATGACTTTGTTCATTCTGTCTGTCTGTCTGTCTGTCTGTCTGTCCGTTAGCACGATAACAGCCGTAAACATGACTTAATCAAAATGAAATTTTAGTATGTTGTTCAGACGGTCCGTAGGACCTATGGGAATATAAATGAATAATATCACCCAATTAGTTTTGGATTGAACCCGGGATTAAAAAATGAAATACATTGAGCCCTATAGGACCTAATTTTTCAAACATTTTTTAAGCGAATTTAAAATTCACAAATTGCTTCGAAAATTTTAGGTAATATTCAAATTGTTCCATAAAATATATAGAAAAAAATCCGATGTGGGCAACACATGACTTTCCTTGTATATAATGTAATGAATTTACTACTTTTACAGTAAAAAATAGGTTTTTCTTATAGTAGATACTAATATTCTTTCCATGATATTCAATTTTCGACAATTAGTCGTCGTTTTCATTTACTTAGCGTCATTTTTATCCATTTGGAAAGATTTTTGTTAATTTGGCAACATTACAAAAAGTCGCCAAGATGGCGACATTCCGCCAAATTCGTCGCCAAAATCTCGCCAAGCGTTATGCACTAAGAAATAAGTTATTCTTACAGCAGATAAATGACTATTGGCGTTCAAAAACAAAAGTATTACTCGAAGTATATTTTTTTCATGAATGGAACGAGCTAGATCCACGAGAATGGTGTCACCCAATTTAACGCATTGTATTACATGTGAAAAGTGAACATATTTCTCAATAGGAAATATTTTTTTTTATTTTATATGACATTTTGATAATTTTTTTTAAAAATGCACAATATCTCGATAACGGTTCATGTTAGCGCTCTAAAATTTATGTCAATCGTTTTCTAATGAAAAATTACATAAGAAATGTCTATTTGCGTAACTTTATTAGTGGTTTTGATTTTTTGACGATTTTTTCAAAATTTCACTCGAAAATTTAGGGAGGTTCTGAACATTCGATTGCGTATAAAAACAATAGGCTTCCAGTGTTTACGGATTGTGATTTTTGTACCAAATTTGGTTCGAATCGGTCCATTCGTTCGTCAGATATCGTCTCCACACACTCACTGACACACACACACACACACACACATACTTTCACACACACACACACACACATACTTTCACACACACACACACACACACACACACACACACACACACACACACACATACACACACACAGACATCACTTCAAAAATGTTTGATTCGTGATCAGGGATGCTTGAAACGTGCTCTCCCGTCGAAAACACGAATTCGAATTTTCGACCCCGTCACAATACTTTCCTTATACATTATGTATATAAGGAAAGTAAAAATCAACGAAATATATTCAGTAGTTTTTTAAATAAAAATTAAAATAATAATTACACCTTTTATATGAAACGATCACGTAACCATGATATGAAAAGATCACATGATCCACTTCAGAATGATATATGGCATCCATCTTGTTTCAAAATCGTGATTTTTTAAGTTCTTTTTAATTCATATTGAGTGTTGTATCCGTCCTAAAACTACTTTATTTTTGCTTAAATTCTGTGCATCTACAAACTGAAACAACGCAAATACAATATATTTCAGTTTAAATGATTATCCAAATTTGATTATTTCTACAACGAAGCCTATTTTTCACATATGTAAAATGTAAACAGCAAAATATGTAGAATGAGTTGTATTAGAATTGCTGTATTTCTTTAACACAAAATAATTTAGCCTATGGAGCCTGCATGGCTGATATGAATGAAATATTAATAGATTTTATAGAGAGAAGGACGATTTTTTTACGATGCAGTTTTAAGCATTGAGTTTAATTACTTGTAGCTCCATGGTCTTAATTTTTAAATAAAATAAATTATTATAGTATTGTGATGAATGAAATTAATGGGAGAAAGTTATGAATGAAATGATGTTTTTATAGAGAGATCCAGGCGTGTTATTTTTTCTATGACGTCATTTGAATTAATTTCAGTTGTTTTGGATGGAGTTTTCAAATATAATAAATTATCGCAGTATTATGATAGTTTTAAAAATATTACCGTGGAATGTATCGCATTTTAGAGAGATTTAAACCAGGCAATTTATATTTCAATGCCGTCATTTGAATGAAGTTCATTTTTTTCAATGAAGTTTTAAGTTTTCAAATATAATAAATTAATGTAGTATTGTGATAAGTTTTAAAATATTACCGAGGAAGGTATTGCATTGTAGACTTTTTAAAATAAAATTGCATGAAGTGTTTCATAATCAATGCTTTAAGCATGATTGATCTTTCTTGTTTATATCTACCGTGCGTCGATTTGTAATTTTGACTCCGTTCAAATTTTAAGTTATGATTGGCGACCATTCTCGACTTTGTGCAATTCAAGTCTCTTCATAGTTATCTTTGACGTCATTCTCATAAACATCAGACTTGACTGTCCTTTCGAATTTTTATTTTTCTTGTAATAAAATAATAATTTATAATTGTACTTTTCTCGTGATACACTTGCATTTTGAATCCGTTTAAAATATATTTTATATTTTTTGTTTATATTTCGTGGATAATCGTCTGTTCATTTACTAATTTTATATTTATTTATGCAACTTTTCTATGCTACTTGTCTATATATGAACGATCCTATTTACTTTCCATGTAGCCTCTGATGAAGAGCTTATTAACGCTGGAAAGCGCTCTGGCATTTTTTACTTTGTTCGTCTTATAAGAAATTTTAATAAAAGACCTTCTGTCTAAAGTTGTGTCCTTAATCTTATTTGTTGAAAAATGGCATGATACCTACGTATTTATTTCTCTATTGCTTTCATTGAGATAAAATGATCTGTTTCTAAAAAAATATTTATATCTGAAATTAGTTTTCTTCATTTTCTAGCAATTTAAATGTTTTTAGTTATGTCAATTTTCTTTGGGATATGACATATGGTTTTATAATATTTTCTAGTTATTCTAAATTCTAATAATAAGCTAAAAATCTGTAGATCAACAAACAGTTTACCTCCTACGCAAATGACTGAAGTCTGAAACGTTATAGATGCAAAATTTGAGGAATTAATAAAATCTCGAGTTGCACAAAACATTATGCACACATATGCAGTATATAACAATGAATGTAATTTTTGAATTCAGCACAACCAATTACATTATTTTTTTTAATGACCACGGAGTTTACAAAATACTAGTCTTCTCATTTCTACAGACCCTAAAATTTTAATTTTAAATATTCATTCACACATATCTATCTTTTATGTTCAATTTATATATACTAATTTCCATGTGCCCATCTGTCCGTCTGTCTGTCATGCTTTTTTAGCGTTTCCCGAATAGATAGAGACTTGCAATTTGGTACACGGGTCGATTATTCGATAAAACCCTCTGGAAAAACCTTATTTTGCGAAAATGTTGTATAGAGAGGGTGCTCCACACCTAAGTGTTCGAAAAGTAAAATGATAGAAGAATATGCTTTGCTGTGAAATAAAGACTTCAAAATTGATGTATGGACAAATCGTTCTAAAGGAATAAAGTGTGCAAATTCAGATTTCTAATATTTGCTACTTTAGGGGGTGCCACATACCAAAATGCTCGATTTGCCGAATAAACGAGAAATGCCCTTATTAAAATTTGATAGACTTGGAATTTGGTATATGGGCTGATCATTTGATGGAAACACCGAAGAGGAATAGAGATTTTCAAAAACGTTCGCTAAAGGGGTGCTCCTGAGAAAAACGTTCGAAAGGTTACATGATAAAAAAACAGGCTTCGGAATGAGATAAAGACTTCAAATTTTGTGTCCGGGGTAGAGAGTCTGAAAGGAAAAACGTATGCAATGGGATTTTTTCGATATTTGCAACTTTCGATTTTTAAAAAATGTTCGATTTTCCGAATAAATGAGAAACGTCTCCTTTAAAATGTGACAGAAGCTTCATATTTGGTATATGGGATAATCATAATCATATGATAAAAACCCAAGAAGAATAGAATTTCTCAAAAATATTCATTTAAGGGGTAGATACGTCACACGAAAACGTTCGAAAGCTAAAATGATATAAAAAGCAAGCTTTGCGATGGGATAAACTTCAAATTTGGTGTTTTGGTAGATATTTCGGAAGGAAGAAAATGTATTATTTAAGTTTTCCAATATTTACTTCTTTAAGGTGTGAGGCACACCAAAATATTCTATTTGCGCAATAAATGAGAAACGCTTTATTTTAAATGAAATATAGATTTAAAACTTGATATATGGGGCAATCGTAAATGAAAGAAAACTCCAGTTTCACAAACATGCCCTGTAGATGAAGTTGCTCCACACCAAAATGTTCGAAAATTAAATTGAGAAATAAAGACTTCAAATTTAATTCACGGGTCAACCAATAAATAAAACTTCAGGAAAAGACCGTATTCTTCAAAAATGTGCATTTAATGTGTGTTCCACAGCAAAACGTTCCAAATGTGAAATGAGAGTAAAATGAACTTAGCAATGAGATAAGAGACTTTAAAATGTATGCAAAGATAGATAGTTATATAAGAATAAAATGTGCAATTTTGGCTTTCTAACATTTGATAATTTAGGGATGTCGCACACTTAAATGTTTAATTGGCCGAATAAATGGGAAATGTCCAGTCTGGAGTGAGACAGACTTTTGAAATTTGGTGCATAGGTGAACCACCGGAAAAATCGAATTATTAAAAAAGTCACTTTATTCGGGGTTGCTTATTGTGAGACCGTGATTTTCAACGCGTATTCGGCTAGTAATTTTTTTATTTGTCGTAGAAATATGACTTTGCGCCTAACTTCGTTTGTGATATCCACAAAATGGCATGCTCTTTGGTGGATTGCATATGAGGTTAATTGTCATGAAGAATACAATACTGATATAAAATATTTTTTTTCAGTTTCATAATCATTTTCGTTGCATGGGCAGACAATAAGCACGTATATCAATGAAGTTAATTTTTTAAATGCCTAAGAACAAAATTGATGTTACTATCACCATTACGAACAGGTTGCATTAATTATCCAAGTTTCGAAGAATGATTCGCTAGCAAACGTCGCAAAATATTCTATTTTTTTATTTGCTTGACTGAAAACCTGATCTAGATACTCACATAACTATCCAATCGGTTAGAAGCACCAACCTAAATGCAAAGAAATTGTTATGTACCACTGAGGGAAAGAAGGAAAATACTGATTTTTCTCTTCGTGAATTTGGACAAATATTGAAAATCTTTAGAACTCCTACTTTAGAACTCCTATTTGAGGATTATAATTTTAAAAATAACCAGAGCAAAAAAGCTTGAGCAAAAATCACTGAAACCGAGGTCAGGATAGGGGCCCAATATTTGTCAGTACAAAGTAGAAAAATTTTATATATATACTATATTCTCATAGGAAATCAGGTACTTTTATCAATGCCCTGAACTGCAGATTCAGTTATACGTTATCCTGCAGCATGGCACTTCAGCCATATATTTTTTAACAAAAAAAAATTGAATTCAGCGTATTACAAGTTATTCTGAGCAGTTTTGCATTTTGCCACTTTTATGGGACTGGTCACTGTCTTTCCCAGCTCTGAAACACTTCTGGCCACCTTTCATCATGTGAATAAAATTAGTTTGTTGAGACAAAGAAAAGAATGTCAGGCGATACGGTTTGAAGTCAATTGTTGATACATTAACTCAATTAAACATAGAGCAATTTGCAGCTTGGATAACTTTCTTAAAATAATCTCGAGTAGATTCTTTGGATGATTATCTGGCTTGGATATTTTTAAGTTTTTGCGGTGTTCTAGTGTAACCTTTGAATTACTATAAGTCTACTATTTTTCTTCATGAACTTTCACACATAACTATTGTGCACATGTTAAATGTTTAGAAATGGCTTATATGAACTGAAAAAAGCAACCAACCATTCCAAAATAATGACACTATGTGATAAGGTCCAAAACGTTCGGAATATTAACAAATTTTTAGATGCAAGTACAAAATGCAACAGGAACGGAGTTTTATTTATTTGATGCTCTATTTTCTTTCTTATAAAGATGTTCTCAAAAAAAGTTTGTCAATACAAAATATTTATATTAAAAGTAAAAGAACTTTATATAAAGAATAATGTAAATTATGTAACATAATAAAACATATAATAAAGCATCTAAAAAACATATCTAAAAGCAGCATGCAGCTGCTTAGAATATACTTTAACCCGTTTGCCAGTGATAAAAGATCAACGGACCCAAATTCAGAAAGAGGAAACAAGTATCAATGAAGGGGACGAAAGGTACACATATTTATTTAGAAAACTGCAAAACACAATAAGAAATGAGATCCTACCAATCCGAATGCAAGGACGAAAAATAATATTCATTCGGAAAGAAGCAATCCAATGAAGATTTATCCAGTTGCATGATAAATTATAAAAATTGTAACGATTAAACAAGCCTTGACAAAGTGCAACACATCCCAATTAAAAGAAAAATAAAATAACAAATCATATAGATTGATCAAAGTAAACTTATAAAGCACCCAATCAAACAGTAAAAGATAGATTACTGGAAAACTCCTTAATCAAAATCCCTGAATTCTTTTCAATATGAAAAACCTCAAAAAAGTCAAGAACATAAGATGGAAGAACAATTTTGCATTACTCATAAGAAAGACAGTTGGAAAATAACAAATAAAACGGCATATAAACTTGAAATTACTGTAACATTTTTCACATTTATTTTTTTAATGC
Organism: Amaurobius ferox; assembly: GCA_951213105.1. Classification (NCBI taxonomy): domain Eukaryota; kingdom Metazoa; phylum Arthropoda; class Arachnida; order Araneae; family Amaurobiidae; genus Amaurobius; species Amaurobius ferox. Next base: position 49,305,215 of record OX578135.1, read on the forward strand.
TTGTTGATTAAGATAATTAAATTCACTTGGGCCGCCCAGGCGGTGAAGTGAATAGCGTCTTCGTATGTTGTCTTGTGGGCTCGGTTTCGAATCTCGAATAAGGCATGGATGTTTCTCGAGAATAAAGTCAGTCTTCCGCCTTCTGGGTCCTTGTCTAAATGTAAAGCTGCACCCCCTCCGACCTTCGTCAGTGATGCGTTCTTGCAGTAAACTGTGTTCTCTCGTCTTGTGTCTTTTTCCGTTCTTTCCTGCATCCTGCGTCACTGGTCCTGTTTGGCTCCGCCGAAACAGGAGGTCATCAGTAACAATAACAACATCCACTTGGTGAACCGACTTTCCCCCCAAAATTCATATACATGCCATGTTAATCAATTAGAAATATTCGCAGCAAATTTATCAAACTGCATTACCAAGATCAAAGCATAATTGAAATATTATTGATTCTTATTGGTGTGCTTAAAATGTTTAAATCTATCAAAATCCATAAATAAAGTTTCAACCCCCCTTCACCATATACATATTTTAAATACTATGTATGGACAGTGAAAACCTTCAAGTAAATAAATATTGTAATAAAATAATTAGTAATCTTCTTTCTTATGAACAATTATTAAAACAGTCTAATAACTTATATTTATAAAAAAATAATTAAATAATATTATTATCTAGGAAAAAATCAATGTTCAGAAATTTCAAACAAAATTAAATAATTCCATTACAACAACTTGCAATTTATTCATAATTCTATTCATGGCAATATTAATCCAATTCATTCTTTTCTCGAAATCAATAGATCCCTATTAAACGTTAACGCTTTTCTTTTTTCTTCTTTCTGAGAATTAAAATTGTAAAATATACCATTAAGTATTCATTTAACTTATTTTTTACTCCTTTGCTTGAGTAATGAGCTACATAATTGATTTTCTTGACAAATGTATAATTAATGACGCGAAGATAATTCTGAAGAACTTCACGATATTTTGGTTTAAGAAACTAATTTAATTCACTTATCCACTTTGTGCATTTATTGCGTCTTCGTCGCAGAGATAAAGGAAATTTGAAGCGTCGTGTGGGAGTAAATTCGATGTAATAAACAAAATGGCTCTCCGAAGGTTTTTATTTTCATTTACTTATTTTTGATTTATCAAATGTGGCAAAAAGTTCTTTTAGCAAATAGTTAGGTATATAAAATATTTAAAACACATATTACAATTTATTTATTTATTATTATGAGCACCTAAACATATTTTAGGTGCTCATAAGTTTTCTTCTTGAAAAATAATTGTAATTATTTTTAAATACCACCAGCTTTATAAAAGTACTAGTTGAGTTACAGTTCTTTCAACTAGGTGAGCGTATTTTTAATCGTACAGACTTTAACAGTTTACATTTCAAATCAATACAGATGATAAAATATAGTAATCTGCATGGGAGATACGATTATTTTGCTGCTCGCTTACTCCTTCACTTTTCATGATTTTATCAAATACTTAAAAGACATATTACCTCAGATTTTAAGTGCTCATAATTATTTCATCCTGAAAAAATTATTTCCCGTATTTTTAAAACTGGATCAGAATTTTAAAAATACTAGTGGAGTTCCAGTTCTTTCAACTAGATAAGCGCATTTTTAACCGTACAAACTTTAACAGTCTACATGCCAAATCAATACAGACGTCAACGGGTAGTAATCTACCTCGGAAATAAGTTTATTTTGCGTCTTGATCATTAATTATCTTTTCATGCTTTAGTAAAATATTAAAATATCGTTCCTTGTTCTATATTGGTGAACTATGAGGAACATTATTGAGGAACAACATGTTAAGCGATAAATTTAAGGTAGGGACCTGAATGAACTTCCTATGTCTAATATCTTCCTAGGAATAGTTCCTAGGTCTAATTGAAATGATATTTTGTATTCTGTGTTTATGACTTTTCTGTATACTATTATAATCACCTCTGTTGTCTTGTTTGTTGTATTAATAAATTCGAAATTGAATTTTAACTCGACTGACTATTGAGTTAACCTGCTGCAGATCAAGCATCTCAATCACATCTTATAATTCTCTTTGGTGCGGGTTTATGAAATGTAATATCTTCTTGTTTTCAAATAACTCCCATAAACCGTATGGTTTCTGAATATTTGCAACCGTAAATAAATGAATACAAGTATTATTTTAAAACTAGAAGGTATACATGTCATATGACGGAATTAAAAATTTGCCAAGCATTGCCTCCTATTTAGTGTCGTTTTTATCAATTTGGTGACAAGTTTATCAATTTGGTGACAAGTTTATCAATTTGCTGACATTTCCGTCAATTTGTCAATATTTAAAAAATGCGGCATGTTTGCGACATCCAGCCAAATTTTTCACCAAGCATTACGGACGGATGGAGAAATGGGTTATTCATATAGTCGTTTGTTATGTTATTTCCAAGATATTGAATTTTCATCAATCTGTCGTCATTTTCACTGATTTAGCCTCAATTTTATCAATTTGGAGATATTTTCTTCAATTTAGCAGCATTTAAAGGGACTTGTTAAGTTGGCGATATGCCGCCAGCATTTATCGCCAAAATTTCGCCAAGTGTTACAGACAGAGAAATAGGTTATTCTTATAGTAGATTCTTATATTTTTTCCAAAATATAGCATTTTATCCAATTAGACGTCATTTTTACCAATTTGGCTACATTTTTATTAATTTGGTTATATTTTTATCAATTTGGGGACATTTTCAAAAATTTGGCGACATTATTTCGTCAATTTGTTATCAATTAAATAATCTCGCCAAGCTGATGATATTCAGCCAATTCCGACACCAAAATTTCGCCAGGCGCTACCCAAAGATAGATAGATAAACTGACGGTTAGATCAAGGTGTTTATATTATAAATTATCAGCATCCCTTTTGGAGTAGTTATTTTCTTCTTCAGAGATACTAGAAAATTCACCTTCCGAAAGATTGCTCGATGTTAAAATTACGCGAATCACAGGAAATGATTGCTTTTATCGGTAGCAGTAATAATCCTATTGATTTCTTGTATTATCCAGTATAAAGAAAACTCAAATTTGTATTATCGTTTTCTCCCCCAAAATTGAAACTGTTTAAACTATTAGGAATATTTGTTAGTGGCCTAAAAAAATTCAGATTTTTTTTGTTTTGTCTCTGGAGACACGAACACAATTACAAACACCTTTGCTTAAAAACTAAAACTAGTTTACATAAAATCACGAATAATTTAAATGAAATAACAGTTGATTCGTCTAAAAGTAAAATTGAAGCAATCTAAATAAGGACAAGCTAGAAATATTTCAGAAAATGGTTTAGCAATTATGGTTCCAAACTACTCTTCTCAGCTGGAGAGAAATCATTTGCGAAGAAAATGCTCCTTTCTTGGCATCTTTCCAAGCAACATAATTATCAACATCAACTTTATGGGGTAGACCCCCTTTGTTTACCGTTCTGGCAACATAATAGGATTGTGCAACAATTTCGGAATTTTTTTCTCGGTTCTAGTCAAGTTTCTTTTCTTTTAACATTTGGAGAAGTTTTATTGATGGTGCAAACAGTTCTTCTTTGTGGTGGAGTAAATATTATTAGTTCATGATACTACTTACCATATTAATTTTAATTTAGTAGTGTGTACTTTTATATGGATTTCAATATTAGATTAATAGTAAGACTTGGGAAAATAAATTACAGTAGAACCCCCATATCCGCGAGTACTGCGTTCCAAAATCTGCCATGGTTACATGAAACGGCGGATAATAAGGTACGCTATATATAACGTAACATTCGGGCAACAAACTAAAATACGATAATAGGCAGTTAATAAACAACGCATTGTAAGTCATTACCGACGTCCAATAAAGTGATGATAAACTATATATATTATATATACTATATTGTATATTTACAGTGTGCATTTTCCTCTCTCTCTCTCTCTCTCATACGTATAGAAGTAACGAATTTTGAAGTTTATTCATTCAGTAATTCTCATGAAATGATAAATCGATGAAAAAATATAGTACACTTGTCCTGTATAGTATATCATATGCAAATTCAAGAGTTGACAGACCAATAAAGATCATTCATCTCTATCAAAGTGATGCCTGATCAATATAAACAAGAAATATCAGTCATACATAAAGCATTGACTATGAAACACTTTCCACCTGAAACGCTATTTCATTTACATTTCAAGCTGCTTCAAAAATTGCCATCGATAAAATAAATCTCCACACTTTATCGAATAAGAAAATGATAGTTACTCAGAGTGATATTTATTCAAATAACATCATCGAAAGTATAATTTGCGAAGTGTTTACGATGTTTTTGCCATTATAATTACAATATTTCATACCTCATAATTATAATATTCCATACCTCATAATTATAATATTTCATCCGTCATAATTATAGTATTTCATTATTATAGAAACTATATCATTTGCTTACGTCATGTTAAAATAGTTCTACAAAACTGTTGTAACCATCCTCACTCCCTGGTTCTAACCATTTTATTTCACCATTTCTCAAACCATTTTATTTCAGAAATCGCTTGCCTCTCTATGTAAAATCAATGAATATTGCATACATATCACTTATATTTCGGACTTCAGAGCTAATTAATGTTGTGTGAAAATATTTCTTCAATTTTTATGCAACTCACCATACAATCGCTTGATGTGTTTACATTCTGTTTGCTATAGTTTAGCCATAAAATTAGGCTTCATTATAGGAAAAAGAAAGTTTAATGATCATTTAAAATAAAAAATATTGTAATTGCGTTGATACAAAATTGAGATACACGGGTAATACGCAAAAATAAAGCTGTTTTATGACGGATGTAACACTAATCATAAAGATGGACGAACTTTGAACATCTACAGAAAACAAACAGGGGAAAAAAAGGGAAGCCATTTTTACTTTCCCTGCAATACATGGTAATGTATAGGGAAAGTATTCGAATCATACCAAAAATCGCAACTCGAGTTTTCGACGAATCTACATGTTTCGAGACCTCTAGAATACAAAAAAACTATTTTTAGCGTGTCGTCTGTGTGTGTGTCTGTCTGTCTGCCTGTGTGTCTGTGTGTCTGTCTGTGCAATGTATGTACCCACTCTAACTCAAAAACTAATGGACCGAATTTCATAAAATTTGGTAGGTAAGACTCTTGGGCGTGACCCTGGTGCTGATTAGATTTTGGTACAATTCGGAAAAAAGAATCCGCCTTTTTTTTAAAAATGGCCAGCAAAAATCTCATCCACTCTAGCTGAAATACTAATTGATCAAATTTCACAAAATTTGGTGGATAAATCACTTGTGGGATACTCTGGTGCTGATTAGATTTTGGTATGATTCGAAACAGAACGACCTGTCCTGTTTTACGAAATGGCCTGCAAAAATCGCCAATATAAAAAAAAAAGACTACGTATATTCAAATGTATCAATTAAATGCTTGTTTTATACGTAATTTTTCACGAGGAAAAGTATAAGAACAACTCTATTATTCTAGGACTAACCGTTCTCGAGATAGAGATTTTTGGCATTTTTGTTATGCCGCCTTTGGAAAAATGTCCAATTACCAAATAAAAGCGGAAATTGAATTAAAAATGAAAATTTTGTGTTATTTTGTACAATTAAACTTAATTTAATGAGTTCTTAAGGGGGCATAGGACCTATAAACATTCAAAAATGCAATTTTTCAATTTTATTTTATTCTGAATACTTGAACATTTCTGAACACTGTGCAAAAAACCGCATTCTAAAATTCGCATTATTTCTAAAGTTATGAGCTTTTATGCAACATACACTTTTGAAAATTTTCTCATGTCAGCCATCGCCGCCATTTTTAAAGGGACGTCACTGTTTGTTTACGTTTGCAGTTTGCTGTTTTGTCATGTAAATCTAATACTTTTTCCACCACCATGTCTTAATTATTTATTTAATTATTCCTGCAGCAGTAGGAAGGCAACTACTCACCTCTACTGAACTGCTCAGCCCAGTTTGTTTATATTCTGGCGCCGTTAACTTGTTTACAACGTGGAGAATTTCTTCTGAGTTTCGCAATTTCTTTTCATAATATTTTCTTACTTTTTACGATTGATTTGCTGCATTTATGTTGTTTAAGCATAAGAACTTTGAACTAAAATACAGTTAATCTATTTTATAATTATATATTACAAACTTCTTCAAGTTTGCATATGTATTTGTGTAAACTTCAACGTACAAGACTGTTTGGTGCAATTTTTTAATATAAACTGTTTGCGTTTTGCTTTCTAATAATGGATACACCGGCAACTAAATATCGTTCTGGAAAAAGAACGAAAAGAAGACGTTTTCAAGGAAGTATGTATGTAATTAAAAACAAAAACAATCCGAAAGTGTTCGAACGACAAAATGTTGATTCTACGCCTAAACTAAGAGCTTCAAGTAAAAAACTGTTCAGCTCAAAAGATGAACTTTCACTTGATAAGTCACATATTTCATCTGAAGAACATGAATATAGATTGGTTGATATATCAGTACTTTTCAAGGAGTTTGCAAATGTTTTGTGCTGCAAAATATGTCATGGAACAATAAATATATATGAAAAATCTTCAATGGGTTTAGCATCAACGTTTCTTGTATATTGTGATAGCTGTGATGAACTAAAGTCTGTGAAAAATACAAAAATGCTTGGTGTTAAGAAAACATTCCAGAAATAAACAGAAGAGCTGTGTTTTCCATGCGATGTATAGGGCAGGGATTATCGGCTTTATCTACTTTTTGTTCTACTATGGGTCTTCCAGCGCCTGTTTCTCAGAAATCATATAATAAAATTAATCACAGGATTTTAAATGCCACATCTGTTGTAGCTAAATCTTCAATGAAAACTGCTGTCCAGAACGAAAGAGAATTATCAAATGGATCGAAACATATTACTGTAAGTGGAGATGGTAGTTGGAAAACCAGGGGGCATTTGTCAGTTGTAGGTGTGTGTACACTAATCGGATCAAAAAGCGGGAAAGTTATTGAAACCGAAGTAATGTCTTCTTTTTGTAAAGGTTGCAACAGCTACAGAAGTAAGAAAAGTGGCCATCGGTATGAAAAGTGGAAAAAGAATCATAAAATAGTGTGTTCAAAAAACCACTCGGGTAGTGCCGGAAAAATGGAATGTGATGGAATGTTACGCATATTCAACAGATCAATTGAAGACCATGATGTTCGGTACAAATTTTATATTGGTGATGGTGATACGAAAACATTTTCACAAATATCGAATAGCAAACCATATGGAAATGAAATAGCGGTTGAAAAACTTGAATGCACAGGTCACATTCAAAAAAGAATTTGGAACTCGTTTGAGAAAGCTGAAAACCCAGATGGCTGGAAAGAAGCTATCAGATGGAAAGACAATCGGGGAAAGGACCGGTTGATGGATGCATAAGGTGTCATCTGACAGTGACCCACAACACTTTTTTTGTCCTAAGGAACCAAATACTTGGTGTAAGTACAACCATGCAGCATACTCGAACATATTATCAAACTTCATAAGAAAGCATAAAAAACCCCTTCCAAAATCTGACATGGAGTTGGTAAAACCAATATTTAAAGACCTTTCAGATCCAAATTTATTGAAACGTTGCCTTGGAGGGAGAACTCAAAATCCTAATGAGTCTGTGTGAGCAAAAGCTAGCTCCTCCTCTGTTCTTATAATTCGGGTATGGCTCGTGTGGCATCTTTGATAGATGTCTTTGCTGCCGCAAGTCTTTAAACTCCCTCATATGGAAATATTGCCCGAAAAATATAAATGCTGGGAGAGAAATTGCACAAATAGCAACAAATATTGCCAGTATAACATCCAATGATGGTGGTAACGGTATAATAAAAATTATGAATGCTTTAAATTTGAGTATAAACAGAAATTTACTAAATGTTTTGCATCTGAGTGATAAGAAACGGATATACGAAGCAGATTTTCGAGCCTCTAGTACTACATATGAAGTTCGAAAAGCTCGTAAAAGCCAGAAAATATTTGATTTTCAAAGACAAGAGGTAGAGGATGGAACTACTTATACATCAGGTGCATTTTGATGCTAAATTAATTATAAAATAACACAGGATGTATTATAAACTACAGCGAAACATTAATTAGCTGAACTGCGATACATGTTTCATCTATTTATAAAATTTATACATAAGACATTCTTCCTAAATAAGTAAAAATTTAGTAAATATTCTTCATCTGACTGACAAGAAATGTCTACACGAAGCTGATGTTCGAGCTTCCGAAGCAACATATAGAGCTCAAATACGCCTTAAAAAACAGAAAAATTTTGATTTTTCAATCATAACAGAAATAAGAAGGTGCTATTTATGCACTGGCGGCATTTTAAGGTCGAAATAAGATAATAAGTAACACTGAATATATTTTTAAACTTAAAAGCGGGTTTCTTAGATATGTGATTTTAGCGCTTGTGCGCAATATATTTTAAAATATATGTAGCCAATCATTTTCAACTTTTTCGCTCTTACTTGTTTCATCTGTATACATAATTTATAGATAAAAATTCCTTATAAATAAGTAAAAATTTATTAAACGTTCTTCATCTGACTAACAAGAAACGACTGCAAGAAACATCTGTTCGAGTTTCCAAAGCAACATATTGAGCTCAAGTAGCCCCTAAAAGGCAGAAAATTTTTGATTTTTCATACATAACCGACATAGGAAGGTGCTAATTATGAACCAAAGACATTTTAAGGTACAAAATAAGATAATAAGTAACATTGAAGCATTTTTAAATTGTAAAGCTATTTTTCTCAGATATGTGATTTTAACACTTGCGCGCAATATATTTTAAAATATATGTAACCAATCACTTTCAAATTTTTTGCTCTTACTTGTTTCATCTATATACATAATTTATAGATAAAAATTCCTCATAAATAAGTAAAAATTTAGTAAACGTTCTTCATCTGACTAACAAGAAACGACTGCACGAAACGCCTGTTCGAGTTTCCGAAGCAACATAAAAAGCTCAAGCAGCCCCTAAAAGGCAGAAAATTTTTGATTTTTCTTACATAACAGACATAGGAAGGTGCTATTTATGAACTAAAGGCATTTTAAGGTGTAAAATAAGATAATAAGTAACACTGAATGTATTTTTAAACTTTAACGCTGTTTTTCTCAGATATGTGATTTTAGCCCTTGCGCGCAACATATCTTAAAATATATTTAACCAATCACTTTTAAATTTTGTTTCATCCATATACATAATTTGTACTTAAAAAATTCACCATAAATGATAAAAAAAGAATTGTGAAGAAGTTTATTTCATGTTTTTTAACACTGAAAATGAAAATTTCATTTTGTTTAAGTTTTAAAAATATTAAAATTATTTCAAAATTTTAAAAAGTGTATACAAATTAAAGATGTAATAGTTATAAATATATTATTATCAAATTGAAGTCCATAAGTATAATATTATTTGAAATATCTTGCGCGCGGCTGCTACATACACCGTTATGTCTGTCAAAATTGTATAAATTTTAAAAAACAATATAAAATGTGCATATAATTATGTGACTTCAGTAAAATGTGTGTAGTAAGAAAGGTTTTCTATATGTTTAGAGAAAAAAATTTGAACATTTGGAATACACCTGGTTGAAATTAAAAATTTGTAAAGATATTTTCAATGAATTTCGACAGTTTAAAGGTCCTATGCCCCCTTAAAGACATATAGAAAGACTGAATTCAAGTCTGCAGGGAAAGTCATGTGCTGCCCACATCAGATTTTTTATTTTGCAATGAGTCACGTGATCCTTTCATATATCATGGGTGTAGTTATTATTTCAATTTCTATTTAAAAAAACTATCCAACACATTTTGCTGAAATTGGTTACATATTTTATGTAATAATTTGAAGATTTTCTAAAATTTCGGAAGCAATTTGTGAATTTTACTCCCTCTTAAGAATTTTTGAAAAATAAAATCCCATAGGGTCCGACGTATTTCATTTTTTCAACCCGAATTAAGTCCGAAATTTATTGCGTGATATTATTCATATTCATTCCCAAACATCCCACAAATGGTCTTAGCAACATACTAAAATACCATTTCGATAAAGTCAATTTTACGGCAGTTAACGTGCATACAGACAAACAAACAAATAGACAGGCAGGTTTGGTTCTTGTTTATTTTAACACACGTGTCCAAAATTATTACGACATTTGAATCAAATAATTAATTTAAAAAAACATTTCCGCTTAATTTCAAAAGAATTATATATTAATATCTACACATATTGCAATATTATTACAGAATTTCTCTAGCGTTGCCTAGCATTTTTCGATAAATGTCTTATCCCCAGTCTAATATGCCAATAGACATGCATATGTGAACAAAGACAGCATATTCAAAATGTTAATATATATGTTTAGAGGTGGTCAAATTAAATATTAAGCTTTCCTTGCTTAATAATTGCTTTTAAGTAAATATAATATGTTCATTATTTTCTGAATATATATGAATCTTCCAGAGCTTATAGGACGAATGATATGAATTGAACATTCTGGTGGGGTTATTGTGGGGTTCATTATTACACTTCCTGTTCAAGAAATATCACCAGATATATTACATTTACCTTGTGATATCTATGTCGAAGTATAGACTGTGCAGTATGTACCTTCATCGGCTCTTGTTGGTTACTGTATTTTACGGATGGGTATACTTATATCACGTGATTGCGCATCCGTACTCATCACTGTCAATAAAGTGACATAACCCTAATCTAAAGTATTTGATATTCAGACCTTTCGGCCCAAGGCAATAACACAGGACCGAACTGATTCCTTATCTCATATCCAATATCATTTCTTATATTCATAACTTATCATAACTCAATTCTTATATCAAATTTCTTTCATTATATCAATTCCTCATGTGACGTCTAACTCATTTTGTATTTATTAACTTTAGCTTAACAAGGTAAATTGTATTTATTTTAATTTTGCAGGATACAGTTATTCTGCAAAAACATTTATTCTTCCTTAAAAGCACGGCGTCTATATATAATACTTGTTTAGTAGGTGTTCTAGGCAGAGGTAGTTGCATAAAGCAAAGGAAAGCACCTGTTTCTCCTGCTCAATAAATCAATATTTCTATGCCAAAATCAAAATTCAATCAATACTTTTAAGTTAATGTTTTAAATTCCTCTAAGAATAAAATCAGTGTTTAATGCCAAATTTTCCTAATTATAGTAAGGTTCTATTAAATTCAACGGAATGAAGCAGCTGATCTGCTTGTCAAGAAGGGAAATAATGTAAACATTAATCAAATACTTGTCCCACCGGAATCCTTTAAAAAGTTTGTACATGGAGACATGATAAACACTTATAAAGATAACCTTATGACTAAATTTAGGGGTAAAAAGTGGCTTGATATCCAAGATAATTAGAAAATTTTCAACGCTAGACCACGCAAAGAAGGGGTTGCCAATTTTAGATTGAAAACCGGACATGATTGTTTAGCAGAGCACCTAAATAGAATAGGTGTTCTCCCCACGAACATTTACCCAATATGTAATGTTGACAGAATGAACTCAGAACATCTACTTGGGTGTCCAGGATTAGATAGGGATCCCCAGAGCCAGGGAGATGTCATTAAATTTTATTGGGATGCTAGGAATCTTATAGAATGATAAAGAATGTCTGCCATCTCTTCGCCGTGTGCTTCCTTGGACTCTTCTTTTGCATTGACGGTGTTCTCTGTGTTCCCCTGTTTGCTGCTTTGCTTGTTCTTGTTATTTTCTTGTGTATGTGATGAGATCTCTATTTGTATGGATTATATTCCAATAAAGCCATATATTACAACAGTAAGATCAAACTATTTTTATTGTGGACATCACAGACATTACAGCAGCTGGCTGTTTAATGCAACTGATGACATAGACAATAACTGTTATTGCACATACCCAGGATGAGTTACATTTATACAAGATACTACCCTTGACGGGCCTGGTGATAATGGTTACTCGGTACACGATTTACAAAGCTTTTACGCTTACCAATGGCATTATTTTTATCTCGTCCCGTATTGCTGTCAAACCCAGGATATTATACTGTCCTCGTCATAGCTGTATCTAAGTGGGTTTCTTTCCATTAGGCGGCCGGCCAACTTCCGCACTCACTCAAATCTAGCCTCGTGATTTTTCCTTCTTTTTCTTCACCCCAACTGACACACGTCGAAATCTCCCGGCCATACATTAAGCTGCTGTAAGCCTCTGGGCAAGTCGTGTGGTCTGGATTTTCTTCACGTCGAAATCTTTCTTGAATCTTCGAATCTCTCATGATCCGAAACTTATCCTGCTTCATTTCAGGAACGCAGAAACACATGTTGATTGGCTCGACGATTGGTCTAACAACTGAACCAGTTAGAATGGTTAATTTAGAGAAACGTAAATTATAATGCAAACTGAGGGAAATAGGTACAATCAATAGGTTATTTAGACTTTACAAAACTATAGATAGAACTTATTTACAGATGTTAACAAAAATAATGGAAACACCTGGGAAAATAAGGTCTTACACACATAATAATGTGTTTGGTACTTGAAACATTTGGCAGCTAAAGCTGCTTAAATTCTCCTTGGAAAGGATACATACAAGGTCTGGATGGTTGTGTGTGGTAGTTGACACTATTCTTAATGCAAAAAATGCACCATTTCGGTGAGTGATGATCGAGGACGGTAACGGGATCTGATCTCATCAATCCACACAGTGGCTCGATGTTGCTTAAGTCTGGTAATTGTGCAGACCAGGGAAGGTATGCCAGCATCATGTTCTTCAAGCCATGATTGAACAGAACCCGATCAGTGAAAGGGGGCATTCTCATCCTGAAAATGCAATCCCCTGCAGGAAACAATGTCTGCACCATAGAATGGGCTTGGTCCCCCAAAATGGTTACATTGTTGCTGCCAGTTATTCTTCCTCGTAAGGTGATATTGGGACCTGCGGAAAATCACGATATTACCGCCCAAAACATCACCGAATCGCCACCATGCTTTTCAGCAGGAACATGACCGTCCGTTTTTTCCACACGTACACACGTCCAGAGGTTGGGAAACATGTGAAGGCTGATTCATCAGAAAACAGTACATTTTTCCGGGCATCCTTAGTCAACGTTTTATGTTCCTGGCACCAATCCGTTTTGCATTTCTCTATGATACAAGGGGTTTCGTAATACCAGCTCTGCCATGAATTCCTTGCTGATGCAATTCCCTTCGTACCTCAGGGGTGGAAGCTGGGTTATGTAGATGCATATTAAGCTCAGAGACCATCTTTATATAAGTGGTCTTTCTGTTTGCTGTGACAATCATCTTTAAAATTATATCTTGTCTCGGATTGTGAGTTTTATTTTTCGTCCAAGATTCTGGCTCGCAGACAATGTTTTGCCACGAACTGCTGTCATATATACCGCCATGTCCTTGGACACAGTACCTCTAGATATTGCCACTAACTTTGCGACGTCAGTGACCGACGTACCGCAAAGACGGGCGCCTACAATTTACCGTCTTTAGAACAGTGTCAGGTTGCTCATTTTGTCTTCAACGTCAACGAAATTGTGCGAAGAAACACCTCCAATGCAATCTGACACAACTTTCGGAATATCAGCGCACATATTAGACAAAGAAGCATATGTCCGCTTTGCCCTGTTACCATCATACACAAACTTATAACTTATACATGTGTTGTTTCCATTATTTTGGACAACGCCTGTAGATGCAACATATTGTTTCTGTGGTGGGATTCTCTAAGAATTTCATTTCCGGTTCCGGTGATAAAATTTTCGGTTTTACCGAACATTTGGCAGAAGAATATGAAAATGATCGGCATCTCCCTCAAATATGAAGTAAGTACATCACTTGCAATCATACGAAGTATTGTTTGTAAATTGTATTGTTTATTATGTTAACACATTCAATACATTTTACTTGTTTTAGAAAGATACAGTGTTACAGAAAATACTCAGAGAATAATAGCGTTGAAAATTGAATCTTTGTAGGATCTTTTGTCGCGATTATTTAATTTTGACAATTTATTTTAGAGTTGGAAATGAGACAAATCTGCAGATAAATTGCCTGAATTTAGTCAAAATGTTATTTTAAATGCTGTTGTCATAAATAATTAAATCCACTCAACAATTTCTCCATAGTAAATTTTTCTCTACAAAAATAACAATGTGTCATACATTTTGAATTTCGATTTTTGTTTCTAATCGTGCAACTGTCAAACTTTCTACTTAGTTCAAGCTCTATAAAGATGTACCTAAATATTCAATTTTTATGTCTAAACGTGGAATTCGCACTCGATTTATCAGTTAGCACATTATTCGTTAACACATTATTCGTTTTGGAAATTAGTTTTAAATTTATATTATTCGAAGTTGGTAACAATTTTTTTTGTTTTTTGTTTTTCTTATAACCTCCTGTTTCGGTCGAGTCGCAAACAAGACCACTGATGCCGGAAAAAGGACAAAGAATGACACAAGACGAGATCACAAAGTTTATTAACACAAACAAGCATCACTGACGAAGGTCAGGGGGTGCAGTTTCACATTTGGCGAGGACCCAGAAGGCGGAAGACTGACTTCATCCTCATGAAAACACCTATGCCTTACTCGGGATTCGAACTCAAGCCCACTAGACAGCAGTCGGAGACGCTATCCACTTCACCGCCTGGGCGGCTAGTAACAAATAAAACATGCCGATAAATTACTCTGCATATCAAAAATTAGACATTAGAATGGTAAATAAATATGTTTCGGAATACTTAAATCAAGTACTGCGGACACATTCTTGATATAGTACATGAATGAACTTGGCAAATATCAGACAATACTTTTATATGGAATTAAAAATTTTACAGTTATTATGACCGCCTTCTTGTTTGCTGTACAGTATAGACAGGGAAAAGTGTAATATTGAAATCGATATTCAATAGGGTGTGGAATCATTTTTGGTAGAATTACAAGGTCGAGCCGATTATTAATACCCACAGTTATATTGATAAGTAAAAAGTAAAGGAAGAAAATGTAATTGCTACTAGAAGATAACACTGATTAGATTCGTAAAGGCTAATTTAGAGCAGTGATAAGAGTAAGAGAACGGCTTAAATTCATTTTATATAATAGAAATTTATGGCTAATGAAAATCTAAACGTTCATAAAAAGGTGGATGAAAAATCTGAACGTTCCCGTTCTAGACCATAAAATTTACATTGAAGCATGATTTTAACTATCACATCAACAGACTAGAGTACAAATTTTTCTCTAAAACGTTTCTTTTTGATTGGATAGAGACGCATTACGATTTCCAACAAATTTACTTCAGATCCTCTTTGAAATTTAATTCCCATTCCTAAACTGCAACAGATAAATACTCCGATTGATACCACTATACCTAATTAAACGGATGGCTGACTGTGAATAAACTGTAATATACAAATTAACTTCAAAGGTGTGGAATGCTACTAATTCAAAGGCACAGAGATAAAAGCTAAATCGTTACAAAAGGGAGAAACGGTGTTGGAACATTGAATAAACACCAGAACTTTCCCAAATATTACTAGGCAAGAGTTTCCGACATAATAATGGTTAAATGAGTTTATTTAATAGGTATTATTTTTTAAACTTTTGATCCTGCGTTTTGGAACACACAACGAATTCCATTATTTTTCTTACAAACATTCGTATGTTATAATAATATGGACCTCGTTATGTAAGGATTAACAATTTCTATTATCGACTTCCTATTTTTCAAACAGTATCTTCCCTGGGGAAAGCAGTGTCTAAATTTAAATAGCAACCGTGCAGATTGCGGGTGGCAGATGGATCTGGTTACCAGGTTCTTAAAAATGGGAAGTGCGAAGCACGAGAAAGTGCGGGGATCGTGGCGTGTGTGGCTGTAGCCGACGGTAGAAAGGGTGGGCCATGTGCATTCTGTTTTATTATTTGTAAATTACGTTAATGGGTGTTTATTTTATGGTTTTCTATAGTTTTAAGAATATACTTGTTGTTTTTATCAAAATATGCTTGCGTGTTCATTCCGCCATCTTTGCAGCTGTTATGTAAGATTAAAAATACAAGCTGCTCTCTTGTATAAATAAAGATTTATTTTTAAATAGAGAATATTAATGTTTCTGTCGATGAGTTGTATATCTTAGATTGGACTGGGATGAAGTATTTTGGCATTCTAGCATTCCTTTGATACCCATGATGACTACTTTAATCCATGAATACATGTTAAAGTGGTTAGCGAAATATTGTGTTCCGGGTATATAAGAAAAACTCCGTACGGAATGCAGCTTCTAATTTCTCCTATTTTCTGTGCTAACTAAAGAAAAATGTTCAACATTTATTTTGATCACAGTACAAGCATTTAATTTTGTTCTTTTTGGATTTAAAACATTTCCCTTATGTTAACAGCAATTTCCTTACAAGCTTTATTAAATTAACTGCCAGCCCTATTGACTTTTACGTCGCAACGGGTATTTCATGGCGAACATGACAGCATGTTGAACTATTTTAAAATAATTCGAGCAATTAATTTTACTCAAAAAAGTTTGGATAGTTAAATCATTTGATAGTAGTATTACAAACAAAGCATGGTGTGTGTGTCGTTCTGAAAGTTTTGCCGTATCTGTCCCTATCTACGGGATTGAAAAATATAATTGCCAACAAATGTGACACGTTCGAATTGGAATTAAGTTCAACAGTATAAATATAAGATTTAAAATATATTAGTATTTATGTATTTTCGATCAATAAATTAAAAGTGTTACTTGCATTAAAGTATTGTGAATGTAGAAAAATGTATGGATATATATATTATATTAAAATGCTTTATTTTTACTTTCTCATACTATTGAATAATAAAAAACTAGTATAGAGAAGGTACAGTTTTAACGAAAATATTTCATTGATTTTGATGATAATGTGTTTTCCAGGACCTCCTGAACACATTTTGACTATTTTTAGAGTGATAGCAGTCTGTTTGTCTGCCTGTCATTCGTCGTCTAGCTGTAATCAATTATCATGTACACACGATAACTGCCACAAATGTTACTGGATTTTTACGAAACTTTATATCGGGCTGTATTATACAAAATTAATAATTATATAGAAATTTCTGAAATTCGAGCGAAAACTTTAAAATTTATTCGAAATTTTATATTTTGTTAGCGTAACAGTATAGTACGCAATGTGATACAATTATTGATAAAAGAGGTTATTTATGGCTCAATGATCGCGAAACTTAGCAGTTCATTATAGTGATAAATAGCTGCGATACAAACGTGACGTCATTACCCCCTCTGCGAGGGAGGGATATGTTGCGCCCTCGTGGGTACATTGTTTAAATATGGTATTAATCGGAATATTTTTCCAAGCCCTTTAAAATGTAACATGCTATAATTATGATCATTTGTGCAAACGATACATATATTTCCAATTTTTTTTTGCAAAATTTGGAAAACAAATAATAAGTTACTTAAGAATGGATTCTAGCATGAGAAAACCAATTTTAACCACACTATAGTTAATTTTGTTTTAATTATTGAAATAAAATATATTAGTTTATCATACCATGTTTAAATAAATAAATCGATTCATTAATAATTAAGCACTTTTATCTCTGAAATCTTGTGACATTTTGGAATTTTTTACAGAAAATGAAACTGTAAAACATGAAAAGAATGAGTCATATTTTCTTCTTTTTCTTCGTCTTTCCACTGAGTAATGAAATGCATAATTGATTTTCCAAAGAAAACGAATGACTAATAGACCAGAGATTATTCCACAGATTTTCTTGATTGCTTTGGCTTTATTTTAGATGTTATTTCATTATTTTACTCGGATTTTTTTTTTCTTTTCTCGCTCCCATTATTGAACAAAAGATAAAAATAAGGTTAGAAAGTCACTAAGGTTTCTTATAGGAAAGTAAATTAAACGGAAGACATTTATTTTAATAAAACTACGCTTCTTTCACCCTCTAGTTGATGTTGTTCAGCAGCAACCGATTTCGATTATTGTACAACAGAATTTTAATTCCAATTAAGGTGGATCTCTCCTGAAAAGATAGATATTATAAAATGTTATTTTAAGAATCAATCATGGATTGCATTTAAAATAGAGAGTACATGAACGATACTGGGGATTAAAAATATCGAGAGTGAATTATGAATGCATTTGTTAATAAGTGTTTTTCGTCTATATTATATGTATTGGACACTTCACATTATACTGTGAGTATTGCAGATATATCCGACATCGTCCTGAACAATTTTGCAATACAATTATAGCGTTGCAGAATCTGAAATACTTTATCCAAAAAAGTGCTTCTTATTAAACTTGAGATACTACATAAAAAGTGACCTGGTTGAATTGTAGCGTGTAATGCGGCCTTTACATTTGAATCGATAGAGCTGCACTACACATATACCCCACCAGACACACACACACGTGCTTTATGGTGTGGGCGTTCCCCTGAGGACGCAGTGCCTATAAAATGCAATATCTTCCCCATGTGGCCTTACCTTCGTGGGCTTACTGGTATTACAGACGTTATTTTCCCATGGGAAAAGTCCACGTCAGAAAGCAAACGGAGAAGTTGCTAAGTTTCTATTTGCTAGGCGATCCATAGGTGTACGATCTTAAGATATGTTTTCAACAGACTTATTACAAACACACTGTAAGAATGTACTGTATGCAGCCAGATGTCCTCTAAGAATAAGAATGTCCTGTAAGAAGAAAATAACAAAATATTCCACTCTTACAGTTCTATAATTTCATTTGAACGGATAATTTAACACACTGCAATTCTTGTTATGTAGAGCATGCCTGCTTTGACTGGAATTACTCTGTCAGCAATTGTTTGGAATGTACAAGCTTAAAGCATGTACCGAACAGTCAGTTATTGACGTGTATACTTACATTGAGATATCCAACCATAATTGGTATTCGAATCCGGATCATCTGAAGTTCAGGCAATAAGACGCGTGGGCACGGCTGGGCCTTGCAGCTCGGGAAAAGTACCTTATGGGTGAAATGTTTATACACGCGACGTTGAAAATTTGCGTGTTGAGGTTTTTTTAATTCTTAAGTCATTGTGCTTTTAAAGGAAACGACTAATCTTTCTCAAACCTTTATTTATTAGTACAGAAATATCAATGCACATTGCACGGAGAAGAATTGTAATAAAAATGTACAGAAATCCGGTTGGATATTCACTATGTTTTCTTATTTTATACCACCACTCATTTCGGCAAATAATTATTACAAAAAGTTGAGCTTAAAATTCATTTAGACTACTTTTGTTCGAAATGAAATCCAGCTTTGACTGGAATCCAATTTATAATTTGACAAATAAGATATTGTTTTTTCCAAAGATAATAGAGATTCCAAAATAATACTTCTTAAAAAATCTGATGTGGGCAGCACATGACTTTCGCTGCAGACTTATATTAACGTTCTCTTTATTTTAACTAAATTTATTTCACTTTTAATTCAATTTTCGTTCTCATTCGGTAACCGGGCTTATTTTCAAAGGTGGCGTAGGGAAAGTACGGAAAACTAAAATATCTCGAGAACGGCTAGCCCTAGTGTAATGGGGTTGGTCTTATTCTTTTCGTCGTTAAAAATTACGTATTAAATCAGCATTTAATGGATATATTTGAGTATACCCAGTTCTTTAGTTTAGATTTGGATGATTTTTGCGGGCCATTTTGCAAAAAAAGACAGGTCATTTTTTTCCGAATCGTACCAAAATCTAATCAGCACTAAGATAACCCACAAGTGACTCATCTACCGAATTTTGTGAAATTCGGTCCCTCAGGTTTTCAGTTAGAGTGGATACAAGCTTTTGCGGGCCATTTCGCAAAAAAAAAGGCGGGTTCTTTTATTCCGAATCGTACCCAAAACTAATCAGCATCAGACTCGCTCACAAGTAACTTAACTACCAAATTTTGTGAAATTCGGTCCATTAGTTTTCTAGTTAGATTGGATACAAAATCTGCACAGACAGACAGACACACAGACACACACACAGACACACACACAGACGTCACGCTAAAAATAGTTTTTTCGTATTCTAGAGGTCTCGAAACGTGTAGATCCGTCGAAAACTCGAGTTGTAATTTTCGGCATGATTCCAATACTTTCCCTATACATTACCACGTATTGCAGGGAAAGTAAATAATAAAAAAGATACGAAATATTTGTAAGTAATTATAGTATGCAAAACGAATGCCACTTGAGAAGGCAAGTAAAAACTGCTTTTGACTTATTGCACGCAATTTAGATATATTATTTGTAAACAGTATGCTTAATTAATTTTGAATGTACGTCAATACGTCATTTTTATAAAAATTGTATTTGCAATTCTGTTTTCAAGTAAAAAGATATATTTCTGAAACATTACAAAGAGCCATTTAATGTTTAGCGTCTTGTATTAGAACTCATATAAAAGTAAGCACAACTAAATAGAAAATAAAACTATAAATTGCATTACGCAATAATAATAATTTACCCTGCCGCAAAGAAGAAGTAATTGCAACATAAATAAGTCTGTTCTAAGAATTAAAACATAAGACACGAGGCTAGAGCAAAGCTAAATTTTCAGAATTTCTGTACAACCTTATTATGTTTTCCAGAGCGGTAAATATTGAGGACTACCCTAAGAAGTTGATGGTGATGATTATATTTGTTGGTTGGAAAAATGCCAAGGAATAAACATTTTTATAGCAAATGTCTCATGCTGAGAAGTGCAGTCCGGAACCATAATTGTTACACCATTTTCGGAAATATTGCTAACGTTTCATCCTTTAGTTTGCATTATTTTTGGTTTAGTCAAATTATATTTGATATCACTTGAATTATTCCTGGATTTAAACATTTGAAATAGCTCTTTGTTTCTTTAAACTATAAATGAAAAAAGAGAATATAAATGTAAGAAAATAGTATTTAGAAATGCAATAACTTAATTTGTTTAATTTAGAGGATCCTTGAATACAAACATATACATACAAACAGCTGAAAAGAATAAACTGAAAAATGAAACTTCGTTAGTAAAGCAACTACTTAATAACTGATATCAAACAGCTGAAATCTACTACACTACAAAAGTCAACTACTAATACTACAAAAGTGAAATTGCAACACCATGAAGGAATGAACGTAGCCATATCAAATCATAATACCGGTAGAAGAAAGAGGCATGTGCAAATGATTAAGTTTTCATATGTATCGGGCCACGTGACACCCAGATTCGGATGATAAACACCAGTAAACGGCTCCTTTTTCTAAATTCTGTCAGCGACGACTTGCAGCAGCCGAACTTCGATTACTCTCACTAATTGGTCATTTATAAAGACAAAATTTTATCTGTTAATTTTATACACTTTCCTATTGCTTGATAATTTAAATGAACTCAAATTTAAAGAAATATTTGTTAGATTTTGCACTAACTGTAGTTAAAAATAATTAATAGACTAATTATAAAGATAAGGATTTTACAGCATAACTTGGTGCAAAAATGATGTAAAAGTATGGTGCAGCTTTGTGTTTATGTAAGCCCTGATTCTTAAATTTGTAAATCAAAATTTGCAAAATAATAACTCCTTATACGTGGAAGTTGTGTATCTCGTAACATACCCAGGGACAATTCAGGATGCATTAGTTTGATTCGTCGATCCTGTTGAGTTAAAATTTTGTTTTGAGTTTAAATTAATTTAAACATTACATATTTGCTATAGTGGAATTTCTATTCCCAATATAACATTCTAGGATCATATCTATGGAGATGGTACCTTAAAATGTTATTTGGTTTGCATAAGATTCACTGAGAGATCCTGCATTGGAAGTAGATGGGCATCATTTAAGTCCACAAAATATAGAAGTTTAAGGGGGAACCGATTTCGAACGCTAAAGCAAACTGACCCCAGGGGGTCAAATCATATCATGTGGACCGCGGGAAAGTAGTCATAGCGGTATTACAAAGATGTTTAATTTTGGTTTCTGTATTTTTATTGAAGAAATCTAAACTTATGTTAATGCCTTAAGGTGTGAAAGAAACCCTTGCCAAACTTATAGTAGACCGGGGCATTTTACAGTAAGAGGAGGAGATAGAGCAGAGTTCAAAATTTAAAAAAGTGAAATCGGGAGTTTCCTAAAAAAGCTTGGAAATAACAGACATCTAAGATGAGCTTCTTTGACAGAGGGGTGAGGCGAGACGGACGAAATCTATCAGTCGCACCTGTATCAATAGATATTACAAGTTGACCAAGTGATATTATATGCGTCATGCTGAGCTTTATCTGCACCCTCTTGCACTCCGTAGTCTATTCCCGTATAAGCATATTAATCCCATTTTAAGAAAGTGTTAATTCAAAATTTTATGAATTACGATTAATATCAAGAACATTGCTACATGTACAGAAGGTCGTTTGCACTTACTGGAAACGATTTTGATAATTAATTTTTATGTATAAAGAGCGTATTTATTGCGGCGATTTGCTTCTATCTGATAGCCTTGATTCTTGACTATAGCTCTAACTCGAGTTTTCCATGAACATAAACTTTTTCTTAGCATCGTCATGTCAATTTTAGCCCACTCCTCTTGGGTCGTTTTCAAAAGTCCGTTCAGTGTTTTTCGATGTCATTTTCCTAAGACTCGCTTTAATAAACCGAAAGCACAACAGTCCATAGGAGAAGTGTCAGGAGATTTTACAGGTATTTCATTAAATGAGATATATTTTATTCCTGTTTCTGATTCTTTCTTTGCTAAATATGCTGCAGTTGACTTACACGTGTGACTAGAGGCGTTGTTCATATAAAGCTCAACTTTATTGATGTCCTTTCCATATAAGGCTGGAATTTCTTCTTCAAAAATGGATTCTAAAATATTCTGCTGATAGTAGAGTGAATTAATTTTAGCTTTACTTTAGATTTTTTTTAGTTTTAATTTACCCTTGTAACAAAATCCTGCAATTATCATGAATCCCTTTGGGAAATTTTCTGTAAATTGACGAAGCTATTTCGTACGGTCATGTTCGTCACTTGAGCAATGGAAAATTGCTCTTTTTTATTACAGTCACTTAAATACACCCTTGCCTCATCGCGTGTCACCACAAATTTCCATTTATCAGCAGCTTTGTTTTTCATATAATTTTCTACAATTTGTTTTTCTTTCCTCAATATGCTTTGGCAAAAGCAGATAAACTTTAGGTTTAAACATATTTTTGAACTTCAAATCTTTCTTTAACTTTTCTTTCCTTATGAATGATTTTAATTATAGTGCCAGAAGACAATCCCAGTTTCGAGGCAATGGATCTTTGATTAGGTGGATTTCCTTTAGTATCAGAGAGTTCACTTTCTTGATATTTACCCGTATTGGAACAAACTTAAGATGCGGTTCTGCGGCCAATTTTTCATTTTTACTTTTAATACTCGCTTTTTACCTTTCAAATTTAATATATTAAAAAATACCTTTCTTTGAAATGTAATAAACTCGATTTTTACACTTCTTTACAATTTGTTGATTCGAATATTTTTCCTCGAAAAGAGCATTTATGTGATCTTCGAATCATCTATCAATTTCAGGAGCCATTTAAAAAAACATTTTATTCTACATTCCAATCAAAACAAAGCAGCAACAGACGATTATATTGAAAGTGCCAAATCTTTATCTCAAAATGCTAACGAGAAACATAAATACAAAATCGTTTCCATGAAATGCGAACGATATCTCGCATATATCTCGCGATATCTCGCTTCTATATTTAGGAAAATGTCGATAAAAATACATTACAATAATATTCTCTAGGGTCATGCACATGTTTTGGTGGAGCAATGCAGTCATATTTGTGTTGAAGGACAGTAATGCAGGGCCTAATAGATTAGTTTGAACTGTTGAGGTATCGAAATTGAAGGCCAAGAAAATGAAACGATCTGAGTGTTCTTTAAATCTTAGCCAATAAAACGTGCATGAGACTTGCTCAGCAGACGTACTGGACAGATAATCACTCAATCCTACTCTTCAGGATCTTATAACTGCCCAGAAAAAGAATGGTATAAAATCCCAATCACACTCCTGAACAGTCTTGTAGACAGTATGCTGAATATGTGCAATTTGTGTATTGTTTTTAAGGTGCTCATACACTTTACAAATCCAACCAGATTTTTTGGTACTCACGTGGAAAACATCTATTATCATCATGCCGTGATGACAATGAATTGGGGGTTATTTGTTTTATACACGTTAAGATTTTTCTTTTTGTTGTCTTCTTGCTTTACTAGTCTGGAAATTTATACCAGTTATCATGTGCAAAAATTGTTTCCAAATGTATATGATGTATTTTTTGTCATTTTTTTACTGTGTCCAGAAATAGTTATACCGATAAATATATCTACCCAATAGCAATTATCAACGGTGTAAAGTCAAATGTTTCACGATGAATTACCAACGCTGGGGTGAACTGCCAACATTTTAACAATCGATTCTCTACAAAGCTAGAAAGCAGTATTCATTTTCAAAATTACCAACTACATCCTCTCCAGTGCAGTATATCTTAGAAATTAACAGGTAAGTATGCTAGACATTTATTTTGCTGTTTTATATATCTATCGTGGTTCAAATGAAATTATGCTATTCTGTTTTGTTATACAAAATGTTTGGAAAAATTTCAACATCCGGCTAATGTCATCTCACATTTATATACAAAATCCACGTAGTTGTCCGATTCCAGACGTTGAAACATATTCAACTTGATCAACTTGTTCACCCTGCGAGATGCAAGTCATTCCGCTATCTGGTAATGATATGTGGGTAGATTAGTTATATGCTTTTGGCATTGATTTTCTTATAGTAACAGTAAAATGACTTATGTCTATAACAAGGGAAAAGTAGGCGATGGCTAATTTTTCACCATCTTTGTACAATGGTTTTTGCGCTATTTGCCTCTTTTTTATAAAGACGCGATGAGATGAGAGAGCGAAATTCCTCTATTCAAGGATTATATAATTTCTCTGGTGAAAAATTTAAAATATTTAGTTTCGACTAGAAAATGGGGAAGTTAATAATTAAGCTTGGATGGGATAGCCTAGTGGTTAAGGGACAAGGATTATAGTCGGAGGACCGAGTTCGATTCACGGAGCTGCTCAGAATATCTGTGGCTACAGGGATCGCAGGAACGTTAAATATTTCGGTTCGGCAGTTCTTCTCAGAGGTCAGTGGGAGGAGAAGTATAGTAATGTCTATGTGGATGCCGCTCCCACTGACTTCAAGTCAAATTTGGGTGGCTTAAGGGCGTAAAGTTTTCCGCCCGCTGTGGTGCGTCTGTGGCCCCCTTGTATGACGGCAATTTGGTTTACACATCGGTAGCTGTTCCCACGAATATTAGAAGCTATTGAAAAAACTATCCATGTCCACAGTTGTTCAATCTCTAATACTAAGGATAATGGAAGAAACTTTTCCTCCAACAGTAAAAACCTCCAACAGTAAACTCAAAGAAACTTTTCCTCCACAAAAGTGTATACAATTCAGCTTTATTTATCAACAATTTTGGACGAATAAAAGCTGTATTCTACAGTGGACCAATGTGTTAAAACAAGACTTCTATAAAGTAAATCAATAAAGCACTTCATTAATACACTCGTCAAAGGTGAAATTTCATCACCATGAAAAAATGCACCTTGCCACATGCAAATCACAGTACAGGTAGAAGGGAAAGTCATATGAAAATGATTAAAAGAAGAAACAAAGATATGCAAAAAAACTTGTTTATTCAGCAAAGAATGTGGCCCCCACGGGCAGCTATACAGACTGCTAAACAGCTAGGCATACTATAGATGAAGCTATTAATGATTGCTTGAGGTAATCCTTACCAAGCAGCATCCACTGCAGCACGCAGTTTGTCTACGGTATATATCGGTGCTCCAAGGTGCACCTAACTCCGATGAGGGCTCACACATGTTCAGTGAGAGAGAGATCCTACGAAGCTGCCGGTCGGGAAAGGATGTGAATTCCTTTCAGTCTATTGAGAGTTCGCCATGCATTGTAGCATTGTCTTGCTGGAACTTCATGCCGGGGACGGACTGAACCAGTGGCCGAATTACATGTATCTCAACTTGTGTGACGTACCGGTCCGCTATCAGATTGATTGATTGCACAGAGTTATCCGCTGATTAAGCATGATACCACCCCAATCCATGATATCCGGCGTGACGCTCAGTGATATGGGTTTCAAAGTGGTGTTCAGGGGAGCCAGCACACCCGTTCACCTTCATAAGCAGCTTCTAGTCCTCCATAAGCAGAAGCGAGATGCATCCATAAATAATATTCGATGTTATTCATTGGTCCATTTGCAATGACGACGACACCACACTTGACGTGCATCCCTGTGTCGAGCGCTTAATCGCACCCCAGTGGCTAATCGTCGAGCGCTTAATCGCACCCCAGTGACTAACTGTCGTGCGCTTAATAGCACCCCAGTGGCTAACCGTCGTGCAACTCCATGCAACATGTTGCTAATGATTTGGGGGCACGCAGGTGCAACTGTAGATAGTAGCAAGCTGTTTCGGATATCATTTTCTGTTCCGAACGGTTGTTGACGAGCACTTTGGAGAATCTGTTGGTCTTTGCACTCTGTCGTGCACCTGTTTGATCCACTGCCTCTTCGGCGTGTTCTCTGATGTTCCTGCATCCATCATGCCACACATCGCTGGACGGTACTCACGAGTGGCAATTGCGCGCATCGACAAACCCACGCCACGCAGCTCCAGGATACGGTCTCATTCCCCAGCCGTTAACTGCTGGTATACAGTTCGCTAATGTCTTTGGGACATGGCTTCTTCACCTCTTCGAAAGTTCGGCTACTGCAAATCGTCTCTAATAGTATTTACGAGGCGAGCTGTCTGCTGGTATTTATCACCCAAACCTCGATGTCACGTGAGCCGATACGTATGAAACCTTAATCATTTTCATATGACTCTCTAGAGGTTCTGTGACTTGATATGGTTACGTTCATTCCTTTATGGTGTTGCAATTTCACTCTTGATGGGTGTAATAGATTTCAGCTGTTTAATGTCAGTTACCAAGTAATTACTTTTCTAACGAAATTTCATTTTTCAGTTTATGCTTTTCAACTGTTTGTTTGCATATGTTTGTACTCAAAGATTCTCAAAATAAAATAAATTAAGCTACTGGCTTTCTAAACATTGTTTTTCTTACATTTATATTCTCTTTTTTCGTTTACTCTTTAAAGAAACGAAGATATATTTCAAATGTGTTTTTTTTTTTAATATAAATCCAGTAATAATTCAAGTGAAATCAAATACAATTTGACTAAAACCAAAAATAATGCAAACTAAAGGATGAAACGTCAGCAATATTTCTGAAAATGGTATAACAATTATTGTTCCAAACTACTCTTCTCAGCATGGGAGATAATCATTTGCGATGAAAATTTTCATTCCTTGGCATTTTTCCAACCAACAAATTTAATTATCACCATCAACTTCCTAGGGTAGTCCTCTATGTTTACCGCTCTGGAAAACATAATAAGGTTGTACAACAATTCTGAAAATTTAGCTTTGCTACAGCCTTATTTCTTATGTTTTAATTCTTAGAACAGTGTTATTAATGTTGCAATTATTTCTTCTTTGTGGCAGGGTAAAATATTATTATTGCTTAACGCAATTTAGCGTATTATTTTCTATTTAGTTGTGTTTACGTTTATATGAGTTCTATCATAAGATGCGAAAAATGGAACGCCCTTTTTTACTGTTTAGAAATATTTTGAAGACTTTAAAAACAAAATGCCGGCAAAACTGCATTGCAAATAAAATATCTATCGAAATGAAATATTGACTTACGTTCTAAATTAATTAAGCATAATGGTTACAAATGAATAATAAATTGCATTTCGCAAATAAATATTACAAATGTCGATTTGCGTACAACTCTTCAGGAATAGTTCTGACTTGCTTTCACGAGTGCCATTCGTTTTGCATTCTATAATTACATACAAATATTACATGTTAACAATATTGGATGTCATATATTTTTATGATTTTATCAAAAGAACTTGTGAAAATTAAAGACATTTTTGGAAATTTCGGTCGCGATGAAATTAATCTGTGCTTCAAATATTGACAGCTTAATATCACCAAATGAAATATTTTCTGCGAAATAAATTTACCAAATATCATTCAAATTGAATAACAATTCTTAAACTGTGGACATGTCGAAAACTATAGGTGCGCGCACATATGCGCATAGAAATAGCCAGAATTTTCTTTTCTATTTCAAGAATGTTTAGACTGTTTAAATTCGTGGTAACTTGATTAAATTCGTGGTTCCCTTCTACTCGACTTATCATTCCCGACATAAAAATATTAAAATACATTATATTATGCTTGCAAGGAACTGTACTGCATTTTTAACGCATTATTATTTTTCATTTGTGCATTTGTGAGGTACTTTCGAGATAAATAAAGATAACGGTAAATTATTTTGCTTGTTATTGTTATCCAAATCTTAGAGGCGCTAACTAATTAATATCAAGTTCCATAATTCATAGTAACATGAAATGTGGTATATCATTGTCTTTTATAATATATTTTAATTCATTTGATTGTAAACCTTATCGGGACATCCCGATCTGGGCCGGCAATAGGAATGTCCCGTTTTAGGGGGGGGATGATTTGAGAACAGAACCAGATAGGAAGTCCAAATTTTTTATATAGTTATTTTAGTTGTATATTTAAATATTTGGGATTTTAACTCTTATCGGGACAGTTCGGTTCTTGGCCCTCAATAAGAATGTTCTCGTTTAAGGAGGGAATAAAGTCGAGAACGGAACCAGATAGGAAGCGCAAATTAGGTATGTAGTTGCTTTTGTTGTATATTTTAATGTTTAGTATTTTACACCTTAGCTATTTAGGTATTTTACATCGAGCTAAAACGTTCTGGTTCCGCCATAAGAATGTGCTCGTTCTTTGGGAGAAACTTGAGATACGATGTAGATAGAAATATTATATTTGGCATATCGCTGTATTTCGTGGTATATTTTATTTTTCTGGATTTTGAATCTCACTATTTCAGCCCGTCTTAACTCACCATAGCAATACACTTGTTTTGAAAAAAAAAACAGAAGCAGCTAGAAAGTTCATATTTTGTGCGTCTTTGTCTTTCATATAGTTACATACTTTTTAATAACTGCATTTTTTATATCTAACTCACAAATAATAGAAGGGTGGTACTTAAAAAAACTCGTTTTTGTCTTTTACATGTTAAGATTTAAAACTCTGCAAAAGTTAAAATTTTAAAAAAAAGTATTCTATTAAACACAGAATTAAGTCCTCATATAGGCTACCAACAATTCATAAAGCTATCTAACAATTATGGTTTCAAATTGCACTTTTGGCAGAAGAAATAAAAATTGTGGAAGAAAGTGTCCCCCCCCCCCTTAACTTCGCCGGGAAACAATCATAATTATCACCATCAACTTTATGAGGCGGGTATATCGGTTTACCGTTCTAGCAAAATAATAGGGTTGCGTAACACCGTCCAAAATTTTTGCTGTACTTAATCCAGTTTTCTTAGAGAGGTGTTATTTTCGGCGCAATTATTACTTCTTTGCAGGACGGTAAAACGTTATTACAGCAAAATGCAATTTAAAGTATTATTTTTCATTAAATTTTCTGTGTTGATGTTTGAACATATTCTCGTATTAGGGTGGGAAAATGGAATTTTTTTTCGTTAAATTTGCTAGAATTGTTTCGGAAACTTATATCCAATTCATTTCGAAATGCCATCAAGATTTTCCTCTATATAGAAGCAATTTTTAACTGAGCAAGTTGCAATGTTTCTAATGTGAATCTGAGTATAAAGTTAATTTTGGAATTTAGTTCAAATTTGAGTCCAGAATCTTTAAGATAATTCCCGAATTTTGTGTATAATTGAGCATTTCAAAAATTTTGCAGTGTAATAATAAATGTTCAATTTTTATGGTATATTTTAAGAAAATGACAAATAAAAAGTAAAGTTACATTTTCCACGGAGAAGTTCTACTTTACTACCCTCTTATGTGATTGAGCGCTAAGAGCGTTAGCGTTCAGGGATAAATGTTCCGTATTCAAATCCCACATTCGAGGGGACTGCCAAGAGTACGTGTAATGCTTTGAAATCTCCTTTAAGCTTCATGTCCACAAGAGTGTAATGTGAACGGGATTCCGTTGGTACTGTGAGACCAGAAATAGATCTCACATGTGTTTTGGTGAGACTGGTTTATGCCAGTTATTTATTGATTCGAAACTTTGGACAATAATGTCAGTCTGAGTGGTGCCGAGGTTTACAGCAAACCATAAATTTAGGAATGTCAAGATAGAGGGGACCCTTACGAGGATGTCAAGTAGCGACATTGGTTCAATGATTAACCAATGGAGAAACTTCTTGTTACGTCACATTGAATGCTGGGGGAGTAACAACCCAAAGGGAAAAAGGGCACCACAACTTGTGACCGAGGAAGGCCATTAGAAGAAGACGCAGTGATGACTTAATAACGACACAACAACAATGACTTGTTCTGATACTTGCCCGGCATTATGGCATAACGATGACTAGAAATGTAGAGTGCTCCGTAGATATTCAAAAATAATGGATAGAGATTGATTTGTGCAGAGTTATAGCAGTACAATATGTTCAACGAATTTACGTGTCGGAGCACTACACCAAGAGTTAATGCCGGTAAATGGATGACATTAAGGACAGACGCTGACAAAGTACAAGACAGATTTGAAGGTATGTGCCCATTGAAAATAATATCTGATCCTAACCACTATTTTGACGTTTCCGCACTGGTCGCATATGTCCCCTCCGCGCGCTCTGAGATAATATAATTAAATATTGTACTTAAATTTAATAAGTATTTTATGCTTTTAATAAATCTTTTTGTTAAAGTTAAATTGGTGCAATCCTTTTGGTAAAATATTGATTAATAATTCCTTTACAGGACTCACACAGAGGTTAAATGATTGGAGGGTTTATAGCGGCACAATAAAGCAATGTACGTTTTAGTTAATAAATCCACTATGTATGAATTTAAGGCCATGTTAAGAGATACAGATATGATAGGTTAATGATAAATAATTGGAGGGTTGTTGCAAACACAACGCACAACGTAATGATAAATAATATTAATCATAATTTAATAGTTATTTTATTTCTATTAGTTCCCACAGGTACACAGGTGCTAAATGTGATTCACAACAATTAATTAATTATATATCAGTACATTAAATAGTTCAAATTTTGCCCTATTTGTATTCTGCCTGAGATATTACTGTAAGTAAATTTTTGTATTTCGAATAAATCAATAATGATGTACATTATATTTGATGCATTATTATGTAATCCAGTTTAACAGTGGTAAATTAAGAAATTAAAATATAGCTAAAATTATATATATTTAAATTATGCAAGCATACATAAACACACGTGCAAACATATACGCGCATCTGAACACACGCGCACAAACGCAAGCGCTTTAGAACGAAAATTACTTTCCTTATAATATTATTATATGTGATGTAGTATTATGTAATGAGATCAACATTTTTCATTCGAATTTTTGATAGATTTGCACGTAATTTGCCTACCACGTTCATTTTCATTAATTTTTTAAAAAAATAATAGAAGTTTTCGGAAAGAATGGATAGAAAATTTGAACTGGCAAAGAATGGACGAAAATGATCAAAGAGATCGTCTTTCGCATATTGCCTGCTTCAAAAGTTTTTAATGATATATATATATATATATATATATATATATATATATATATATATATATATATATATATATATATATATATATATATATATATATCATTAAGAAAAACTTTTGAAGCAGGTAATATATGAAAGACAATTTCTTTGATCATTTCCGTCTATTCAGAAAAAATTACATATTGCGTTCTGTATTAAGTTCGGCAAATACTTTCATTCGTATTATGTAAACAAACGAATTAAAAAATAAAGAGCTTATATATCCATTGTGCAAACGTTTAGAAAAGTACGTATCTAGGAAATTTCTCAGCCAATCTACATAATTCCTAGTTTCTAGAACCAAAATTCCAAATCTTAAAATTTTCATGTTCTTAAAACTCGTAAAAAAAACAAAAAAACCCGCCACTTTCGTGATATGAACAAATTCGTCGCCAACGTCAAGCGATTCAGACATTTAAGCTATAACATCGGTTTTCTGGTTTGTTGTTACGTATTCGTAACAATATTATGTCAGTTCCATTACCGACTTCCGTTTTATCTCTCTCCTTCACATTTCTTTCATAAAATACTTCGTGCGTTGCGCCCAAAATATTTCACGTCAGAAACTTTTGCATATTTTATTATGGCCAACAAAGATCAATTTTGTGGCTAAAAATAAATAAATAATTTAAGACCTAAATTGGGCGTATCTGGTCCTGTTGACCACTTACATTAGTTTTCATATAACTACTCTTTTGGTTCATTTTTTAAGTAAAAATATTATATAGAAGAAAGCACGCTGTATCAGGTCCCATTACTTTCAAAACGTACTACATTATATCAGCAAAGGGCCAACATGAAATAGCTCTCAGCAAACTGTACTTTGATTGGATACGTTATATTCCAGAGGCAAAAATCCACCAAGTGGGATCCCAGGGGGAATTTTTATCCTGTTTCATCATCTTTTGTAAGTATTTTCTAAGCATAAGACTTCAGAATTTTTGAGCTGTATCGCATACTTTTACTTCCCCAAAATATTAGGTACACGTATAAGAGAAAGTATTATGACCGGGTCCAAATTTTAATCAATTTATGCGTTTGTCTTCCACTTCTTTTCCGTTCAGTTTTTAACAAGTGGATTTTCCACATAAATTAATTTAATTTTGACTGACACAGTATTTTTATTTACACAACAGTATTTAAAACGTATACGTATAAAGGAAAAATGTGCAAGTGAGTTGAAATTTTAATTTCGAGTATTCAACCGATTTATATGTTTTGTCCATCATCTCCATTTTCTGTTTAGTTTGTCCATTTTCTGCTTAGTTTTTCTTATAAGCAGTTTGTCCGCATAAACACGTTTCTTTGCTTGGGAGTCTTTTAATTGTCTCAGTGGTAATTAGTATACGTATAGGAAACAATTTATCAGTGGGTCGAAATTTTAAAGTTTTCAACCGAGTTACACATTTATCCATCACTTCTTTTCTGTTCGGTTTTTACAAGTAATTTATACACATAAACATAAGTTTGCTTGGTTGACATAGTATTTTTATTTTCTTAATAATATTTTGTATACGTTTAGGAAGAAATTTGTAAGTGGGTCGAAATTTTACAATGAAGTTTTCGATCGATTTACACGTTTTATTCATCACTCATTTCCCGTTTAAATTGTTTAGACACATAAAACAATAATTTAGTTGATCGTATTTTTATTTTCTCAACAATTTTTATGGTGATTGTAGTCATGTCGCAGATTTTCTGTATTTGGGGCTGAGTGGGTTTTTATGTCTTGGGGCAGAGTGGGTTTTTATGTCTTGGGGCAAAGTGGGTTTATATTGCTTGGGGGCAGTGTGGGTTTATATTGCTTAGGGCAGTGTGGGTTTATATTGCTTGGGGACAGAGTGGATTTATATTGCTTGGGACAGAATGGTTTGTCGTTTCGTCCCAAATACTATAAATCATTAACAAAACTATAAAGATCAACTAGCTGATCATTGGAAACATCAGAATATTCTGCTACTGATGTTGAATATAAACTTCATTGTTCTTGGGTCCCTAATGTTCATATCAATAACTCTAGTCTGTCGAGTTTTTCAATCTTTCACCGGGAAATACAATGGCTGTTACCAATGTGAAGCAGGTAAAAATAGCAAGGAAGAAAGGGAAAACTGCAATTCTTACATCTCTTTACAAGGCAAATCTGAACAAATCAGCAGAAAAATATCTAAATGCTAAAGAAGAGAAGGAAAACAGAACAAAAGGAAACATAAAAAAGGAGAAGAAAACTCCAGGAAAAGGACTTGAACCAAGAAAGTAGAAAAATACAATGTAGAGAAAGAGGATGAAATAGAGGAAAATGAAGACGCAGCTTGCTCGCTTTGTAATGAACTGTAATCCAATTCACAGGAAGGATGAGTTTCATGTATTGAACTTGAAATCTCCCTTATGTGTCAAGATGGAAAGCGATTATGATTCATCCGTATTTTTGTGAACTATATCAACCATTAAAACAAACAAAAAAATAAGTGGGAACCCAATTATGTCCGATATACATGGATCAGAATGGGGTAATATACAATTCTGTTATTTATATGTTTCGTTAGAAAAAATTAATTTTTTGAATATTTTATATTTTGATGCCTCATGCAAGTTTTAAAATATTTGAATAAGTTACTTTTAGTTTTCTGATTTGTTTTTTATCATTTACACTTTCAAAATTTACTCCAAATGTTAGGAACAACACCCAGCCTCGATTTGCCCAACTAAATTAAAATAATTAACTTTACATGTTTTTAAACAACGTTAACCGCTTTTAAAATAATATTCACTCTAAGTGTGCTTTAAATTCTGATGTGCAATAATCGAAATTGGGTGTTCGTAAAAGCCACTGGCAGGAGGACCCAGAGTCAAAGTTCTATTAGATATAAATTAGCACCGTTTCGTCCAAAAGCACAAGATAAATATGATCCACCGTGACGTCAGCCATCCTGCTGCACCCAGTACATGTCCTGGTCTAACAACAAGCTGATACAGCAACCACACACAGAATCATGACCAGCACATATAAGCCGGAACAACCCGAATACAGCCTGCGCCAAGACAACCAACAAAGCCTATATATTCTAAGGTAATAAAGACAAGGTGGAAAATCGCTAACAAGAACCATAATTTCTGTTATCGGGACTCATCCACACCAAATAACTCTAGTAAGAAGCCAACATATACAAAAGGTTATAAAGTCCAAAGACGGCATCATTTCATCCACAAAACAAAGCGTAGAAATTGCGTGAAAAGTATTTACCACAATACAATCCATTAATTGCACTAAAACAGTTGTAACCAAAATCCACCACAGAATGATACAGTCATATGCAGGAACTTCGAAGCAACTACATAGTATCAACAAACATGTGATAAGTAAATTATATTAAATCTAAATGCAGTAGTTTTATTAAAATAATTGTTTTGCGTTTAGGTTATTTTCTCAAAGGAAACTGTAATTTCTCTTTATTCTTTAAAGTTTTAGTACAAACACGACAAAGATAAATATAAAACAAGAAAGATCAATCATGCATAAAGCATTGATTATGAAACACTTTCCAATTGAAATGCAATTTTATTTAAACATCTCTAAAATGCGATACATTCAGCTGTGATATATTTTAAGTTATCACAGTACTACAATCGTTTATTAAATTTAAAAACTTAGTCAGTTATTTCAGTTGGAAAGTATTTCATAATCAATGCTTTATGCATGATTCATCTTTCATCTTTCTTGTTTTAATAATTATTATTATTTATATTTTTAGTATCTACACTGGATCAATAAATATGTTATCAGTTTAAATCTCACGTTCAAAACGGAAAGCCTGAGTATATAAACAGTTCTACGGAATTTTCTTTAAAATATAAGAA
Source organism: Amaurobius ferox (assembly GCA_951213105.1). Taxonomy (NCBI): domain Eukaryota; kingdom Metazoa; phylum Arthropoda; class Arachnida; order Araneae; family Amaurobiidae; genus Amaurobius; species Amaurobius ferox. The sequence goes on from OX578135.1 coordinate 49,340,934, forward strand.
ACTGTCAAAGAACCCCTCGTATACATAAAAGAATAAAGGTGTGTGTACATAGCCCAATCCAGTATAATCCGTTGCCAACTATTCCTCGATCGTTTTTCTAGTTGTGGGAGTCACAACCTTTTGTCAAGTTTCCAGAAAATTCCACTTCTGGTTTGTTACAACGTTACAACGTCTGGTTTGTTACAACGTAATTTGTTAAAACGTATGCCCAGGAATCGCAGGTGTACTCTCAGGATACAAAAATGATACAAATTTCTGGATAATTAACGTATTTATTTACAAGCACTAATGAGCAAATTCAGGAACAATATACAATAGCTCGGTAACTATCTCGCAAGATCACTAATCAACTGCCAGTTGCAGTAAAACCGCAATTAAACGTTCAGTTAATTTTACAATACAACCGAAACGATTCTCAAAACATTAAAGTATCTCACAATTCAATGTTGCTCGTGTCACGTTAACTGCTTTCCAATTGGGCGATGTCTCATTTTATATACTCTTTGCAGAAACTTCCAGACTGGTCTTGTATGTCCCTAAATATTTATTATCTCAATAATGTACTAGTATCTTTGAAAAAAGTCCCCAAAAATCGATAAGTTAGCGATAAATAGACATATTTGACAACCCTGCTAGGAATATTCAAATATGGAAACCCTGCATTAACGCAATAGGAATCGTTGTTGTAAAGCTCTTTTTCCTTTCTGGTTCTAAAATGTGCCTTCAGTGAAATAATTTTATATTTTCGTAATAGTATCTATTATATCTTGCAAAACATCATATGCATTTTGTTAGAGTGAAAGAAATGAAGAAAAAGTACATAGGATATCTTTATATTTCATCTTCTGCAATAAGTATAAAAAATGTTAAAATTTAATAAATACTAACAAGATTCATTTAACCGTAATTATACCCTAAATAATCTCTTAATAATGATTTTAAAAATCCTGCAGACTATTGAATTTATCTATAACTTTTCTCTCTTCAATAGACATTTAGATGTTTTTAAGAATTTTCCTTTGAATTAGTAAAGATGCGACCCTTTAAAGTTAAGTTGTATATAGCAGTCTTTTCATCGCCACTAATGCATTTAATTAACAATCTGTATGTTGAAAACTATTTATCCATTGAAACTATTGAGTATAGTCCTCGAAATAAAATTTAAATTTGAAAGGGGGAATGCATTTAATAAAAATCGTGTTAGTACTTATCCAATATTTTACCATATTCAAAAGAAAAGTTTTTAGGATATTCATTTCATGATACAGCTTAAATTTTTTCTAATTGCATTGACTCCCATAATTGTAACGATAGTGTCTATTGTAAAAATTTATACAAAAAAACATTTGCTTAAGGACATTATATTTTAATTATATGATAACATTCATTTATGACATGAAGCGAAAACTATCTACATTAAATGAAACAAAGTAAGCAACCACATTTTTTTCATGTCCATAATTAAAAGGATACCTTAAATTTTATCCAGTAGGTTTAGTTGTTAAAATATGAATAAGTTGCTGAATAACCTTTCTAAACCAGGCATTACGTCATTATTTGTGGCATACTTTCCACCAAAGTTTCAAATAATTAAGGATATGTTCATCACATGCAGCATAAGCACATTTCTCACGTTCTGTAAGGGAAGAATACTGCCTCTAATTGCTTAAATTGTGCTAAGAACTCTACACACATTTTTAATAATGTTCAAGTTTGAGGAATTTGCTGGCCAGGTTAATATTTTATGTTTTTTATCATTAAACCAATATTTTGTAGCTTTAAACGTGTAACTCGATGTACAACTATGCAGAAATTGGAAGATGTTTTTTTCTAAAGTACATCCATACGCCAAAAATTATAGATCTAGTACTTACATATATCACTTTTAGTCTTTTATAGCACATACTAATATTCAATAAGACTTGCAAAACGCCACCCTAAAACATTAAAAAATCCCCTTTGAATAGCAGAGTTCATATCATGTTCTTTACTAACCGCAAATCATGGAAGTAGCTACGTAAGCCAGCAGGTCCATCGAGATTTAAATGTTCGTCATCGGAAAATGTAACTGTTGTCCAGTTGATGTTGTCGTGCATTCATTTGAGTACATCCTCCGTGTCTGGCTTCTTATTCGGAGCTGGCGTCTTATTCATTTTTATGTATTTTCTGATATCACATTTATTTTTTTTTCTAAATACGGGCAACAGTAGAACGTTAAATATGTACGTATGTTCAAATTACCAATATTTTATTCTGCTGCCAGTTTTGGCAGTACCATCTTACACACTATATGGCTTCGATATCTTTTGAACAGTTTTATGCAAGTAGCTATATAAGCTACCGGGTTCATCGAGATTTAAACTTTTTTTCATCGGAAACTGTAACTGTTTTCCAGTTGTTATTGTCGTACATTTATTTGAGTACAGCTTTTCTATGAGTGAATTTATGCCGTTCCGGCTACTTATTCGGAGCTGGATTTTTATTCAGTTTTGTGTATTTTATACCATTACATTTTTTTTCAAAACACGTGCAACAGCAGAACGGTGAATATGTATACAAATAATATAACTTATATATAATGTAAATATTCAAATTCCTTGCAATTTCTTCTGCTGCCAGTTTTTAAAGTACTGCCATACACACTATATAGCTTTCTTTTACTATGTAACATTTCTCATGTAATTTCTCATTAGAAAACGATTGACAATATTTTTAGAAATTGAGATTGCTAGCACAAACCGTTCTTGAGACATTGCATAAGCATTGTTGAGACCTGCATAAAGCATTGATTATGAAATACTTTTCAACTAAAATGCAATTTTATTTAAACACCTCTAAAATGCGATACATTTAGAAGAGATGTTTTTTTAATTATCACAGAACTACAATAATTTATTTTACTTGAAAATTTAAAACTTCAAAATATTAATCGTCTGGATCTCTATATAAAAGAAGTGAATATTTTATTTATACACTTTTATTCCAGTCTCCAGAGTTAACTAATTTTGCGTGAAAACAATTCAGCAATTCTTATACAACTCATCTCAAAATCACTTGTTTACATTCTGCATCCATTAAAGTTAGGCTTCTTTGTAGAAATAATCAAAGTTTCATGATCATTTGAGATAAAAAAAATTGTAATTGCGTTAGCGCAGAATATAAATGCACAGAAAATACGCAAAAATAAGAAGGTTTTAGGACGTATGCAACACTAAATATAAATTTAAAAGAACTTTAAAATCACGATTTTGTCACTGGGGAGAAAGGTGGATGCCATTTTTTTATTTTGAAGTTGTTCACATGATCGCTTCATATTTATGGATGTAATTATTATTTTAATTTTTATTTAAAAACTACTGAACACATGTTGCTCAAATTTGTTTTATATATTGTACGGAATAATTTGAATATTTTCTGAAATTTTTGAAGCAATTTGTGAATTTTAACTTTGCTTAAAAAATGTTTGAAAAATTAGGTCCCATAGGATTCAATGTATTTCATTCTTCCAACCCGGGTTCAATCCAAAACTAATTGTATGATACATAGTAAGTACATATAGTAATTTACATTTCTATATGTTCCATAGACCGCCTCAACAACATAGTAAAATTTTGATAAAGTCATTTTACGGAAGTTATCGTGCGAACGGACAGACAGACAGACAGAATGAACAATGTCATAAACACTTTTCAACTATGTTGTAAAATGTTAAAAAATATTAACTATTCCGATTATGCTCACTTTACACGTGCAACAGTATGCGATAAATTTATTAGCATCACTCTCGTGAATCTGGTTCGATCAATTCAAGAGTACTTTGTGTAATAGTTTTGTATTTTGATGTCTAATAATTCGCGCCAATTGTTATTTATCAACTATAAGGATAACTAATTCTCCGTTAGTAACGATTGACGAAATTTTGACGACCAAATTAGCCTAATATCGCCAACATGGCAACATATGTTTTAATGTTGAGAATATGTTGTCAGATTGATAAAAATGTCGCTAAATCAATGAAAATGGCGATTAATTGATGAACATTCAATATCTTGGAAACAATTTAAGGATCTATTATAAGAATAACCTATTCTCTGTCCGTCACGCTTGGCGAAATTTTGGTGATGAACTTGGTGGAATATCGCCAACTTGACGATTATTTTAAATGCAACGAAATAGACGAAAATTTCGCCGAAGACTACAGTTCACAGACTACTGTTCATTGATTCTTGAAATCAAAATTTTGAGAGGTAAATCCATTTAAAACCCCATTTAAAACCCACAGAACACATTTAAAGCATTTTTGGAGAGACATAATGCGTGTGTATTATATACGTATTAATTCAAGCAAATCAGGTAAAATTAGAAGATATTATGTTTAGAAACAGTATGGACCACCGAGACAGACTTTTTGTAATTATTATGATTAGAAACAAAATTATTCGAATTTTAGGATTTACAAATAGCACTATTTTTCCCTACATGTTTTATTAACTTAACGTCAACTCTCTTTGTCCCTTTATTCAACATATTTGACTGGCTAGTTCTTGTCTTTCCAAAGAGAGCTGAAACTCAGCACATCGTTTCATCTCACGAAATATTTTCATTTATCAAATTTTCACGTCATTACGTTACTCCTTAAAGTCATTTAAGTACGTCATTTTTACGAGCTCGTTCTCAGCTTGCAGCTTCTGGACCACGTAATGCAGTCTTTCTTGACATGCATATTTTTGCCTTCCCTGCAATTGGTGCACTTTCTGATTTATACTAAAGGGACGATACTTTTTCTCTGAAATCCTTATTTAACCTTCCATGCAACAATATTATTTTCTAATAATTTTTATTTTTCAAATTTTTTCGGACAGTCTGAGCGATTTTTTATATGTTTATCTTAATATGTTATCACCCCTCCCCCCCGATATCAATGTCAGTTCAAATGTATATCAAACCATATGTTGGATACGTTAGATTACTTTCCGAAACGGTTATTATCCTAGAATATTAGATACGCAAAGAAAAAACGATTAACTCATAATAGAGCCTTGTATGAGGAAAATACGTATAAGAAAGGAGAGTAAGAAGAAAAATCTAGATTCTATCGACTCACTGCGTTTTCACCTCATGAGCATGACATATCCAATCAAAACAAAGCTCGTTGAAAGCCGTGTTTTGTTGGTCTTTTGTTGATATAATATCTAATGCTTTGAAAGTAATGCAAAAAGTAAGTTTGAAAGCAATAGAATAGATTTTAGGCATTTTCTTTTGTCAGGATAGTTTCATGGAAATTATTTCACGAATTCTAAAAATATACATTAGTTGTGTTTTTAAATATACATACATGTGGTATATATGAGGGGAAAACGTATGAAATAGGATATTTTATGCTACATTGTTTGCATTTTTTCAAAATTTTCAAAGTAGAAAATTACAATTTCAGTGAGTCAAAGATGAATAGATTCTATGTACCTGTTTCTTGCTATTTTTCGCACGGAATTACATATAACTGAAACGGCGAAGTCTCTGATTTTTATTAGTTATTGCATAAATATGATAAAATACTTTTTCATCAATTTCTCAAATAAACTTTGTTTTTAAAATCAGAATTCTAACTTTATATATAACCTATTTCTTTTAACAATACTTACGTTGTACACATAGTACGTATGTAGAAATGTAGAAAGAAGTATACTACATAAATTTTAGCATTTGAAAATTGAAAAATCCCTTCCTTTTATCTCATCGTAAACAAAGCTTTCCTCCTATCTTTTCCGTATGACAAATACGCCTTTAAATGTGCTTAAAATCCGGTGAATTATCCAAAATGCATTTTCTGAATATTTATGATCTAAAATTCTAAGTGAAGTACAGAATTTTTGTGATATGTCTTCCCGGAGAAAGGTATTAAGTTAAGCTCAATCTTTAGAAGAGAGGGGGTTTAAGTGGCGATTTTTCGTTCACCCTAGTTAACAAATTTTGGAAAATGTAATATAACATTCGATAAAGAGCAATACTTCTTTTTGGTTGCAGGAAAATATCTAAATTATTTCATCGCTAAATGTTCCTGTAAGCCTAGCTTTGTTTCAAATATTATGTACCGTGTTTAATATAGTTCGCCAAACCTGTTTCTGTGTTTTATTCGAGCTTAAACCTAATCGCAATTTTTGTTATTTTATGGTTTATCACGATTTAGGCCGATATTTACACAAATCTATACCTTAGCGTCCTAAACTATTATCACAGGGTTTTTCTCTTGACACCTTCAGAAAAATCGAAAAATTATCTTTCAAAGAAACTTTGAACGGAGTCCATAAGATGAATAGACTAATTTTAATAAATGTTTAATACATATTAATGGTATTTATAATTAGAAAAAAAAGTGGATTATGTTGAGTTCAGTGCATATTTTCACTCGTATCACGTGAACAGCACAGCTGAGCGATGACCAGCTTATATTCCCTTTGTGGAAAGCAATGGAAGAAAATCTAGTAATCGGTGAAGTTCTAAACCAATCTAAAAAATTCGAGACGTTTCTGGAACTCCCCAAAAGTCTCCAAATTCGAAATGCTTCGCCAAATTAGTCGCCAATGTGTACCGAATATGTCTCCGAGGCCAAACGACGCGAAAGGTCCTTCAAATTATAACAATAGTTTCCCGTAAGGTATTTGTAACAATATGATGTCACTTCCGTTACATGCTTCAGTTTACATGCTTCAGTTCAGTCACATTTCTTTCATGATTTTTACTCCGCACTCAGTCAAGGCTATCTAATAGGGCTATTATTCTAGGTGGCCTTGACCCAGTGCCCTAAGATGTTTCACATGAGAAATGTTAGAAAACACTTTTATCCGAGTAAGTCAAATGGATTGCGAATAGAACAATTTGACTCCTCATCATTACTTGTTTACATGCTATTGTATCCATGACAATCAGATGTACCTTTAGTATCCCCACTACTACTAGCCACGACAAGATCATTGTTTGTCATGAATATTAGAATAAGCAAGCCTGTCCAAAGCAACTCGTGAAATTCAGATACATGAATATTCAGAGGGCGCTCTTCCGGTTTCTGTGTGTGTTTGACATGCATCCTTTGATATGGTAATGTGTGGGGATTTAAATTACGCCGAGAGATTTCGCTCGCAGAACACAGAGGAGAAAGGTTGTCACAAAATGGAAGTTGAACATATGGGTGATCATTCATCATTTTGATCTGTTTAACTATTTTTGCAAAAAAAAACTTATTATTTTTTTATACCATTGTATAGAGATATTTTATTGCTTACTCGAACCTTTCCGAACTCGAGATTTTAAAGGATTGGCGTTTGATCACCTTCGGAACACATTACGAACACTTTTGGATATTAGGAAAGTATTTGTGTATGTGTGTGTGTCTATCTATCTCTGTCTTGTCTCTCTCTATCTCTCTCCATATATATATATATATATATATATATATATATATATATATATATATATATATATATATATATATATATATATATATATATATATATATATATATATATATATATATATATATATATATATATATATATATATATATATATATATATATATATATGGATATATATATATATATATATATATATATATATATATATATATATATATATATATATATATATATGGATATATATATATATATATATATATATATATATATATATATATATATATATATATATATATGGATATATATATATATATATATATATATATATATATATATATATATATATATATATATATATATATATATATATATATATATATATATATATATACATATATATATATATATACACATATATATATATACACACATATATATATATATATATATATATATATATATATATATATATATATATATATATATATATATATATATATATATATATATATATATATATATATATATATATAATTGAAGATTTTTATGATTACTTGTAATGTATATACCCGAGAAATACCAATGAAATTTGCTTGTAAACTGAAGGTTTGCAAATCAGAAGCCTAGTGTAGCACGATGAGCTATGCAAGAAGTTTGGAAATTGAAAAAATGGAATCAAGTGATTATAAAAGGAATAAAATGTATATGAAAAGCATTTCTGAAACCATGTACGTTATCACGGGCCATACATTTTTCATTAATGCTGATTCTACGTTTCTGTTTACATAACTGTAAAATGTATTACAGAAATAATGTAAATGGCTCGACGTAGAAGAAAAGACAAAGTGGATCAAAAACACAAAAAAATCAAACATGAATATAAAATATTCTGTTACACCAGCTTGTGGCTAATTATTGAAATGAGGATGCAAAGTATTATAAAGTAATATTAAAAGAATATAATGAAAATAAATTGAAAATATATCTACCCCTAGTACAGTGGTACTTCTGGAAAAGCATGTGTATTACCAATCATCTCAGAACAGGTTACAGTGAATTTTTGTTACTGACTAAGCAGTTTTCTCAAAGCAGGTCAAAGTGAATTATACGAATAGTTTAACTGTTAGAAGAAGACATGGAGTTTATGAATTATTTAGAAATGCTAGAATATGATCTGTCAATATGTTGCTGTAATTGTTGCAAGTTTTTGAATTTAAATTTAAAATGTGTTTTAATAAAAGAAAAAATAAGATTGGGCGGGTAGTTATTTTTGATGACGGTGTTGATGAATTTATGAAGATGTTCTTTGTAGTAACAAGGTGTGCTTAACATTTTGATTCTTAATAACTGGTTATTAATAATATTTCTATATACAGATTTGGAAAGATTCGAAGAGAAATGTTGAAGTTTATTTACTTTGAAGTTATAAGTTTCTGTTTTGTCATAGATTTTAAATTGTATTGTATTTGCATTTTTAATTGTTAAGCTAACGTCTAGAAAATTGATCCAGTTGGATGTATATACATTTTCAATGAGTTGTAGATTAGGTGGATAGAAATCAAAATTTAATTCATTGGCCTCATTAGTAATTCCAATAATAATAAGATCATCAATATATCTGTACATTATGTGACTGTTGAAAGGGTTCTGATTTTCGTAAAAATGTAGATAAAGGTTGGCCAGTATGGTGGATGATTTACCTCCCTGTGGGATTCCTTTATTTAATTTGTATATGCATTTTCCTTGAACTATATACTGTTTGAACAAAATGAATTTTAATAAAGTTTTGAATTTTGGAAATGATATGTTTTTTGCTTGAGTGAATTGTTCATATAAAAGTAGTATGACTTTATATAAATCATTAATGTCTATATTATTAAATAGGTCTTTGAAATCAAAAGTTTTTACATCATGTATGTAAGGGATTAGTTTTATTTTATTAATGAGTTCTATGCTACTTTTGATTATATGTGTTTTTTGTACAGTAAAATAATCATAAATTTGATTGAGTATGATTAGAAGTTGTTTGTCAGCTGCATTGGTATATGAATTAAATCCTATAGTGACTGTTCTAAATGAAATAGGTGTTTTATGGAATTTAGGTACGAGTACCAAGTAAGGAAAATTGAGATTGTATTTTTGTTTAAGAAGTTTGTAGTAAGCTATTATTTGTTTATTTATAACATTGATATGAATGTTTAAAGGAGTTAAAGAAAGAGAGGTACTGAGTTGCAATTTAAGCTCGTCCAAATAAAAATTTTTGCAGATAAACGCATAATTACTGGATGCTTTGTCAACATATGTGATTACAAATTTGTCTTGAAGTGACTTGATTTCTGTAACGATTTCTAGGTAATTATGCTTATATATTGGAACGGGAAAGTGTTGGATCAAATGTTTTACATGGCTAGTTATTTGTACTTCCCAGCTCTTGAAGGCTTCAAATGGGCAGTGGGATTTACCTGACATTTTAAATATATATTTGTCTAGATCTATGTCAAAAGCTTGTATTATTTTCTTTTTATTATAATGAAGAGGTATTCTGTATTTGGATCCGTAGCCGTTATATATATATATATATATATATATATATATATATATATATGAAGAAACATATTTTGAAAATGTTGTTAAGAATAAAGTCCCATACTAATAACTAACGGAATTATGAATATGTTAGTCACTTAATCTGATGCATATATATATATAAATTCCCAAAAAGGACAAATATTTATATACCCATAATAATGTTAACAGAGTATTTATAAAGTGACGGCCGGGGGGGAAGTGGCGACCCCCAACTCTCCGGTTAAAGCTTCCACTGCCATGGCGAAATGCTCCCGGTAGCCGAATCCTTCAAACCACTTCCAACAAGACGCTCACCATTACCTCAAAAAACGTAAAACACTCTAAAAATCAAGTCATTAATATACAAAAACCAAGTCATTAATATACAAAAACCAAGTCATTAATATAAAAAACCCTAAAATTACTTTAAACAATACTTTTATCTATATAAAGACCTTAAAAGGGGGGGGGGATAAAACTCACTTCAGCATTATTGTAACTATTGTATGGAATCATTAACTAAGTGGTTATATTATGCATAAATACAAGATGATTCCAAAACCTGACCGTAATAGCCATGGGAACCATATTGACTCAAACCATGAAACTACTAGTGTATAAAATTATTAACTATGTGGATATTTTTATATACTACAAATAAAAACCAAATATCAATTTGCGGCCATAAAACAACTAATGTATGAAATCATTCACAAGTTGGTTTATTTTGTATAATTCAATGAAAAACCAAATAGCAATTTAGCCATTTCAAAAAGTGTATAAAAACCAACTTTTAAAATTTACCATAATTTTCACACTAAAAAATCTTCTCCATTCTCATAAAACTTTTACAACAAAGCCCTTAGAGGGAACTTTGAAAGAAAAATCAGGTATACAATACCCGAAACTTTCCAAAATCCAACTGTACTTGACATTCCATCACAACATTACAATGTACAGTATGTGTTTAACCCATCTACTATTTAGACACTCAAAACACTAGGAGAGTCAATCATCAATAGAACAATAATTAAGAATCCCCAATTACCTATTCGAATTCTCACTAGCCTAGGCTATTAACCATTTTTAAACTGTCACGGATATCAAAGCTTTTCCAAAATAGCGCTTTCTTGTCTTGGTCACAGTTAATCCATGGAAATCTAAAACAATCTTTATCAAAAATACAGGGGGATAACCGTCCCTAATAGTCTCTATTTTGATTTTTCGAAAGCGTATTTGAATTTGAGTGGCTGAAAATCGCTGCGGAAATAGATGGCAGTATGCAAATATCGTATGTTACAGCCAATCACGATTGACTGTCCGGATATAAGCTAATTAGGCAGTCGTAAAAAAAGCCAGCATTCTGAAGGGTTTGAGGAAGTGCATTTAAACGCTAATACGAAGTGTTTATAACTCTTGTAGGATTTTTTTTATGAGATTTGTGTTTCTATGGCTGAAATAAGACGAATGACAGATAGTGAGCGTTGTCGTGCTGTCGGACGCATTGAAGCAAATATGTCTCTATTTTCTTTGGAGTTAATCATTCGATAATTTCTAGATTATGGAACCAATTCCAAACAAGTGAAATAGTTGTCCGGAGACCTGTGCATGGTCTTCCAAGGATTGCCACCCCTCTGATAATCGGTATATTGCTATAGTAGCCAAACGGAATCGTCGAGCGACCTCCACAACTGTTACATCCATGGTTGCAGCGGCACTTGGTAAGACAATATCTGCCAGTACTGTGCTCCGATGGTTCCACGTGAAGGGACTGTATGCCGGAGTACCAAGTTTTTGTGTTCCACTAACCGTCCAAGTCAGAGGGGCAAGATTGAATTGGTGTCGTCAATATGTCAATTGGACTGTCTCAGATTGGTGCAACGTCCTGTTCACGGACGAGTTCAGATTTGCTCTGGAATCAGATGATAAGCGTGCAAGGGTCTGGAGAAAACGAGACATATGCAATCAGGCTAAGAACATCATCGAACATCACGCATTCAGAAGTGGCAGTGCCATACTGTTGTTGTTAACTCCTAGACCGTCCGACCTACCAAAAAGGTGTAAGGTAACCGTTTGGACTGCCGGGAAGTGCCACCCAATTTAGACCGGAATCCAGTGGGGGAAGCATCCACAGGGACCGTACCCGCCTTCCCCTACCACCAACCTCTCGGAAGCACTTACGGACCCACATGTTTAACATGATCGTACTCCGCATGAACACGGCGGTAGTTGTGGCAGCGTGCAAATCCAGCACGGAAACAACCGGGCTACGGCGTCCGAAATGTGCCAATAGCACGCGGTGTTCCCAGGTGGTCACCCACCCAAGTACTAACCGCGCCCGATGCTGCTTGACTTCGGTTATCTAACGAGAACCGGTGTTTTCAGCACGGTAGGGCCGTTGGCACTGTGACAAGGTGTGGACTGAAATTTCAATGGGATATCGCATAGAGCTGTACATCTTTAAATACTGTTCTGTGACGGTTGCGTGGTATCGGGATGGAGTCCTAGAGCTGCAGAAGTTGGTCCTGATTTCCTGTTTATGGACGAGAATGCCCGTCCGCATCGAGCTAACATCATTGACAAAAACCTGGACAGTGGGGAAATTTCTCATATGGAGTGGCCGGCGTATTCCCCCGACCTTAATCCCTTTGAAAACCTTTAGGATGCCCTCAGGCGTGCTGTCTCTACACGTTTACCTCCTCCAGTCAATCTCAGGGAGTTGGAAACTTCCCTATTGGAGGAATGGCGATGGTTTATCACCTCATTGAAAGTATGAAAAATCGTTGTAAAGTTCGTGTGAAGGTCCGAGGTGGTCACATACCACATTAATGTAAGTTTTATTTAGTTTGTTTGCCTTTAAATATAATTTTGTCAATAACCCAAATGTTACGTCATCATTTAACTTACGAAAAGTAAATATTTTTTTCATCTTTGTGCATAAGTCTTATTTTCTTTAAAGCATAAACATATTTTCTACATTTAAGTACACTTTCGAGTTAATCAAAGCTTTACTTTTCCATTTTAGCTGATTTTAACGTCCGTGCTTAAATTTTTGAAGCCAGTATATATATAAATATATATATATATATATATATATATATATATATATATATAAATAGATATATATATATATATATATATATATATATATAAATAGATATATATATATATATATATATATATATATATATATATATATATATATATATATATATATATATATATATATATATATCATATAAAACGAAGTGAAAACTTTTATACAACGGAAATTCAATACAGAAAGGGAAAAAAATGCATACTTTAGAGATATAGCGGATGTTTGCAGTAACACTTTAAGTTCTTAGTGGAACCATTGCGCATGTGTGGACAGCGCACCCTGGTGCACGTTGAAAACAGATTTCTGCTTTAAGCGTCAGCATGCACTTCATACGGATTACATTCCATCCCTTTCTCTTGCAATGGTCGCTTCTAGTCTTGAGGTAGTTTCTGGTCTTGTGGTCGCTTCTAGATGGTTTGCTTCGCTTTTTTTTTCTGTGTCTTTGACTTCACACATATCCGGAAGATAGGCCACTGCATGGCATTGGTTCCGGGAGTGTTGCCCGGGCTTAAAAGCACGCTTCTAACCGGGAAAGAGGTGTCGCAATCCACCTCTGCCATATATGCTATGCAATTGGTCGTTTCCCTCTTTTATTTGAATCTTATATATATATATATACACTCAAGTACCAAAAGCTATGGGATATCGTGTTGGGTCTCCTATAGCTCGGATAAAGTGCAGCAACTCCAAGTGGCATAGATTCAACCAGTCGACGGAAATCTCCAGGAGCCAGCTGACTCGATACTAGCTTATAATTGCGTGGTTATGGTAGGTGTTGGAATTTGGGCACAAATGGCTGTTTCGATCATATCCCAGATATAATCCAAATGATTCATGTCTGGCGATCTAGGTCGAAAGCCCAAACCGCCCGACTCATCCGAGGACATAGAGCAGCAACTTGGGCGGCCAGTGGCGATCTAGGTGGCCAAATCGTGATTTTGAATTGTACAGAATGATATATAGCCCCAATGACAGGGATAGCCGAATGTCACGACCAATATATGCACAATGACACAGATCAATATTATTCTGGAATATCCCAAAGTAATTGGAGTACGTTGGTATAATCCATGAGGTACTCTCGATACACCTTTCATTCTGTCGAGCGAGATATCTTCAAATTCTCAACAACTTCCGAAATGGTATACCCCATGCGTCGAGCTCCAACTATCACCCCACGTTTAACCTCAGGTAATTCCCGTTAGGTAGCTATTGTCACGTTATTTAACGTTTCAAACTACTCTCAAGAGTCCATCAAACAACACTGGCTGGCACTGTGTCAGAATCATAGACCCAGTGAGTTCACCCTGTGTAAATATGTCTAAGAGACAAAAGCTTTGCTAACGTTTTAAGACAAACAGTTATTTTGATAAAGCAGAAAACACAAAAATATATAATTATTCAATGTTAATAGAGGATATTCTGAAGCAAATATTTCTTAAAATTTATCCCATCATGGAATTAGAAATTAGAAAATTTAAAGAAGTTCTAGACTTGCATCATAACAATATAAAGTTCTTCAGTATAATGTTCGGTGCATTAATTTCGCATTTGCCAAGGGAAACCGATTATGCCTGAATCCCACATCGCAAGTAAAAAAGTAAAAATTCAGAGAAGTGAATATTTAATTAGGGCTTTCAATATTCATTTTTAAAATAAATTGTAAAATGGAACATTTTGATATTTCTTCGAAAATTTCGGTGCTCATTGGAGACCGAATTTAATTATTGCCGCCGTTTAAATTACAGAATCCACTTCGACGAAAAGAGCTTGCAATTTCGTCCCAGTAGCTCAACTGTAGAGTGTCGGATGGCCAGTTCGGAGATGCAGGGTCCGTTTTCCGGTTGGTACAGAAAGGCTATTTACAAAATTTTTAAATGACTCACTAATTTCAGCACTGACATTTTCTTTTTCTATCAATTTACAGAATATTTATATTTAGAAATATTAAATAATTTATAATTCTTCACAAACTATCCAAATAAAGTTTTTCTGTAATATATAAAAAAAAGTTGAAAATCTGTCTGTATCCATGTATGTGTATGTGGTCTGTCTGTGGGTATGCATGAGAGTTTGCCTGTCTCATAATCACGGAAGAAAGGCTGTTGCGAATTTTATGATATTCTGTGTGTAACCTTGGAATAGCCCCACTTAAAATTTAGTTCATATTTCGAATTTCTGAAGTCAGGGTTTGTAATTATATTAATAGAAACTCACAATTAAAATTTTCATATATATAGCATTATGCAGACGATATTTTTTCCGCAAATTTATATGAAGGAAATGATGCCATATTGTGAAGCAACGGAATTAAAGCCATTGAGATTATACAGTTCCGATTTAAATAAATAATAAATGCATATCAAAAACCTTTATCAGAATTATATTTTTGATTGGATTATATTAAATACGGCTTTAAAAGTTTACAGAGATTGTTGATATTTTCAATTTCTTAAGCTATCTGTTTTATTTGGAAAAATATATTTAAAATTATATATTGTGCTTAGACAATTACTCAAATATAATAAAGGTTGTACACGTATATCTTCTAATGCTATTTTAATTCTTTCATTTTGGCATATATTGATTCAATTTCATATCTTTTTGTAAATTTGTTTTCAAACGGGACCAGTATGTATTATTCTACAGATTTGCCTGTGAAGATAGTTTTTCATAGCATGAATATATTTTCTTACACTTATATATAGGAGAATTACATTAAATATAGAATACTACCAATATTAATTTAGAATATTAATTTTAAATGCTAATTTAGAATATTAATTTAAAATGCTAATTTAAAATACTATAAGAATCTGCACATATTTATGAATTTTAATTTTATTTATATTACATAATCCGTACAAAGAATATGTATACTACGACTACATAAATAAATTTGTGAAGACATTCGTTAGAGTGGTAGACATTCGTTCGAGTTACAGGGGATACATACATTGCACAGATAGACACATGCGCACACACACACACAGAGAGAGACGTCACGCTAACAATATTTTTCGTGTTCTAGAGGTCCCAAAAGTGTAGATCCGTCGAAAACTCGAGTTGCGATGTTCGACCCGATTCCAATACTTTCTCTATACATTACCATGTAATGCAGGGAAAGTAAAAGGTAAAAATTGTACTGTATTATTTTCTATTATCTGCCATTTTCACACAATATTTATTTTTGCTGCAAAATAGATGATTCTAGAATACCAAAATTAGCGTATTACACGGATTATCATTTTCTCCGATTATTATTTGCATATTTTTCCCTATTTCCTTTAGAAGTAAGTGCTTCAATATAACCGAACATTTGCATAATTAAAACTTTTCGTTGACTTCATTCTTTATTGTGTGTTTACATGTTATGTGCAAACCACATGTCTTTTAATACTGAAGAGAGAACTGAATCTTTAACTCAGCCATTGGAGATTTTAGAAGAGTAGTGAAACTTCAAGATGACCTACCCGAAACACTTAAAAAAAAAAACTACCAAAAAAACATAAACCCTCACCTTTCAAGTACGTCATCTTCTTCAGCTATAAATATATATAAATAATATACAACTCAGTAGGTATAAGTAAATACACAGAATTTAACTGAAATTAATTTATTAAAGACGCTAAATATCTTGGAGCAATTAACAAATGCTGAATCCTTATCAGCCGAATGCCACTGGACTCAGGCGCAAGGAAGTTATTCAAAATGCCAATGGTCTTTTAGCCACAGTAATAATAACGTGATAAACATGTGGCGAGCAGTAGTAATAATAAATTATACATTTTATACAATTAGGTATGGTCAAGATAACAGGGGGAACGAGCACTCAAAGAATGAAATTATCCTAAATATATTAAATTTTAATAACCAGCTTTTTAGGCATTATAATTTTGACTCACCCTTCATTGAGTCAAAATTCGTTCGTAAAAAATTACGTAAAGCTGGTGTACGTGATAAATATCTAAATGGTTTACCTCAAGCCAAGTAGTTACTATCCGATACAATGCACGGTGGCAAAACCTCCCCTAGTCGTGGAGCAGGGTCTCCACTCGATTCGAGACTCTTGCAAAATAAAATACGTCCTTCGTTGCGAAGATCCGGCCCACCAGCGGTACCCATTGGTAGGGGACTTGGTCCGGATAGACTCTCGTAGATCAGGCAGACCGATCCGGCATGGTACTCAGGTCGTCCCACAGGAACGTCTACGTTGATGACAATTTCTCGAACAGGAAGGGCTCGGATCATCCATCTTCAGCATGGCTAAATTCCCCAAGCTCACGGTCCTCCAGGAACCGACTTAGTGGCCGAACTCCTGACATTCGAAGTGAGTGTCGAAAATAGCTTGGGCGGAAGCCGGACTACCGCAGAGAGGTTGACAGTCAAATTGGGGAAAAATTGCTCAACTCTCTTTTATACTACCACCACACGAACCTGCGAGAAAGCTTCCAAAAAACAATCTTTCCCGCCAAAAATTCGTTCTCACGCCATCATACGCACACAAAACCAGATGTTCATCTGTCGCGTCAGTTAGTCGTACCAAGTACTACCTCGCACCTCCCGTACACTACTTTTCAGCCGAAAATATATACAATTGCAATTAAACCTTTACATGGCACTTCCTTTTTCGCCAGCCAAAATGACCTCGAACTTAACGGAAAATAGTTATTTTTGAGTGCGCGCTCGTCCGAAATATTACTTTTAAAAATAGCTTCAGATTGCTGTTAAAGAAGATAGATATTTCTAAAATATAAATTACACAAATGCATGACAAGAGGGAGTTCAAGGCAGAATTAATTAGTTAAAAAGCTGTATATAAATATGAAGCTCAGAATTACATTATAGATTTATGCGTTTTATACAAAATTAATGCGAGATCCAAATCTCGTCATTACAATACCAACTTCTTAGGAGAAGCTTTGAGGGGCTGCATACTTTCTTAATCGATAGAGCATTTTCGTATTCCTATTTGTACACCCTGCAGATCTACAACACTCCAATCGAAAGTTAAAATGGTGAGCGAGGACTTATGATGAATTATTGTATATTGAATGGTATATATTCTATTAATCTGTATTAGACACGCTTGACTAAACTGGTTGAATATTATGTAGCTCATTTGCATGTACAAGCAAAAAACACGAATATTTAAAAAAATAAAATCTAAATTTGAACATCGTTTTATAATATATGAAACACATATTTTTCTTTAACTTAGTTTTACACATTTTCAAAGAACGCATATCTTCTTCTCATCAAATTTCATACAATATTGAACTTTACTGTGTGGCTTAAAAAGATTAAATAGAATGATTAATGAAATTATTTTTTAGCAAAATAAAAGTAAAAATGATATTCTATACACTAATATTCCGCATATTAATTATTTCTTTATGTTGGAAAATGAATAATGCATTCCTTTGCTCGAAGATGAAAAAAAAAATAATTTTCAACAAAAAAAAATTCTCTTATTCTTTGGTTTTGTAATTTCAATTATAAGGAAAAAATACCAAATGAAAATCCTGGGGCTTTAGTTCTGCATCAAGTTTTAAGAGTAATTGATAAAATTTACTTATTTTCATTTTAAAAGGTCTTTTATGACTTTTTAATAACCCATAAAAAATAACTTGCAATCTCGTAAACACAATCTGAAGATAATTTGCAAATGTACATTACAATTTTCGGAAATTTGTCTCGAAAATTGTGAATCTCAAAGAAAAACATATTAGATATATTATTATCATTTTAAGAGTCAATTTTATTCGTTTCATTTTCATAACTAGGGACTTCGTCCCCGCTCGCTAACAATTATGATTAACAATTATGATTAACTTATGTTTTCTTATAACGCTGATTAAAGACCACGGTCTCAAATATATTGTAGTATACTATTTTCATGTAAATCTTGATATTATCTAGGTATGTGACGATTCTTATATAGAATAGGTCGAGTATACGATCTGCTTAAATTTAATTTAAATATAACACGGTTTCACACTGTACCCTCTCCTGCTTGAGTACTTAGGTATTAAATATTTTAGAATGCTGTTGTCGTGTTGTTAATAAATGTTAAATTTTAAAGATTGGTATTAATTGAGAAATGTATTGATTTACAGATATGGTAAGTGGGTTCGTACTAAGGATAATTTGGGAGTATTGCAGTCAGCTTATATCTTAATAATTTAATTCAAACAAATTGTTTTATAAAAATGAACAATAGTACATAAGTGTTGTGAAGTAACAATTACATTTTAATATCAGTTGTTCATGGCGATCATATTTGCGAAGCGCCCCTAAGTAATTAAAATTTAGGATAAGTAATTAAAGTAGTTGTTTATGGCAATAATTGTTAGAACCATGATGGTGGAGGAAATATATCGCTATCTCCATGGTTACATTTTTCAACATCTTAGCGATAAGAATAACCGATAAATACATAACAGATACTATAGGAGTACCTACATTTGAAAGACTATAATTGTACTAATTAATATGCGTTTGTTGAGGAATTAAGAGTATATTTAACCAGGAAATAAACTGTATCCGCGGCTGGAGTATTAAGGACAACATCCATGATCTCATTTTGTCTGTCTCCTTGTCTGTCTGCATGTCTCTCTCACTAGACGATAATACGTATTTGGTAAAATATTGGGAAATTAAATAAAAGTATTGCAAAATTAACAAAAATGTCACCAAATTAACGGAATATATATATATATATATATATATATATACATTTTCACTTTTTTAATAATCCGACTCCTCGCTTTGTAGGAATTATTAATTTGATATTCTCGATAATGAGTTTTCCTAGTCGAAGGAAGGACATGATTTAATGGGGATCTAGGGTGTTGTAATAAGTGTTATAGAGGGTTATATAAATAAGTATATATAGGGTTATGAAATATTTAACAACGTGTGAGGTTCGTTATGCCGACATATATACAGAATAGAATATTTCACATAAGAGTGCACTTTGTCATATGATTTGTTTAATATCGAATTTCAAACATGATTTCTTCGTGTAGTCCGATGTTAACAAATTTATCATATTTACATTTACCAAAACACACTAATTTCTTTTGCTACTACATAATCTTCATAATTAGATATTCTCACACAATGAATGTATAATCATGGAGTTACTAAACTCAAAGAGAAATAAAAATCGCTTAAAAGAACCTACCAATGAAATACAATAGAAAAATATTTATGCACATTTTAAAGCGATAGTAGTATTTTTCTGAACCACTAATGATCTCCGAATATACCCAGAGGCTTTTAATACTCCGATAAAGCATAATGACATTTTTGGAGTTTAGCGTTAGTGTAATAAAAAGAAAGAAAATTGAAAGATTTCATTCTTGCGCTTACGAAAAGTAGATGATTTGTAATTAACAGTCTAATAGCTACCTCTTCTATGTATTCGACAAAAATTAATCCTGGTCTATCTGTTGCAATTAGGTTTCATGTGAGGATGAAACTGGAGATTAAGACATGTAATTTTGTACATAAAGAGTGATTCAAAAAAGATGTTCCAAACTTTGCGAGATGGTAGTATACACCAAGTCAAGTATTTTTCGTCGTACTTTACCAGGTTGGAAATGAAACATAAATACGTCAATGGGGGCTTAATGGTAAAACTGATGAGTTCAGGCGTAAACACAAGAATGAATTATAAATTATAACACGACATTTAATAGAAAATAATTACAATAATGACTCAAAAGTACTACCGCAAACCTGAATGCACATCTCACAGCTGCGATGAAGGGATTGGTGAACTTTCTGGAATAGACCAGGCATGTCGCGCACTGCGCCAGCAGCGGAAATTCTGGCGACGAGTTCCTTTTCAGATACAATGGGAGTGTCATAGACGGGACTCTTGAGATATCCTCTCAAGAAGAAGTCAAGACTTGACAGATCGGGCGATCAGCAACTCAAAAGTTGGAGCTTCGAATAACTGCTGCAAATTGATAAGGCCATACATTCGGTGTTACGAAAATTTGCAGACGGGTTCTTCTTCTTGCCCAGATGAAATTTGCATACGTGGGCTTCTTCTTCTGCCAGAAAATTAAACCCAGAATGACGCTTTTAAGTTTGCGGAGCGACCGCATCCCAACGAGTAAGCGCCCTGTTACGCCTTTATGTTTCATTTTCAAACCTGTAAACTATGATCAAAAATACTTGGTTTGATGTGTACTATCACCTCGTAAAGTTTGATCCATCTTTTTTAATCACCTTGTATATGCATAAGTAAATATATTTTATGATGAGAGAAGAGCGTGACTTTGCATTTTAAATGGCTACAGCCTATAAGACATTTTTGCGACACAAACCAACAAGTGCTTGAGTTTGACAAAAAATGAATCAAATAATGGACTCAGTCAGACGGGCGCCAGATGTTAACAGATTACTCACATAAAAATATGTCTGGGAAATAAAAGTTCCCACGTGAATCGAATAGTCACTGTAATCTTGAGGGCCTAGGGACCTCAGGAAGTTACGTCCAGTGTATCTCTGGCTCGCGAGAACTTACACCAGATATCACCGATCAGTGGAAGCAAACAGACCTATGGGGATACATGAGATATTCCCAGCCAACGAGTCAAATATATACAACGGGTAGATAATGAGGGATGGACCAATATCAGCAGTTCGGTAATACCATTTCTGCTATCCTGTAATAGAACAGGATAAAGTTTAGGAGAGGAGAGAATGGTTTAAGTTTAAGAAGATGCATGTGCTTATGCTTAGTTTTGCGTTTCAACATACGCGAAGCAAACCCGGAGGATTTTCTTTAATTTCCGAGCATTAAAATAGGTTAGGAAATCACAAGAAAGTGAATTTAACGTGATAGGGATAAATTGGGATCGTAGTAGTGTACGTCCGAACAGTAATAATTTCTTCATGTGCATCAGTATATGTGTTACCAAGTACGATATGGTGTATCTTCCGAACAGTGAGTTCCTTCATTTTAGTGACATGTCGGTTGTAATGCACCGATATATGTATGCCAATGTTACAATATAGTGTGTCTTACATGCGGTGATCTGCATTTCTGTGACAGATACATGTGCAGTGGATCAAAGCAACATTTCCACAGTGGCCGCAATGTGTACACATATGTATTCAGTGCAATGTTTACCGTGTGCTGAAATTTTCTCTCTGCAAGGGGGGATATCATGTAACACAATATTTGTATTACATGTTTCCACCCCAATTACAAATGCCAACCTAAATAATGAACTATCTAAATGCTGCAGAGGGAGCCAATCACAACAAATGCATATATAAGCAGTGGCCATCCCCGTCTGCAGCAACAGCGAATGGTAGATGTGGTAGGGAATAAATGGGGGAAAGAAAAAGCGCCCCAATGCCGTATTCAAAAAAACTCCAGTCGACTTAAAACTTTCGAACGAGTCAGCATCATGTTTTTGGTTTTGTGAAAAGTGTCTGTAGAATGTGAGCAATAGAATGGTAGCGTGTGCAAGTATGAGAGGTGCAACGGTTTTCCTACATCATTGAGATGGCACGAACATGCACGTAGCACAAAGAGTAAAGGTAACCAACTTTCAATTGTCACTATTAGCACGGAAGGCACACCTTTAACGATTATTAAAATAATTAACTACCAGTTCGTATGAGTAGATCATATGAACGAGTTCGTAAATATTGAACTATAAGAACTATTCTTTATCGATTGTTTAAAGGAAACTGTTTTTAAGAAATTTAAGTCAAAGTTATTATGTGTGTAAATATATGTATTAATGTAATATTGTCAGTATTATGTGTCTTTTAATAATTGATTTAATTATAGCATAATTACTCAAGATTACAATAGATATCTATTAAGTAAAATATTAAAATAAATTGAGCAATTAAGCATGTGTATTTCTTTATGTTTTGTGTGTTCGTATCCCGAGCTTGAGAACCGGGAGCTTACATGCTCCACCCTTAGTGGCGGCAGGGCCAACGGCCGTACCGTGCTGAAAACACCGGTTCTCGTTAGATCACCGAAGTCAAGCAGCATCGGGCGCGGTTAGTACTTGGTGGGTGACCACCTCGGAACACCGCGTGCTGTTGGCCATCTCGGGTGCGGTATCCCCGTGGTTTGCGCGCTAGATTTGCACGCTACCACAAATGCCGCCGTGTTCATGCGGAGTACGATCACGTTAAACATGTGGGTCCGTAAGTCCTTCCGAGAGGTTGTTGGTAGGGGAAGGAGGGTACGGTCCTTGTGGATGCCTCCCCCACTGGGTTCCGGTCTAAATTGGGTGGCACTTCCCGGCCGTCCATACAGTTACCTTACACCTTTCTGGTAGGTCGGACGGTCTGGGTCTCAACAACAACAACCCTTAGTGGCGGCATCATAGGTAAGTCCTATACTGGTAATTTTTGATAAGGACAATTTTACTTTATGACATGATGTCGCCGCGAGAATTGGTGCCGTATGTGGTCAAGCTCGGAGAGAATTATGATTTGAATAAGAGAAAGTAAAAATATAAATAAAAGACAAAATTAAATTTAATAATGAGTTTGAATATAATAGTGAATTTAATAATGAATTTAATAATTAATTCAAGAATGAGATGTAACTCAGTATAATGATAGGAATATGCATGAAAATGATAATTTAAATATGTATTGTATTATTGTGTGTATTAGTATAGATATTTAGTATATAGTCAGAAGTGTATAACAGTGTATTAAATCATGGCGCCGAATAAAACTAGGCAATCAAATAAAAGAGCGAGGCAAGATCCTTCGATTAACAATATGCAGCAGGAGGTAAATGTAAATAGCAGTATAACAGATAATTCGGCTGTAACAAATAACGCGGTCCATGTGCAAATGCCCACAAATCAAACGCAGCAAAATACATCGTTGCCAATTATGCAGATGTTGCCATCATTTGATGGGCAAAAGGAAAATAATGTAAATTTCTTTATCATACAATTTAAGAAAATAGCGGATTTAACATCATGGTCCGAACAAGAGAAAATTATAATTGTCAAATCTAGATTAAGGGGAGAGGCACAACAATTTCTAGCAGAAAATATTGCTCTGCAAAAGGAAAAATCATATGAAAAATTCATGGAGTTATTAAAAAACAAATTTGAAAGGAAACAAACATTAGTGCAAAAACATAACAATTTTAACAATCTGAAACTTTTACCAAATATGACAATTAAGGAGCTTGCACAAGAAATCGAAAACCAGGCGATAATATTTTTAGAGATAGACGGAACAATTGATGCAAATGTACAAAAAATTATAGAGAAAATTAAACTTACCAAATTTTTACAGATAGTCAGAGAAGATTTAAGAACAGAAATAAAAAAAAATGACCCGAAAACCTTTGACGAAGCAGTGAGAATAGCTGAGGTAATAGAATCCGCATTGGAGGAAGATAATGATTGTGTAAATAATATTGAAATAGAAAATAAAATATTTGAGAATGTGGAAATAAATCATGTAAAAACTGAAAATAATGCAGAAAAGCCGCCACAAAAATTTTGTATAGCGTGTGGCCGTAACAATCACTGGATGTCAGAATGCTTTACGCTTCAAAAAGTACAAAATAATTTAAAAAGGGCATTCACAAATGAAAACAGCAGTCAAGAAACCACCAATTATCAACAAAGACCCACTAATCAAAATAATTATGCACATTATAGTAGGGCGAATTTCAGAAGAGGCAATTTCATAAATAACCGGGGTATACGGCGTCGTGCAGGAAATAACAACAGACAATTTCAGAGTAATAACAGAAGATCATATCAGAATAATGGACCACATTATGAAAGCAATCATAGGCAATATCAGAATAATGAATATTTAAACTAAGAAAGGGACCTCGAAATAAAAGACAAATAGGAAGTTGTAATGCATCAAATAAGGATTCGAGATCCCATAAAATTGCAAGCAAAATTAATAAGGATGCACAAAATTTAAATGAACATTTACTGAATTCAACGTATGGACAGAGTGACGCACTGCCAATGATCAACGTAAATTTAGAGAACATAAAAACAGTGGCTCTCATAGACAGTGGCGCAAGTGTCAGTTTATTATCAGATCAAATATTTCAAAAAATCAAAAATAAAATTAAAATTAACTATTTATCTAGACAAGTTAAAATCCAAACCATGACCAAGGAAAACATACAATTTTCAAAATGTATCAGCTTCAGCTTTAAAATTGAAAACAAAAGATGCAAAAATTCATTTTTTATAACTAAACAATTAAACAACACACCTTATGAAATAATTTTAGGATTTGACTTTCTCAAAAATCATCATGCCATAATTGACACAAATAAATTAATATTAAAGTTTGTAAAAGAATCCATATCTATACCATTTAAAAACAAAAATCAGAAAAAAGCACAGGAACCAGAAACTAATAATACAAGAGTTGAACATATTCAATGCTTAAATGCAAGCTTAGCGCATAAAATTAAATTACTCCCTCAAGAAACAAAATCAATAAAATTAAAATTAAATGAAAACTATTTTGAGGATAAGGAGGTATTGTTAAATATTGCAAATTCGTTAAAAGATTTACACGCCGAGTATTCTTTACATTATGTAAATAATAGAAAATTTATTTCTACTCTTTTAACAAACAAAACAGAAGAAGAAATTCAACTTAATAAAAATATGATTGTCGGAACTGTAACACCGCAATTTGAAATTTTTGAAGAAAAACATAATGAGGATAAAATTTTACAGGTCAATAATATAGAGAGTTTAAATAACCCACAAAAAATGGACATTTCAGCTTTACGAAAAGCGGAATTAACACCACAAGATTTTAAACTAGATCACTTACAAGAAAATGAAAAACATATATTGCTAAAATTACTGTTACAAAATTATGATGTATTTTCGAAATCATACAAAACGCTGGGAATGACGGAAGAAATAGTACCGGAATTTAATTTACTACACCAGTACCCAATACATTGTAAACCTTATCCCTTGCCAAAAATGTTAAAACCTGTACTCGAAAGTGAAGTAAAACAATTGTGTGAAGCTGGAATAATTGAAAAGAGTACAAGTAGTTATGCGTTCCCATGTTTACTAATTAAGAAACAAAATAATTTTAATAGTAGTGATATCAATAAAGAACAAAAGTATCGTTTAGCCGTAGATTACAGATTGTTAAATCAGATTACTGAATTACTGCCCGTAAATATTGGTAAAATTAGCGACATTCTGCACAACATCGCAGGCCACAAATTATATACTGTAATTGATTTAAAAGCCGCGTTCTTTCAAATAAAAATCAAACCTGAACATGGGTCGTACCCACTTTCGTAACGAAGGACGCCGCCTATAGACCTAAGAGATTACCTTTTGGGGCAAAAAACTCATCCGCATATTTCTCATTACTAATGATGAAATGCTTAGGAGATTTGAAAGATCAGAAAATTGAATTTTATTTAGATGATATTGTAATTGCTGCAAATTCATTCGAGAAAATATTGGAGAGATTAAAAATTGTTTTTTCGAGATTAGGTAAATTTGGTTTAACCATTGACCCTTCAAAATTACAAATGTGTAAAGAGAATATTAAATTTCTAGGATTTAAGATAAGTAAGGAAGGCATAATAACACCTTCAGATGATAATGTACAAAAAATAACGAATTTCCCTGTGCCAACGACAGTAAAAAAAGTAAAATCATTTTTAGGTTTATGTAATTACTTCAGGCAGATCATACCAAATTTTTCTGAACTATGCAATCCATTAATTGAGTTAACAAAGAAAGATAAGAAATTTATATGGACGGAGAAATGCGAAGAAGCGTTTGTAACATTGCAAAACGCGATTTTATCGAAACCGGTAGTCAGGGCAGCTGATATGTCAAAGCCGTTCTTTTTGTCGACTGACTGTTCAAAAGTAGCCGCGTCAGGAATTTTACTTCAATCAGTGAATGGAAATTTTCATCCTATCGAGTATTATAGCAGGAAACTTTCAGACAGTGAAAAGAAATATCCGAGCATGAAACTAGAATTGCTAGCAATTCATGATGCTATAATACATTTCAAAGATTTTTATATGGTACGCACTTTACGATTTTGACGGACTCTAAAGCTTTAACTCACTACATACACTTAGAAAATCAAAATTCTGATTTAATCGCAAGATGGTTATTAAATTTACAACAATATTCTTTTGACATAAAATACATTAAAGGACAAGATAATCCCAGTGATTTTATGTCGCGTCAAATTTTTTCTGAACAAACTAAGACTAAATTAATAAATAACATTATTGCTAATGACAGCGCTATAACAATAGCCAAAATTTTAGAAGAACAAGCAAAAGATAGAGAGATAAAGAAAATTATTAACGGAGTGAATGCAAAATCTAAGCAGCCAAAATATGTAAATAAATACTATAAAGATGTAAATACGGGATTAATTATGATAAGGACTGCTAGATATATCAGAAATCCTATGCAAAACGACAGAATTCTAATACCTCACAGTCTAAAATTTGCAGTTATTGAGTTAGCTCATACACCACATTTTGGAGTAGAAAAAACCTATCAAATTCTGAATAGAAAATATTACTGGAAAGGGGCATACAGTGATGTAAAAAATTTTTGCGCATCATGTGATGCATGTTTATGTTACAAAAACAAGGCTATAAGACCTATGGCATTACAACGTGTCCCACGTCCATGTAAACAAAACCACACGGTGGCATTAGACATTGTAGGGAAGCTACCGAGAAGTAACGGACAGCACGAGTACATCATAACGATGATAGACCATTACTCGAGATTCCTGGAGGCAGTACCCGTGAGAAATATTACAACTGCGAGTGTATTACAGGTCCTAACGAATTGGATTTCACAAAATGGCGTTCCAATGTGGTTGTTATTAGATAACGAAAGGCAACTAAAAAGCGAGGAATTTAAAAAATTCGCAGAGCAACATGGTATAAAACTCAAATATACTTCAATTTACAAACCCAGCTCAAATGCAATTTTAGAAAGAAGTCATTTATGTATCAAAAATTCTTTGGCAGCAATGGCTGACCAAACTTTTAATTGGCACAAGGTCTTCCATATGTAAATTTATTTCATAATGCAACACCCAGCGCAAATATAGACCACAGTCCCGCTATTTTGTTTTTTACCAGAGATTTGAAATTACCCGGAGAAAATAATCTGGAAATAGCGGACCCTGATGACAGTCCGATTTTAACTCAAACTGAATATGATAATGAGGTCAGTGAAGCACTTACTTTAGCGGAAAAAATTAATAGATATACAAAACGAAAACAAATTCAAGCCCAATGTCGCCAAGAAAGAATTTTCAAAAGAGTGAGAGAAAAAAAATTGGTAAAAGGGCAAATTGTATATTTAAAAAATTTGAGGCCCACCACAGCATTACAAAAAAAATTTCAAGGGCCATATCGCATCGTAAAGGTGATCCGTAACAATAATTACGCTATCACGCCTATGTACGATCCAAATAAAAAATGGATAGTTGTTCACGCGAATTAGTTATATAAAGCAGAACCGCGTAAAAAGTATTTACAAAATAAACAAACACGGCGAACTGTTGACAGAAGTCAATCGCATGTAAACAAAGAATATAACGCCAATAATCCAAATGATGGGAGTCCTAGACGTTATAATCTGAGGACACGCAAAAAATAGGATTCGAAAGCAAAATAATATATAATTATAAAAATGTAATATGAAAATTTTATGTGCGAAAACGCAAAATATGTTATATTAGTGTAACGGTAATGAAGGCATTAAATGTATAATTTTGAAAATTTAATAATTAAATAAAGGTAGTTTTGTAAAATAAATATGAGGATAATATATTTTGTAAAATAAATATGAGGATAATATATTTGTAAAATTAATATGAGGATAATATTTTTGTAAAATAAATAAGAGGATTTTGTAAATATGAGGATAAAACAGAAATATAGGTAATAAATAAACATTTATGTATGGATGCATAACTTATGAATAGAGCAATAAATATCAGAAAAAATATGTAGAAGTGATAAATAATACATACAATACCCCTCAATGTTCTAAAATAAAATAAACTAAGGTGTTAGAAGAAAGAAGGAGAGAGATAATTAAATGTCACTTACTTGCAATTTGTCTTGCTTGAAAAACAAAAAATGGAATAACAGTAGTGGGCATCAAAAATACAAGTCTTCCAATGATAGATGCTTAAGATCAAGGTAGACATTCCAATGATAAAGATGTGTGGGATGGAATTCTTCACGATATCGTTTCTTTTTTTTCTCTTTCCTTTTTCTTGTGCGGGTTTTGAAAAAATAGTATAACATAATTAATAAAATTCAAAATAAAGTCATGGAACATGGTAAAAGCAAGTACAGGATATTCAAAATCATAAAATTATTAATTAATAGTTTATTAAAAGCTGATAGAGTACAAGCAAAATCATAAATAAATAAATAAATAAAATTTTAAGTCAAAAAGAACAGTCACAGCTGATATAAATAATAATTAGTAAATTAATAAATATATATTGCATAAATAGTGTATACAGACCTTTTACAAAAACACGCAATCTGGAAAACAAAATAAAAGTTAATTACATATATGGATTAATAAAACTTGAATAAGTAGGATTAGTTTCCCATCCTTCACAGTCAGCGTAACAGCTCCATATATGGCCATGGTACGGCGAAAGCTAGTCACCTTAAAAATAAATAGCCAGGCTAAAAATAAACATCGGAGAAAATCTCCCCTGCATAGTACGAGAATAATACAAAAAAAAGTTCTATGGTAAGCATACAATCAATGTATCAAAATTTAAAATTATAATTGCAGGCAATTATAGTTACTTAAAAATACCGGCCGGTATATAAAAATAAAATACATTAGGAAAAGAAATAAATTGTATGTAAAATGAATTATTTAGTATTAGTAAGAAATTAATGCATTAATTAAGCATCACTGGAAATAAAAAGAAACAACAGATAAAATTAAATATAAAATAATTATATTGAAATAAATAAATATGTAAATTTATGCTGAAATGGGAACATAAAGTCAATTATATCAATAACATAACAAAAGCATATTATATTTATAATAAACAGTATATATAAATAAATATATCACGCGTTGTGGCAACAAAAGATAAATAAATCTAATGAATTAAGAGTACATGAAATTAAAATCATGGGTAGTTAACAATCAGATCTGTGTTAAGGTCATAATATATATATATATATATATATATATATATATATATGTCAAATTAAATAGAATTAATAGCAATATAAGTAGAATAAATATAAATAGTAATACAAAAAACATGAATGAAAAAATGCCTTAAAAGATACAGCCAGAAAATCCCATGTCAATGTAGAGCGTACGCACAGTCTAAAAGCCCGCGCTTTGTAGATAGGATACCGCCAAAAAGCAAACGATTACGATTATTGTGCCAGAACACTGGGAACAAAGTTGCAATCTTATGTAATGTTACGAACATCAGAAGGTCAAGCCGCAAGGGGTTTCCATGCATGACCGATTTCGCAGTTGTCATGGAAACGCGTTGAGGGGGAATGGAGAAAATCTTCTTTGTGGTCAAGCGAATTTTTTTTCTTTTTTTTCTTTTCTCCCCTTCCTTCCGTGCAGTTGTTTGACACGAAAGGGCAGTCGAAGAGGAAATTTAAAGTGCGTATTGTGAGATGCACAGTATTTTGGAGTAGCGAAATGAGTATATGTGATATATATTGATGATATATATTTGAAATGTTAAATGCCGCGATGTAATATGATGTAAATATGGGGTTCAAAATAGCCATGATTTATACACACAAAAATATATAATATGTTATTCATTATAACAAATAAGAAATATATACAGCTAAAAAATTGTCTAAAAATTATTTACGTCTGTGAAAATGAGAAATCAAGGTAATGAATTGCGTATATTTTAATGTAATGTTGTGAACTTGTATATAAATAGAAATGCAAATAACAATTATGATATAGTCTTCATTTGAAGTGTACAATAGACTGTACTAAGCAACATAATGAAAATATAAATATTGAAGTACCGGAACTTTGAAAGTTAAGTCACAGGATGGTGACTCATTCTTCCGTGCTCATGATAATTCAATGTGACAATAAGGTGTCTTCCGTGCTCATGATAATTCCATGTGACAATAATGTGCCTTCCGAACAGTGATAATTTCTTCATGTGCATCAATATATGTGTTACCAAGTACGATATAGTGTGCCTTCCGAACAGTGATAATTTCTTCATGGTCATCAATATATGTGTTAACAAGTACGATCTAGTGTGCCTTCCGAACAGTAATAATTTCTTCATGTGCATCAGTATATGTGTTACCAAGTACGATATGATGTATCTTCCGAACAGTGAGTTCCTTCATTTTAGTGACATGTCGGTTGTAATGCACCGATATATGTATGTCAATGTTACAATATAGTGTGTCTTACATGCGGTGATCTGCATTTCTGTGACAGATACATGTGCAGTGAATCAAAGCAACATTTCCACAGTGGCCGCAATGTGTACACATATGTATTCAGTGCAATGTTTACCGTGTGCTGAAATTTTCTCTCTGCAAGGGGGGATATCATGTAACAAAATATTTGTATTACATGTTTCCACCCCAATTACAAATGCCAACCTAAATAATGAACTATCTAAATGCTGCAGAGGGAGCCAATCACAACAAATGCATATATAAACAGTGGTCATCCCCGTCTGCAGCAACAGCGAATGGTAGATGTGGTAGGGAATAAATGGGGGAAAGAAAAAGCGCCCCAATGCCGTATTCAAAAAAACTCCAGTCGACTTAAAACTTTCGAACGAGTCAGCATCATGTTTTTGGTTTTGTGAAAAGTGTCTGTAGAATGTGAGCAATAGAATGGTAGCGTGTGCAAGTATGAGAGGTGCAACGGTTTTCCTACATCATTGAGATGGCACGAACATGCACGTAACACAAAGAGTAAAGGTAACCAACTTTCAATTGTCACTATTAGCACGGAAGGCACACCTTTAACGATTATTAAAATAATTAACTACCAGTTCGTATGAGTAGATCATATGAACGAGTTCGTAAATATTGAACTATAAGAACTATTCTTTATCGATTGTTTAAAGGAAACTTTTTTTAAGAAATTTAAGTCAAAGTTATTATGTGTGTAAATATATGTATTAATGTAATATTGTCAGTATTATGTGTCTTTTAATAATTGATTTAATTATAGCATAATTACTCAAGATTACAATAGATATCTATTAAGTAAAATATTAAAATAAATTGAGCAATTAAGCATGTGTATTTCTTTATGTTTTGTGTGTTCGTATCCCGAGCTTGAGAACCGGGAGCTTACATGCTCCACCCTTAGTGGCGGCATCATAGGTAAGTCCTATACTGGTAATTTTTGATAAGGACAATTTTACCTTATGACATAAAGCATAATTTGGAGTATGGAGAAGTAATTTTCTCCTAGAAGTAAAGGAAAAATTTAGAATAAGGGTGTGTTCCCCTTACGATCGGTTCGATAACGTTCTAGTTTAACGTCAAAACCTAACATTTTAACAATTTGTTAAATTTTCAAATTATCGGGGGATTTAGTTAACTGAATATAAAATAGGGGATAACCATAGGGGAACACCATATTAGTCTTCGGGCTATTAAATAGCTGCGTTGTACTGTTTATTTCGAAACCGTGACCTTCCAATTTCTCCTTTATTAAATCCGGTCTGGTGGGCACACGAAGCCCCCTAATTATCACATTAAGTGGCTTCTCTTCGTTCAAGAGAAAGGTCCTAAACGAGATTTTGTCATCCATTAGTCTTTTTTGTACAGCCATTTACTCTTCACGCGTTTTTAAGTCCAGTTTGAATGAATTTCCTCGCAAACTACTTGTTATTGAGGGAGCAAATAACCTCAGTTGGTTTAAATAATCGTACCACTTAGTACTGGGTACGATAAAGAAGGGGGGGGGTGACGATTTTTCTTAGGAATTTCATCTACAACAGCTGCATCCGGTGAGGAACTTCGGGTTCGAGCACAGGTTGGACGTGGAAAAGGGAGGGAGGATTTGGCTATCTTAGGAGAGTGCCTCCTCGGCACTTTTACGAAACCTTCATCATCAGGATCAGTAAGGGAATGTTTAATAGCACCAGAAAGTCCTTCTGAGATGGCTGACTTAGTCTCTGAGGCGGTATCCAGAGGCATCGTAGAGCTCTGAGAAACAACAGACATTCCACGAGAATAACTCAGGGCCAACGGCCGTATCGTGCTGAAAACACCGGTTCTCGTTAGATCACCGAAGTCAGGCAGCATCGGGCGCGGTTAGTACTTGGGTGGGTGACCACCGGGGGACACCGCGTGCTGTTGGCACATTTCGGGCGCGTGCTGGATTTGCAAACTGCCACAACTGCCGCCGTGTTCATGCAGAGTACGATCACGTTACACATGCGGATCCGTAAGTCCTTCCAAGAGGTTAGTGGTAGGGGATGGAGGGTACGGTCCCTGTGGATGCCTCCCCCACTGGGTTCCGGTCTAAATTGGGTGGCACTTCCCGACCGTACAAACAGTTACCTTACACCTTTCTGGTAGGTCGGACGGTCTGGGCCTCAGCAACAACAACGAGAATAACTCAAGGGGGGTGGGGTTCACCTAATGTATCTATATGTCAATCTTTCAAGGCGTTCTCCATCTTACACAGCTTTACTTTGAGAATGACTCAGTCATCTCTGGACATATAGATCGGCGGATTATCAACAATAATCTGCAGCTTATCCAAATCAAATTCAACTTCTTCCAACTTTTTGAAATCAGATTTACCACGTGTGGAAATTTCTTCAGGTAGAGCAAGGAACTGCCCTTGGAATTTACGAAAGTCGGCAAGGCATTTGTCCATTCCAAAAGTCCTTTTGAAAGCTGCAAGCGATGTATGAACACTTGCAAGAGACATGGCGAAACGAAAGCTAGACCGTGACAGGACTTAGCTCCCCCGTGTCCAAGATGGGAGTTTCAAAGTGGACGTTTCAAAGTGCCGTGGATCTTGTCCACAATTATTTCACTTTGAGAAAAGTAAAGTACTTGCATTTTGTAAGGAAAGTCATGTGTTGCCCACATCATATGCCACACTCTATACATATGAGCCTAACTAATGTACAAATAATATATGGATATATGAATAAGTTGAGTGGTATAATATTACTTTCCCTATATAGGGTGTTCAGCTAATGATGCGACAAACTCGAAAGGGTTGTTAATAGACATAAAGAGGGACAGAAACTGAAATGAAACATGGTTGTTGTTGTTGTTGTTGAGACCCAGATCGTCTGACCTACCAGAAAGGTGTAAGGTATCTGTTTGGACGGCCGGGAAGTGCCACCCAATTTTGACTGGATCCCAGTGGGGGAGGCATCCACAGGGACCGTACCCTCCTTCCCCTACCACCAACCTCTCGATGGGACTTACGGACCCACATGTTTAACGTGATCGTACTCATCATGAACACGACGGCAGTTGTGGCAGCGTGCAAATCCAGCGCGCAAACCACCGGGCTACCGCGACCGAAGTGTTCCAACAGCACGCGGTGTTCCCAGGTGGTCACTCACCCAAGTACAAACCACGCCCGAAGCTTCTTGACTTCGGTGATCTAACGAGAACCGGTGTTTTCAGCACGGTACGGCCGTTGGCCATGAAATGAAACATGGTGTCGCAAACCACCTCCAGTCCGTGAAAATCGAAAAAATACGCATGCAGGTAATGATGCCACACGGGGACGATAAAAAGTGCAATAATGACTACAAAAAAGATTTATTTGACAGCATTTTTACAGCACAGCTTATGGTGCACAGTACTGTGTAGGAAACGGAATGATGAGTATGATGTGAACGAAATTATTACAGGCGTTGTTCGAAATGGTGGTCGCGAACGTCATTGCCCAGTCTACAACAACGTAAACACGATTCGCGGACCTCCTCGAAGATACCTGGTGTGATATTGATGTCTGCCGCAACGACGACGATCCGCGCTATGAGATTTTCTGGTATCTCCAGTCTCATATAAACGAATGATTTAAGATGATCTCAGAGGAAGAAGTCCAACGTATTGAGATCCGGCGAACGTGGAGGCTAAGCAAGGGGTCCGGCACGTCCAATACACCACCCTGGGTAAAAAGCATCGAGGTGGTTACGCATCACGAGGGGAAAGTGTGCTGGGATACCATCGTGCATGAACCACATGCCTCGCTTCATTGCGGCCGACACACTCTGCAGCAATTTCGGAAGGACATGTTGCAGAAAACGTGACACTGCTTACGTTACAATTGTTTCGTTACACAATTCTGTGCGAACCCACGAACGCATTCAGTGATCAACTGACATCTGCCTTTTCTCTCCTCTGCAGTCAAAGCCTGCATACGCATTTTCGCGATTTCCACCTACTAAGCGTGGCTTATGACATCATGTTTCATTTGAATTTTTGTTCCTCTTGATGTATACTAACAACCCTCTGAGTTTGTCACCCCATTCACTGAACACCCTGTATACATAGTTTAATGTATAGTGACGGAAACGAAAGTTCCAATGCTAATTTTCAATGGAAAACCACGTTTCAAGCATCCTTGACCTCGAATTGAACGTTTTGATGTGTTGTCTGTATATGTGTGTGGGGGATAAGATAGCTCATGATTGAATGGGAATTTTCGAAATATGATTAGTAATATTATTGCAATCGATGAAAACTAAAATAATATTGATTTTAAACGTCGAATGTTCAGAAGAGAATCGCATTTTCGAATTGTTTTTTGAAAAAATCAATCGAAAAACAGTACTTTCAATAATGTTTAATAAGTAATCATTTTATACATAATTTTTCAATTAGAAAACGAAAGGCAAAATCTTTAGAAAGTTGCAGAAAATAACTGCCGGTTGGAAGAATAACATTTTTAATCCTTCCTTGAAGAAAGAAAGAATATGCAAATTACGTGTCAACAATTGTTTCGATGGAGTTGTGATCCTTTTTCATCAGGTCAAAACAGTGTCTTTACTTAACAAACTGTAAGCAAGAACAGTACTTAAATGTTTTTCCACAATATTAGCAGCTTAATGGAGTAGATACTAACAATGTACCGATCATTTTTTCTTAATCGGTAATATTAAGCTTATTTTCAGCGAGATGGTTCATACAAATTTCTTGGAGAACTGATATTTTACCTTTATAACGTCGCATACAGAGAAGCTAGAAATTTAACTGTGTATTTAGTATTTGAAAATTCAAATTGAGCCTCACTGAAAATTTATGTCCATCATATGTTGCAAAATTTCATTGTTGACTTATGAATAAATTAAAAATAAATTAAAAGTAGCTTATTACCAGTTTTTTCTAAACTCAATGACACTGTAATAAAATAAAGAAACATATATTTACTCTCGGGTACCCGAGTCGTGCTTATTCAAGTTTGACTGGATTCGAGTTGATCAAAAATCACAATAAAAATAATATCTAAGTCGGTTATATTCGCTGAGGTTGATGGATGGATTTGAATTTAGTTCACTTGAATCAATTGGTTTCCTTTGAGTCAATGAAATTTACTCGCGATGACTGATTGGCGGCAATTTATTGTATTGGTAGAAATAAGTTAGTTGAAGTCGTTTAGGTTGAAATAAACTGAAGATGACTTGTCGATGGCAATTGATTATACTGAAAGTAGTGAGTTAATTGGGGTCACTTAAGTTGACGTCGTCATCTGTAGATGGCTGATCGGTGGCAATTGATTAATTGGATGCAATAAATTAATTGGAGTCGCTTAAGATGATGCCAAATAGTAGAAGACCTGTCGGTGGTAATTGATTACATTGGAAGCAATATGTTAGTTAGGGTTGTCTAAGTTGAAGCCATTTGGGATGACTTGCAATTAGTTAATTGATTTTAATACAGTAAATTGATGTCATATGAATTGATGTGTGGAAGGCAATGGTTTAATAGGAATCAACAGTTCCGATGGTGAAAATTTGAAATCAATCGACGTCAATGAATTATATCGACCATAATTCCATTGAATATCTTTGACTGAATTGGATTCAGAATGTCGAAGATTGGAGGATAGAACTTTTGGTATTTGTCGGATTGTCGACAAGGTGAGTAAACGGAGGAAGAGAAAAAGTGCTGAACACGAAAGAGGAGGCACAGATGCGTGTGACAAACGTCGGAGCGCTCGCGGTTGAAGACGATAAGCAGATCAGGAGAAAAGCGTTAGGACTAGGACAATTTTTCCTACTTTAAATATTATTTACTAAGATGTTTTGACGTGAATAACATCTATTGTGGGGGTATCCGGCTGAAGTCGGTGCATATGAAGAATATAAACACTTTGGTCACTTATATTTTTGAAACTGATAGATAAAAATATTAAATACTTATTTTGTCAAAAATGTAGTATTTAAGAAGATACAAAAATAATTTCCAAAATTTTAAAATAATAGATTTGTATGAGAGTTTTTTCACTTCACTTTACCTTTTTCACTAGGAATATCTTCTAAACTGTAAAAGATAGATATAAATAGTAAGCGAGAGAAATATTTGATATAATATCAAACTTTTAGATCCACAATTTGTTTTTGCAAAGCATTTATAGTTTTTGAGCAATTGTCTTGTTAAATTGAAGAAGATTGATAAATTCCCATCTTTAAAGTTTATAATGCATGTATCACAAAATCTAAAAAAATGCTAGCTGTGAAAAACAAAAGAAAAATATTTATAGCACTTTAAAAGCCCCACAAGGGTATATAATTATATTCCAGATGGGGTTTTTAGTTTTCGAAATACGGTGGATTTGCAAAATCTACTAGGCTTATGTATATTACTTTATCAAACATAGGCCCATTTTGATATATGTTGTAAAAGATATGTTGTAAAAGAAAAAGAGAAGAAGTTGTAAACAACGAATTAATTGGGGTTTCATTTTAAAAGTTTCTACTTGAATAAAATATGAAGTTATATACTTCAGTTACGACCAACATATAATATACTAATTCTGGTAACAGTGGGGATAGGTTTAAGCATAAACTGTTAGTTTGAATTACGTTATGAATTAAAAGCTTATTCAAATAGTATACAATGCAAATGGTTAAAATTAATCAACACCGCTAATCTGCTGAAATCTTTATCTTTTAAAGAAATATTTCAATAATATTTTCTAATGGTTTTTTTTTAAACGCATTAAAACGTGTGTAAGACAGACAAAACTAATGTGTTTATATGTTAAATATCCTTGGTAAAGTTATATAGCATTGGAAAATGCCGGGATTCCTGTCTTTTCCTTTGTTTTTTACTTAACACACTTGCAAGATCAAATGTTATTGTTTGTTAGACATCCAATAAGCAGAATACCATACTTCTATCGCTTCACTCAATTTTCAGTAAAGCTTTTTTCTAAACAGTATTGCATAATTAAAAATGATTTTTTCACATTGAATTTTATTAGGAATTTTCCGATAATTTGCAGAAGACATACTTTTTTATTACAAAATCGGGAGATTAATAGTAAACGAAAGGAAATCTGCCCAGATTGATCTCACCAAATCCTTTTATCTGGTTTTGCTCGTTTTCGGTGCTTCTATATGAAAACAGCCAGGGTTTATTGTATTGCTTTATCGAGAACCATAAAACTAGCATAACATTTATAAAATTATTGTTTAGTTTATAAGCTTAACTGGCAAATATTATATCTCAAGCAAAGGGTTTATGATTTTTCTTTTACTTGGAAGTACAAAGTATTGCTTTGTACAAAATGTATATTCAGAACAATATGGAACACATAAGGGGGAATTAATTTAAAATCACGTTTGCGACTAAAGTTTTAATTCTATGTTGCTACTTATGACATATTTGTTCTATTAATTTATTGAATATGATCAACATATAATGCTATGCTAGGTTTTGTTTTTGTTTTTTCACAGAAAATATATATATATCACCAGGTGAAGGAATATACCTGTTAGGGAACTGTCACCACAAATTGAGGAAGAACACTTAAAATAAGAAATAAAAAAAATACTAAGATGTTTATTGAGTATGACAATTTTAAATGATAAAAGAAGGTGTCTCTGCGTCTATCTTTATTTCTGTCTGTGCAGTTTAGTAGCGGGAAATTTAAGCATTGTATGGTTATGAAATTTGGTACACATGTACTTCGGGACCCAACTAGGTGCAGTTTGAAGATATTTTCTTTTAATTTTGAATTAGAGTTTTAATTATTTTATGTTTTAGCCGATTTACAACGATTTTGGGCGACATTCACATACATCGATTCCTTAGTGACCTAAAATAATATCACAGAGTTTCTATCTTAACATCCTCGGAAAGATAAAAGAACGTTCTTTCCAGCGGTGATTGAACTGGATTTGGGAAACAATGTCTTCATATTTATATTTAATACACCGAAATTTGCATTTCTTACTTGATATGATATATATATATATATATATATATATAAAGTCGCATATAAAAAAAAACATTGTCATAATTTAATAATTCAGCTAAACCATCACCAAATATATGAGTATTCTAAAAAAAGTTTCTTCGATTTCATAAGTGATTTTAATTTTTGTAATCCTTGAAGTGATCGCATTTAGTTAACACAATGGACCGTTTGCCTCTAAACAATATGAACAAAACGAAGGCGGGCTGCCCTTCCAGGTCCCCCTTCTCTGGATCAGATCCATCTTAAAGGATAAGAACTTTTCATAATGAATGGTTTCTTGGCATTCAGGGAGAACTTCCGGAGAAAGGTTTTAATTTTTCTTTCTGCTTTACGAAGGTAGAAAACGTCCTGAAGTGTCATGATGGGTGGGACCCATTTATTATCTTTTGCGTTTTTATAAGAGTTCAAAGTGGAATATTAGACTTAAAAAAATAAGTTGTTTGTGGAAGATTTAGGCAATTGTGATCGTCAATTTTTGGATTTGGGAGATTTTATTTGTATCGTGACAATGCTTTTGGGTCAAAAAAGCTATTTGGAAATAGAGTATGATGTTACATATGTCTGTATTATTTGAGTTATATGTCTGTATTATTATTTGAAATAGATCTGATAATTAACAATTTCATTTTAATTTATTTATGTATATGAAAGGTGAATGACAAATAGGATATACATTTCATGATTATTGCATTTTCAGGATTAGCTGGATTTTCATTCATTCAGATTATCTTTGGTTCATTTGATATTGGTGAACGAAATTAGTTGCACATAGTATACAATATCTGCTTCTATCATTTTCTTCTGTAATTGCTCTCTTTCGTTTCATTCTTTTTAGAATTTGATATGATGGTTCTTTGTAGATATTTAGGAGATATGGGTCATATATCCAATTTTTAGGTTAAAAGTTTCTGGGGGGAAATCCTGATTTCACAAAATACATGTCGAATTTATTTTATTTTCACATACTAAATTATTTTATCGTACTACTTTCAACTCACACTTAGCATTGAAAATTGTACGGAATAAATTTTTCAAATCTGAAGACGTTTAAACAGTTTTGAATTTATTTGTGTTTATGTATGTCTGTTACAGTATGCCATTGATTCAATAACTCCGGAATAATTGCACTAATCGTTTATAAATTTGAATTTATATGAAATGAAATTATGTAACTATATATACAGTTTAAAATATTGATACTAAAATATCAACGTTGAAGACTTGAATAACATTTTTCACTTCAGTGAGACGATGATATTTACCGCAAAAGCGTAATCTATGCTAGACACCAGTTGTTTGTATATCACTATGTTAAAACGCGTGTATATCACGCGTGTTTGGAATGATATGTGGCCATATGTGACACATAAATGTTGTCGATGATTTTGCTGAATATCAAAAACCTTTTCAGTTTAAGCATAAAAATGGCGGACATTTTCCAATTCTGTTAACATGATAAATTGGGAGATATTCTATTTCCGCAAAAAATAATTTAATTATTAAAAATATTACAAAATAATTTAATTATTAACAAAAATATTTATTTTTTCCGATTAGCGAAAGGATATCAAATTTTGTATTTCTGCTAGGCAAAAGCTGTTGTTGTTGTTGTTGAGACCCAGACAGTCCGACCTATCAGAAAGATGTAAGGTAACTGTTTGGACGGCCGGGAAGTGCCACACAATTTAGACCGGAACCCAGTGGATGAGACATCCACAGGGACCGTACCCTCCTTACCCTATCACCAACCTCTCGGAAGGACTTATGGACCAAAATGTTTAACGTGATCATACTCTGCATGAACACGGTGGCAGTTTGGGCAGTGGCTGGAATTGAACCCGGGTCTACCAGGCAAAAGCTGTGTAAGATTTTTGATGACAAATTAGGTGACTTTAGGGATAATGGGAAAATATTCACCAATTTGGCGTGTTTTGGTGATTTCTAGTATCTTTTCAATTTTTTATACTGGCTAAGAACTTTACAAATTATGCGTTTTTACAAAAGTTAACACACAGACATCGTTCAGTTGAGGTGTTGACGGATGTGATTAAAAGTGTCTGTCGAACTAAATATAGAATCGAATATGTATTTTTTCTTCTGATTATGTATACGCTTACAGCTCTTTTCAAAACAATTCTGGCAGAAAAGTGCAAAAACATAATAATAAACTGCTGCTCGAAGTAAACTGCCTCCTATTAATCAATCAATATTGAATAATTTAAATTTATTCTACAGTTTTGCTGACTTTATGAAAACGAATTTTAGGAATAAAAATTATTACAATAATTGGTTGAAAAATGTATTATTATAGATAAGCATTTAAAAATCATTGTCATTTTCATTAAACCGATGCATCAATCGTGAACGCCCACACAAGATAAATTCATGTATGTATGAATTTCACTGTGTATGTTTTACATTACTAATAAAGCAAGGATTAGTTTTTTGCTACTATGAACTCTGTAATGTTCAGTTTAAATATAAATGGATATACATATTATCTTCTCAGTAGATCAATAGACAGATGGTTCACAGTTCTCTAACTAGCCGAAGACAGGTAGTGACAATCCAAGGTGAAACATAAGGAATAGACCTAGATGGAATATAAGTGGAAAGACCAAGGTGATTTGTTCGGTGCTTGGTAACTGTGAGGGAATCACGGTATCTGATACGGGCCAAGCCAGATCAGAATGGAATGTCTTTAAGAAGTAAAGCAGAAGCAACTTGACTATGAAGCAACTTGACCTTGAGTTTACTTAAAAAGTCAAGTAGGAAAACAGCCCTTCTGTTTTCCAAAGAGTTGGAATGAAAATTTTCTTAGCTCATTGAAAGACATACGACGTACAAAGATTCCTTTGGTTTTGTAATATGGAATTAGTAAGAATTTATTTTGCTTATATTCAATATTTATTACGCTGTTCTGTTTTGAGCTCCAAATTATTAAACCAAATTCAAAAGTAAGCCTCACAAGGGAATTTAGAAAAAAGTTTTATAGGTATTTATGCTCGAAAAATACGCAGAATAACGAATAATGAATCCCAAATCCTTTAAGCTATGAGAAGTTATAACTAATTTGTGCATTTGAAACGTACAATTGCAATTAAACGTAATGTATGAACCTTTAACATTTTCTATCCTCTCAAGTTCAGTTCCATTTACGTAACAAGGACAGGAAAAATGATATAAACGTGTAAAAGTATTAGATATCAAATATCTAGAAATAATTACTTCATCTTCCATTTAGAAATTGTAGAACTTATTTTTCATCGTGTTACATTC
This sequence comes from Amaurobius ferox, assembly GCA_951213105.1. Classification (NCBI taxonomy): domain Eukaryota; kingdom Metazoa; phylum Arthropoda; class Arachnida; order Araneae; family Amaurobiidae; genus Amaurobius; species Amaurobius ferox. Next base: position 49,383,805 of record OX578135.1, read on the forward strand.
CACCAAATACTCGATTACCTAGCACCAGATAAGCCGGGTACATAAAAGTGACAATTCATTGCACGAAATAACTCACCCGCGAGGGATCGAAGATCCATTTACGAAAACTCCATTCTCTTAAGGAACATGCCACGCTGTCATAACGATATTATCAAGATAAATGGATGTCGATCTTATCTCGAGCATAAAATTAAATGTCAAGCATCTAGATTTTTATTCAAAGATTAGACTGAAATGGAATGAGAAAATAGGTGACAGGTGGGTATATATAAATATACAGAAATGTGCAGTGCTTATTTTGTGAAATAAACACATTAATTCGGAAATATCTGATTATAATTGAAATCCATCAAATTACTTTTGTCTGAAATTCTGAAAATAGTAAGCAAGTCAAAGGGTTCAAATTACTGACTTTACTGACTAAAATTCCAAATGAATGAATATTGAGCAATTTAATTACATCCTATCCATAAACTATCGTTTTAAAAGTAAAACTAAGATTTCATTAAAGTGTATTTAACATTTGGCTTCCACCGACATGCACAGCCAGAGCACACCTTTTATTGGGAAGAACAAATAATAATTTCAAGGCCAATGTTTGCATTTATTACACACACAAAAAAAATCATCCTATAAAATTGTTGAAAGAAAAGATTATCTTTTAAAAGTCATAGAGTACTGCAGATAATAAAACACCAAAACATATATTAAAAATCTATATATGAAAAATTCATTCCCTGCCTTTTGAGACGAACAAAAATGACGCCAAATCGATGAATAAATTATTTTATTATGTTTTACAATATTTTATTATAAGGACTATATTACTTGTTGGGGATGATATTACTATTCATAACTGTCAATTTAGATTGGCGTGAAATATGAGTTATTCGAATATTCGAAATGGCTTTATATGTTATTATCCGAAAAAGCGCCAAATGTACAATTTATCATAAAAATTATTGTGCATTAAGAAACTGTATGTCAATGTTTTCAACGATATCGAAATTTAGTAATTTGTGTTGAAGAAAGCCATGTGAAGTGCTTATACACATATTATTAATAAACATATGTTGTATTTTTTATTTCGATGTATTTTAACATTTCTTTATCATTTCATATTTGTAAATTCTTATGTTTAAAAAAATATCCTAAATACATCATTTGCTGTAAACCGTTCCATCTGATCAACAAGTCTTGAAGATATATATATACCTTGGTCTTTTTAACTGGCAATACTGCAAAATTTGTGCAGTGTGGAAATTATTTGTTCAGTACGTAACTGGAATTTATGTAGTGTGAAAAAATCACTTTTTATTCATTTTCTTGCTGTTGCTATTGGAGTTTAGAGGATATATTTACTATCTTATACTATGTATAGAAAAAATATTGTTTTCACGGACATTCGAGATTTTGATGCTAATATAAATTTTAGGACCTCCTGAAAACGATTTGACTGTTTTTAGAGAAATATCCGTCTGTCTGTTTATAGTCGATTTCTTGTGTACACGATACTGCCGCATATATTATTAGATTTTCACGAAATTTTATATTCGGCACTAATTTCCCTCTCCCCCATGCAATATACATATTACTAACAGTACCCGCCTGTGCTGTGAATGCGAATGTACCAGAGGTACGTCCACAACGTAGATTGTACCTTGTCACGAGGTTGCTTGCAATTGAAACAACGGTTTACACAAAAATGCCATTTAGTTCTACAAATTGCCAACAGTGCTCTAAACAAGTCACTCTTAATGTTGGTTGGTGTAGTCTATGTATCAAATCCATATCGGAATGTATCTTCGTGAGTATTAGAAAAGTTTAGTTTTGGTCTTTGGACATGTCGAAATTGAAGTCACAAGTTATTATCATTGGCACAGCAGAATATCAAGTGTAGGTCGCTTATTTCTACACATTCTCTCTGCGCTGCTGAGTGATCACTCTTATTTATTTAGTGTTTTGCCTTCTTTCTTCCGACACCCGAATCTTATTGAACTTTGAATAGTTAATTTTTGAATATCTCATCGTTTTAAGATAAGGTCAAAATTTTTGTCTTTGTTTCCAAACTTTTGCATTTGCCTGTTCATTACATTTGTAATTTTATTTTGTAGATACGTCTGTTTTGAATCGGTTGAGTGATCAAACACACTTGTGGTTGCTGAGTTACGACTGCTGGAATGACGTGACACGTGAGGAATTTTATCTTATCTAGTGTTCGGCCGCATTGCTCTCTGAGACGCATCATCCCGATGAGTCACCTCTCATAATACGCATACATTATTGGCCTATCACTTGATACCATTGCCATTCCACTCTGACAATGCACGCCTGAGATACAATCTCCCAAAATCTCCCTTTTTTTTCGTCACACCCGTGCCCATATCAGGTGCGGACAAAGACGTACTCTACGTCAAAACCTTGGTGTAAATATCCATCTAGTTTTACACATTGGATTTCTATATTTTAAATATATACCGAAAAATCGTCTAAAGTTCAGATGTCGACTTGCATTCTTGTCTGAATATTCTATGTTACAAAGCATTTAATTCATACATAAGATAAGCCGTGTATACGTGATTCCTTACATAAGATAAGCCGTGTTATAATAAAAGCCACACTTTATTCTCCGCAATACTTCATCCGCAAGAAATCGGAAATCCATTTAAGTGAACTCCATTCTCTTAGCGAGCACACGGTGCATTGTCATTATGATAGTGGGAAGATAAGTGGATGTTGAACATATCTCGAGTATGAAATTAAATGTCAAGAATCTCGATTCCATTCAGAATAAATTAGAATGAGGTGATTTCCATTACATGTTGAAATGATGATCTTCAGAACAGAAAGGATGATAATATTGTTTAGATGAATACTTTCAATTCTAAATAAATATTTCGTAAATGTGTTTTTATTTTCCCAACATTTATAGAAATGCGTAGGGTAAACATCGAAATAGAATGATGAAATTTGAGTTTGCGCTAGATTTAGACGTTTCATGCACTGTAAAATACGAATTGGGAAATTTTGAAGTAACTTCTAAGTATGTCGGTATGTGTGCGTGTGTATTCAATGCAATAACGTTACTACAATTTTGTGGCTCATAAGCAAAATAACTTTGCAATCATCTGTCCCTGCTTTCTAGCTGAGATTTTCTTAATGTATTCTAAAACAATTTACAATGGATGGATTCATTTATTTTATGGAAGAATCACATAAATATGTTAATGAATTGTTTGTAGAGAAATAAATATATAAATAAGTAAAAATTATATATTTAAAAAATAAACTTTCTTAGCATCAATTTTAGCAATTATCCTTTTCATATTTATTTTTCTAGCCTAACTATTTTCAGTTGCCAGAAAGTCTGAAGTTCCTAACTGTTATCGTCCAAAAATTTTCTTCTGCAGTCTTTTATGAATTTCAATTTGCTGAATGACTTTTAATTGAAGCTGTGGCAATACGAAAAAGAAAAGGGAACCTTACAGTTAACATTACAATTAACATTAATTGTTATTAATCATTGAAAACATGGCCGTTGATCTCATAACGTGGAATTAACATTTAAATCGTACATCGCTCGTTGTTGTGCCGCAATACCCTCCAATTATTTTTACCCTTTGTGTAAGTCCTGAAAAGAATTCATTAATCATTATAAAAAGACTAGCCTATTTAACTTTAACAATATAATTTATTTACAACATCAATTTATCACTAACAACAATTTATCATAATTATCGACTATCATTTAATTACTCTAGTAATGGGAGATATGTGACCAGCAAAATTAGATTTCGATAATGTCTATGACCTGGGGAAATGAGCACATATCTTACAGTTTAATCTTCGGCTCATCACGCTGAGGCTTGCATCCGTCTTATTGCTGACCGTACGGCCATAACTCTTTCGTGTGTGGCTTGCATCTCGTACTTATAGTCAACTGCAACCTCTTTCGTATGAGTATCTGCTCCCAACTCCTTTCGTATCCGTCCAACAGCTACAACATTTTGTATCAGACTCGCTTCTGCAACATTTTTTATAAGAGTTACTTCTACCACATTTTAGATCCGAGTTACATCTACGACATTTTTTATCAGAGTGACTTGTGGTTCCTTCGGCGAGGGGGGGGGGGGAGGTAGCTCCGCCCTTCTTCCCCTTGGTGCTCATTGGTTCTTCTGAACCCAATGACATCACTTGACATTTATCAAGGCCCCTCTTAGCCCCTTTGGCCTGCGACACCCAAATTTATTGTATTTGACCTAAAGTTCACGTTGTTGTAAACACCGGCGCCAGCCAGACTCGAGCTTTGTTAGCCGTTCTATGCCCCATAAATATTGCAATAAAAATGCCTCATGTGAGGACATATTCTGGCCTCACAGAAGCCACGATGATCATCAGATTGGAAAACATCAATAAAGAACACACATCTAGAAAATCGCTTTCCGTCGATTTATATTTGTTAACTGTCTGCTTACAGGAGGAACAGTATCAATACCAAACGAAGAACCTCTAAAAAAGACAGGCATTTGACATACCCTATCCAAAACAGTTCGAACCCCCTTTTGGCATTCAATGCCTGCAAAGGGGTGTTGAACTGTTTGGGGTAGGGTATGACAAATACCTGTCTTTTTTAGAGGTTCTTCGTTTGGGATAGACGCTATCCCACCCGTAAGCAAAATGCTAACATACATTTGAATTTTTTAATCACCGTCTGTGGTTTTAGATCATTGTTCATCAATTTTTAATATGTTCAAGTTGTATATGTAATTTTGGAGAAAGGAGGTCGGAATATTTTTTCAATATTTTATCAGTTTAACAATATACAGGGTGTTTCAAAATGATTGACCCGATTTCAAGTGACTTTAATTTTGAAACTTACAGACCTACATTGAAAATTTATACATTAAATTAAAGGGAAAATGTCTGAGTTTTATCTACAAGCCTTCGATACGACCTCCTTCAGTTGCACGAACAACGCCAAGGCGATAATCAAATTATGTCCAAACTTTATCCAGCATATTCTGTGTTACCGTCGCCACAGCTGCAGTAATGCGGTTTTTGAGATCATGCACGTTTGTGGATGAAGATTGCACGAACACAGTATCCTTTATGTATCCCCCCCAAAAAAAATCGGCGTCAGATCCAGGGATCTGGGAGGCCAATTTGTTAATGCAAAATCTATAGGTCCACTACAACCAATCCAACGATGAGGAAAAAGTTTTTTTAAGGTGAAGACGAACGTTCAAATTCCAGTGAGATGGCACTCCATCTTGTTGAAAAATCTAATTAGAAGAATCTTCGTTCAGTTACGGAAATAATCAGATCTCTAGCATATCCAGGTAGGTGTCTCCAGTTACTGTGTTTTCTGAAAAAAGAAAGGTCCATAACTCTTTGTTCGAGACGTGGCGCAGAAAACGTTAACTTTGGGTGAATCGCGCATATGTTCAATTATTGTATGCGGGTTTTTAGTGCCCGATATTCTAAGATTGCAATGGTTTACTTTGCCACTTACATAAAAAGTCGCTTCGTCACTGAAGACCAATCAAGCAAAAATGTCCTCATCCTCCATAATTTTTTCAGTAAAATGGCTTTGTAAACAATTTTTACCTCAAAGTGCGCAAACCAGTCGACACAGAAATTTCTAGTTCTAGACTGGCGCGCCTTATTGACTTCATTGAGAAGAATTCTCTGATCTTTTCCACATGTTCTTCAGATAGACTCGGACGTCCTATGTTGTTGCCTTTGCACACACTTCTTGTTTGTTCGAATTGCTGATACCATCTACGAATGCTCTTAACACATGGCAGTTCAATTATGTAACGTCTACGGAACTGACGTTGAACGGTAATTACCGATTTATATTTCGAAAACTTCAACAAGCAAAAAACTTTCTGCTGCACAGTCGACATTTTCGAAAAAAACTATTTACTGTATATTGCGAAGCCACAAACGTAACAGAGCGTGACATTATAAAACGCGGAAATTTCTTCTTTCATGTGATATATATTAATTTAATACACGATTAATTGTTACAAATTTACAGCCATTTGAAATCGGATCAACCATTTTGAAACACCCTGTATATGATACTCTTATAATCCTTAATATTGTAATTACACAGTTTGAATATATTTGTAAATATGACTGGCAGTCCATTTACAAACTCTGATACAACGTTTTATATCTTCCCATGTCGCAAGAATAAAAAAAAAATCACATAAAAATTAAACTCGTACTGCATATAGTGATGATTATTGTTTAGTAATTCAAAACAAAGCTACAATGTATAAACCTCATTTTTCATAAGTCCCTTTGAAAGTCACCGTCTAGTTCATTTTATCTAAATATACTAAGAATTAATCGCAAAAATCTGAACAGAAACGCTAAAAGCATCCGACTGACAAAATAGCTTTCAGATTGCCCCCTCTTCCTGTAAGCAGGGAGGCTGTAATCTGAAATTGCAGTATTTGGTTGTTTTGGCAGTTTGCCAGCGAGGAAACCATCCCTATCAGCTTTATGAGGGCAGGAAAATAACTTTTATTATCCTGAAACTTAATATATGAAGTTCAACAGTTTCAGCATTTATTGTTGAAATTAGTTACTACGACGGATTATTAACCTTAGAGATATTTTTTTTCAATCCTGACTATTTCAGTTTTGCAATATTTTTATCCCGAGACTTTAGCATTGGTGATGTAATTTTTATTTATTTGATAAAACTTTTACTTAGTAAATGCGCTAATTTAGTTACTTAAGAACTATAATTAGATGGTGGAATCTGTCTTTAGTGTAATTATTATTTTTAATTTATCAGGAGTTCGTTTTGCTAGTTTTTACCTTCTAATTAATTGTATTTAGGGATGTGACAGCGTTCCTCCTGCCAAGCAGTCATCTCTAGCTGGTATATAATCTGTAGCTGGCATGTGTATGCTATACGAGAAGGGCAAAATCCGATTTGCAGGCCCGTGTATCCCAGCCCACAAAAGAGTATATACTCGATCAATTCTTATCGAGATGTTATGGTTATGATTTTTGTGATTATAAATTGTCATTTTATTCGGAACTTTAGAATTTAAAAAAATGGAGCACATGATTTTTACCCACTTTCTTCAGTGTTGACGGACTGATATCCAAAACTACTAAATCGATTTTACTCGAAGACTGCCAATTTTGTGTATCCCGGTAAGACACATTTTTTGATTTGAAACTTAACGATAAATTTGATTTAGAATTTTCAAAATTGAGGAAAACATGAATAAATGGTGATCGGAGGTAAAGTAAAATTTGCAATGACCTGCTATATCGTTTGTTGCATAACTCTTAAACGCATAATAAACTTCGTTTGTAAAAAAACCAGAATCATAGGGAACAAACACTCCCTATGATTTTGAAACAAGTAAAATATATTTGAACAATTTCGTAGGCGTGTTTAATTGATATTGAATTTAAAATAGTTCTGAGTATAATTGAGTCTTTATAAAGACTGTACTCCAAACGAAACACCAAGTTTCAATCGTAAAGTTCTTCTGAGCTTAGTCATATGCATTTCCCATACAGACTGTTACATAAATTTTATTAAAATACCATTTTAAAGGACTCTGATTACAAGCAAAGCGTCCTTCTCCAGTTTTAATCTATATAAATAAAAATGAAAATCTGTCTGTCTGTCTGTCTGTCTGTCTGTCTGTCTGTCTGTCTGTCTGTCTGTCTGTTTGTCCCGTCATCACGGGAGAACGGCTAAACCGAATTTGATGAAATTTTGTGGGTAGCCTAGAAATAGCCCCACTTAAAATTTAGTCTATGGTTGGAATTTCTACGACCAGTGGTTCTCGAGATATTAGTAACAAACGAAACTTTCGTTTGTCTCATCATCACGAGAGAACGGCTGAACCGAATTTAATGAAATTTTGTGGGTGGCCTTGAAATAACCCCCCATAAATTTTGCCCAAGTTTCGAGTTTCTAAGACCAGGGGTTGTCGAGATATTAATGAAAAACGGAACTTTTTTTATAGGAGTTCTACTCTCCAACTCCGTGGTTTATCCAAACGGAAAGGATAAAAATCGTTTGTTTAAAACGTCAAAGGGAATTAAAACTTTATTTTTGAGTTTGATGCAGGATTTTTGCATTAAATAGTCACTATCTAAAAGCATGAATTGTATGAAACATGAATTTAAATGGAAAAATCTACATGTTTTAGATTTCACAAGCTTTTACTCAACGATTAGAAGTATAAAGAAATTAAAATGATTATTTAATTTCGCATTTTATGAGGAAGATTCTATCTCATATCATGTTGCTCGACAAAGGAATGGTATTAAATGTGTTTGTTAATGATTATTATTATTTTTCGATTTGAATAATAAATAAATGGATATTAAAATATATCTTATAAATGAACGGTTTGATTTTTTTTTTTAATTATATTAATTGCGAACTGCATACATCACTTTCATGTATTTTAGCAAAGAGGTTTTAAGCTTATATATTATGTTTAGCTGATAAACTTATATTCTGTTTACCCAATAAATTCATTTATCCAATTGTTTAAACAGAAAAAGAGTAGAATGGGTATATCTTCTAATAATATTTTAGTGTTTTCATTTAGTATATACAAACTGGATCACGATATTTTATTCAGATCTGCGAATTTAGAGCTACGAATTTGGCTGGATATCGCTAACTTGGTAACTTTTCTTAAACTTTACCAAATTAGTGGAAATGTCTCCAAATTGATAAAAGTGACGCAAATCAATGAAATTAAATTTGTTTTGTTAAAAGAAAGTACTGAAATGGTGTTTCGTTAGCATTTGTCTGTCAGTCCAACCGCCCTACTTAGTAATCCATTTAGCGAATTTTTAAAATGTCACCAAATTGATAAAAATATTTATAAATCCATAAAAATATTTTGAAATTGATAAATTGCCCTAAATAAACGAAATTGTGTTTTTTTTAGGGGATAATATTTTGATGATGGTTCGTCAATTTATCGCCAAGTGGGACTGCAGTTCTACAGTCCCACTTGGCGATAAATTTGGCGATTTTTTAAAATGTCGCCAAACCTTCATTAGAGATATTCAGACGAGATTTTGACCACCAATTTATTTGAAGCAAATCATAACATGTCGCTTAACAACGGATTTAAATTTAACGTGTTTATGAGGAAGAAGATTTTTATTAAATCTTTTCCGATTTTAATGATGAAGATATGTACATAAAATAAATTTCATTGCCATCGTATTTTTGACTGGATAATATCAATTACAATCTTCATGTTTAAACATTATTATTATTGATGTTTTCGGGGATTATTGATTCAGAGATTATTGATATTTTCAATTTCTTATGGCATTGTTTTATTGCGGCAAAAATTGTTGAAACTCATATATTGTACGTTGTACGAGTAATCTTCTACAAATGCACGGGTATATCTTCTAATGTAAGAGAATATAAGTAGTACATGTATATTGTCATATATTTGAATCAAGCCTTCCGGTATGAAGATCACGGGGATTATTGATATTTTTAATTTATTAAGTAATCTGTTATATATTGGCAAAAATTTTTCAAACTAAATATTATAATACGGGTAATCTTTTACTAACACTAGGACATATCTTCTAATCTATGACATTATAAGTAGTACGGGTTTATCTTTCCATACAATTTTAGCACTTTCATTTGGGCACATATTGGAATTAATTACTGCCTACTGGTTTAAAGATTACGGATTTATTGATATTTTCAATGTATACATGTAATGTCATAATACAGGTTATATCTTTTAATATTCGTGTATCTAAGTAGTACGGGTGCCATACAATACGCTATTATTTTGCATATATTGATTCAATTCCATACTTTTTATAAATTTGCTTGCAAAAAAGGCCAGGTTATTTTATTCTTCAGATCTACCCGTGAAGATAATTTTGTATAGTGAGAACAGAGATCCTGAGGATTCTTTTTAGGAGCATTGTATTAAATATTTTAACAGAATATTTTGATTAAGCATGTCATTTAATATACTATAGGAATTTGCACATGATTGTGAATTTTAAGTTTATTTATATTATATACTCCGTACGAAGAACGGGTATGCTGCTAGTATAGAAATAAAAACCAAATTAAAAGTAATGCACGATATCTGCAAGTGATTTTTAGTCTCATTTAGGCTAGTATTATATATATATATATATATGTATATATATATATATATATATAAATTGAAAGATTTTAATTGAAAATTATGCATAAACTACTGTATGTATAAAAAAAACCATCTCTAGCATATCTGTTACAAATGAGAAACTATAGACCAAGACTTAGGATAAAGAAAGAAGGTAACATATCACTACAATGGAAAGGGGGATGAGAAGAGTATTAGGATACAAAAATCACAATTAAAAGTATATAAATATAAATAAAAATGAAAAAGAAAATACGGCAAAAATGAGAAGAAGGAACTTTTTCTCATTTTTGCTAACAAATATGCTAGAGATGGTTTTTTTCGTACATACAGTAGTTTATGCATAATTTTCGATTAAAATCTTTCAATTTTTAATTATAAATCCATTATGTTATTAGCTGCTTTGCGCAATATCATGATGAAAGTTTTATATTCAGTATTATTTTGTATTTTATATTCTGTTTTCTACATACTGACTTCTATTACATCTTTTAATTGTACATTTACATTTATTATTTATTTCTGAATTCAACCATCTATCTCTTGATTTTCATATTGCAAAAAACTTATATATATATATATATATATATATATATATATATATATATATATATATATATATATACGTCAGCTTTAATTGTGGCCAAAGAAGTCCAGACTTGAATCTTTTGTGAATTCCTTGACCTCCCCTTTAAAAAAATGCTGGACAGGAATTGGAAAAAGAACCGGAAGTGGAAATTCTTAGTAAATCCCCAAGCCCTTTTGAATGTGATACTGAATACATATCAGTCATCACTTAAACTGTATCTATTATAAAACCTGAAAAGTAGGTGTTTTAAGGAAAATGTTCAATTTTGAATCGGAAATGGCGCCTCGAGAACCGGAAATGGAAATTCGTGATTTTTATTTATTCACTTTGTAATTGTATGCTTAATCCATATCATTATATCATTTATCATCTAAACTCTATCTATAGCCACTCCTAAAGAATATACATATCAGAGAAAAATTTTGAACCGAAAGTGGCAAATAAACAAAAAATCGAAATCAATTGTCTACCACCCTATCTCCTTGAAAATTTGATGCTGAATATATATCAGTTATCATGTAAACTCTTTATATAGTTAATCTTGATAAATTGTTTGATACTTTTATTTGTATGGCATTTTGTAATGTTGAGGTTTTTTTAGTTGAAACTTCCTTGTATTCTTTCATTGGATTTTTAAATTTTCATATATATATATATATATATATATATATATATATATATATAATACATAAGATTAAGATGAAAAGGGGGAAAGACCAAATGCAATTCATAAAATGGCAGAGGAGGGGATTGCGACCTCTCTTTCCCGTTTAAAGTTGCTTTTGAGCCCGGGCCACTCTCACGGAACCAATGCAATGAAGCAATCATTCCACCGGAAATGTGCAAAGTCAGAGGCACTCGAATACAAGAAACAACATGGAACTTTAAAACATGAACGAAAAATCCGTAAAAACAGTTACAATGAAGAACCGACAGTACAACATATATGTTCCGTACACGCATGCGTATTGCAACACCAGTGTCACAATGTCTCTACTATATCCCTAAAACAGGAATTCTCTCCTCTTATATTATTAAAATGGGAATTATAATATCTCATCAAGAAAGTTTTTGGAAAGTGCTTTTTGAGTTCTTCGTTCATAATCCTTCTATTGTGTACAATGTAGTCTGACTTAAAAGTATTGATGTTTTGATTACTTTTGAGGTGTCCAAAGATAACATTTCTAAAGATGTTTTGGGTCAGATTGGACCTCCAGTCAATAATATGGTTGATTTTCCTTTCAAAGTTGTTACGTTTGTCGTGTAAGACAGTGTAAATACCAGATCTGCTGTGATGTTTGTTCTTGATATCCAAGAAATCAACACTTTCATCTTCCCCACTTGTGTTCTCTATTAACTCCAGTTCGGTGGGGTAAAAAGTAAAATCGAACGGTGGTGAATTCTCAAATTGTCCCAAAAGTAAATCGTCAACGTAACGAAAAACAGGAATTTCATTTAAAATGTGATTGCCCATTTCAAATTTACACAGATAAAAATCAGCCAGTATGGAAGAGCATCCCCCCATAGGAATACCTTCTACCTGTTGATAATAATTGGTACCCTCATACAAGATGCTTTCAAATAAAACCAAGCGAATCAAATCTGCATACTTTCTGTAAGTAATATATTCTTTTAAGCCATATATTTCATGTAATTCCATTAGAATCATTTGTAATTTTGCCAGATTGCTATTATTAAACAAGTCACGAAAATCGAAACTCTTAAAACGTATATCCTTGTTGCAGTATTTGAGTCGATTGATCACGTCGTAACTATTATTGATCATGATTGTTCCTTATTTTTTGAGCAATATTATTACGTTATTGAGTATAGTAAGAAGTTTTTTATTTGCAATGGTTAGATACAATATGCATCCCACAGTTACTGGTCTGAATTTAATGGGTTCCTTATGTAGTTTAGGTATAAGTACCAGATACGGAAAGTGAACAAACAGATTTTATTTCAATTCCAATACGTTTATACATTGCCCTGATCTTATTATCTAAACGATCACCAGTTTGTTTCAACGGGAAATACATTTGTCGATCTTGATAACTGGTGGTCATGGTGTCTGCATAATATTTTCTGCAGGTAAATGCGTAATTAGATACGACTTTAGCAGTATAAGATATAACGTATCGATCTTCCAGTTTATTAACTAAGTTTTGAAGAAAAGAACCAGTTGTTTTTGTGTTGAGAACCGAAAGTTGCAAATGAACCAAAAATCAAAATCAATAGTCTACCACCCTATCTCCTTCAAAATTTGATGCCGGATATATATCAGTTATCATGTAAGCTCTTTTTATTGTTAATCTTGATAAATAGTAAAATTAAAATGTTCGAGCAAGAAGCGGAAAGGAAACCGGAAGTGAAAATTTTAGTGAACTGGCTTTTCCTTCCAAAATTCGATTCTGATACTATATCAGTCACCTTCTACTTTCTATCTATATCAGATGCGTAAAAGTAAATGTTTCAAAGCAACATTTTTCCAAAATCAAAACTATGGTTCATATTTGTCTATAGATAAACTTGATAAATAGTAAAATTAATATGTTTGAGCAAGAAATGAAAAGGAAACCGGAGGTGAAATTTTTAGTGCCACTACTTACAAAATTCGATTCTGATAATATACATGTCATCATATGTCCTCTGTCTATAGCATATGCGTAAAAGAAAATGTTTCAAAGCAACATTTTCCCAAAAACAAAAATATGGATCATTTTTGTCCATAGTTAATCTTGATAAATAGTAAAATTAAAATGTTCGAGCAAGAAGCGGAAAGGAAACCGGAAGTGAAAATTTTAGTGAACTACCATCTCCTTCCAAAATTAGATTCTGATAATATATGAGTCACCATCTACCTTCTATCTATAGCAGATGCGTAAAAATAAATGTTTCAAAGCGACATTTTTCCAAAAACACAAATATGGATCATTTTTGTCACTAGTTAATCTTGATAAATAGTAAAATTAATATGTTTGAGTAAAAAGTGGAAAGGAAACTGGAAGTCAAATTTTTAGTGCTATTCCTTCCAAAGTTCGATTGTGACAATATACCAGTCATCATCTGTGATCTATCTATAGCAGATGTGTGAAAGTAAATGTTTCAAAACAATATTTTTCCAAAAATAAAAATATGGAACATTTTTGTCACTAGTAAATCTTGGTAAATAGTAAAATTAATATGTTTGAGTAATAAGTGGAAAGGAAACCGGAAGTGATATTTTTAGTGGATCATCTATTTCTTCTAAAATTGGATTCTGATAATATACCAATCATCATCTATGCTCTATCTATGGCAGATGAGTAAAAATAAATGTTTCAAAGCAACCTTTTCCCCAAAACAAAAATATGTAACATTTTTGTCACTAACTACTATCTTTTACTCTTGATTGAATTTCTCCTATAGTCAAATAAACATAAACACGTTATTTTATGAATAAATTTTATTTCAGCTTAATTTTGAATTACAAGTTATATTAATCGCTTATGTCAACAGTGCTATTGGATTATGCTCTATTTCTGAGCTATTAATATCTGAGCTGGATTATTTAAATGATGCCGCTTTAAATCATGGTTTCTAGATTGGGCAGTTAAATCAAGGATTTGTAGTGAAATTATTGTTCAATTCTAGTTAAACCATGAGGATTTTTGATCATGCTTATCCCGAATTTTTTAAACCACCATAGAGCAAGGAAGATAAATAAGATCCAGATAAATATTTTAGCAATATTGTTTGCCTTTCATTCTTTCCGAAAATTTAGCATAAAATGGCTGGAATTTGCAATAATTTTGACTTCAAAGTGATATTCTCCACCATTAATAAAATTTGATTTTCTTTCCTTAGGATCCATTGAAAAGTTATCAACGTGGACATAGGACAAACTAAACGCGCTTTATAGTAGCGCTTAGAAAAACAAAAACATCAAATTTGTGTAAAACCCGAGAAAACAATGTTTTTTGAACTAATAATCATTGTTGAATTATTTGATGATTAGTCATCTGTTTGATTTTTCTTCTGCCTACATTATTTAAAAGTGCTCTTAAGTTTTCAATTTGGATTTCTTTGAATCATTCCATGTCATTAAAAATACCATTAATCAAGTTAATTATTTGACAATAACGCCATATTTTTCAAGGACATGTCATGACCACGTTTAGTTTTAAGTTTATTCGAGTATATATTTTTTGGATTTTATTTTTACTTGATAGATTCCCACGCTCAATTTCCTTGCTTTTCTATACTTCTACTTCTATATCAATTTTATCACAATAGGTGGCGCTACCAAATGGGGACCTGGCGTTTGTTCAAGGTCAAACTTCTTGTACAAAAGAAGGAAATCCAAATGATTTCCAGATCGTACGTATGCTCATTTATCTTTATTTGCGTTGTGTTTTACATTGTAAGCCAACCAGTTTATTATATAAAGTGCCGTATCAAAATTATGCCTACGACCTTTATATTTACACATATATTTTGTACTCGTATACTAAACACACACACACATATATATATATTATATATATATATATATATATATATATATATATATATATATATATATATATATTGATTAAAATTCATTTATAATATGTAAACGTTGTAAGAATAAAATCGTTGGCTAAGACAAAAACCTACATTTTACTAAGTTTCTATTCACTGAAAACCAGAAGAAAAAACTATTTAACGTTTAATTTCCATAAGAGCAATCATATACGAAAATTATTAACGAAAACACATATTTGGAGAACAAAATATATTTTATACCTGTTTACCTAAATATGTAAATTATTTTTCAAATAGACAGAGTAAATATTTACCTAGAATCTTATTTATATGCAAATTACTTCCAAGTTTAAATGAACATTTTTGAAAGCCAACTCTTAAATAAATAATTTTAAATTAAAATTAGCAAAGCAATGGATGTTTGCAGTAAAATTAATTAAAACTTACAATGTAATTTTGAAAGATTGTATTTTCAATGACATTTTGGACAAATATATATATTTTAATGAATAGCAATAACATTAATTGCTTTAAAAATATCAAAATTTTATAGAAACAGAAAAATATGATTAATTTTAACTAAAACTCAATATTGACAATTTCCATATGGTGGCAAATGGTGTACGCCGCATTTTTGGCGGAACTATTAAGTATTTTTATTCACTTTTGCATAAGCATTTTGTTCAGTAATACGGATTTTTGTAAAAAGGAAGTGGCATCTCAAGAACAGGATATGGATATATATAATTAACTCCCCCTTCCCCTTTATCACTCTGAAATTCAATCATGAATTTAAATGTCATTATTTAATCTATACCTATTGCCAGTCTCGTGAATTATATGTTTCAAGAAAACTTTATGAATCGCTCCATTCTTCTATGAAATTTGAAGCTGAATATATATAAGTCCTCATATATAAGTTCTGAATATATAAAGGGTGTCCCAAAATTCACGCAAGAAGTAGTTTTGATAGAAAACACAGGTTTATAATTAAAAAATGTAAATTTTTATTGATTCATAAAGTATACAGTATAGGGTTATGTATGGAATAGCATATCGTGTAAATGGCCTCCATGGCTTTGCTGACACATACGGACTCTTTTCTTGAAATTTTCCATGATCTTTTTGCAAAAATTTGGCTGAATTTCGTTGATACAGCGCTCAATTTCCTCCTTCAAGACGTGGGTGGTCGTGGGCATGTTGGCATAAACCTTAGACTTCAAAAAACCCCGAAGAAAAAAGTCCAACGGCGTTAAATCGCATGATCTAGGCGGCCATTTCTGATGATCAAAACGGGACATTACATGACCAGGAAATGACTCATGCAGCAATTGAATTGCTTCTCGGACTGTATGGCACATGGCACCGTCTTGTTGAAACCACATGTCGTCCACATCCATATCTTGCAATTTAGGCACAAAAATCTAGATAATCATGTCGCGATGGATTATTTTTAAAATATTTCTCAACAAAGAAAACGCGTTGTTCTTTCGTATAGCGCTCTATTTTTAGCAACCCTAGACTGTCAGCTGTCACGCTGTCTTTTTTTTCGTTGCTAACACTTTATCACACAAATGGCGCAAAATTCAAATCTTGCGTGAATTTTGGGACACCGTATATACGTGGAGAGTCAAAGCAATCTAACCCAGTCCGTCCATACTTGTTTCGCATTTCTCATATCATATTTATCATTGTGCGTGATAAAATCGCGTCAAACAAATGATGTGCATCTATTAAATTACATATAAACATCTAATGAGATTGTTATCATGTGAAAAAATCTGATGTGAGTAGCACATGGCTTACCTTTTATTTGTTTTTAAAAATTACATGTAAAACAAACATTTTATTAATACATTTCAGTATATTTTTCCTTACATTTCACGTTTTGACGATTTTGGCCTCCCATTTTATAAAAAATGGGCAGGTTCAATTGTTCTGAATTGTTCAAAAAAGGTAATAAGCACCAAGATAACCCAAAGGAGACTGACCTACCAAATTTTGTGACATTTTGTCCTTTACTTTTTTAGCTGTATTTGATACATATAATGCATATATTGCACAGAGGAACGGTCAGACACACACAAACACAAACGTCAAGATAAAAATGATTCTTTAATTTCTAGAGGGCTCGAAATGTGTAGATCCGTCGAAAACTGTAGTTCCGATTTTCGACACGATTCTAATACTTTCCCTACACATTGTCATGCATTGCAGGGAAATTAAATGGGATGTCGAAGTGGCGAGGGGGGACGGAGGAGAGGAGGAGGGGGGAAGAGATGAGATGCAAAGTGTCCTCGCACATATTAGATACTTCAATTTGTCACTTTCCTTAAATAAAAAAATTGCTTACACTATGTATATTATACACTATGTAATACTTATGTGTAACATATATAAATTATACACTATGGTAATACTTATGTGTAACATATATCAATTATACACTATGTAATACTTTACAATCCAGTGATAACAAAAGTGTAGGAAATGTTATATATGAAATATAACCAATCGTCGCCTTATCTCTTCTTTCGAATGTACAATCATCCGTCAGTGCTGACCAAGCTGAGAATTAATAATTTAAAGCATTCCGCGTTTACAAAATTTAAGAATCGCGACTTCAACTTGTGTTATTATATAAAAATATTAGCAACATTTGCATGATAATGTGTATATTGATTATTTTACAAAACAGTATATTTTTGAAAATTTGAAAATGTTTTTGTAAATTTGAAAACATTTTTGCAAATATAAAAATATTTATTTTTTCTATTAAATTATATTTTACATCAAAACATTTTCTCACAAATCATCAAATTTTCACTACAGACGAGCAACTTCTACCCCAGAAAACAATCTTTTCCTCCAATCTTTCACAATTACTATCTGTTTTATAAGGAACATATGAACTCATGACTATCTTAATGGAATCAAAAGAGAGCGGATATGAAGTATTTTCAGACACGTCTATAAGAGGCAATATGTCTTGGAAATAATAGCTACCGTACGATGTTTTTGCTCAAGCTGTGTTGCCAAAACCATTAATTTTTTAAGGTCGATAAAGGAAGGCGATTATAGGTCCTGGCGTCGTTTCAGAATGGAAACATGTCCTTTTATAATTTCCTTGAGATCACTAAGCAGATCAATCTCTGAGAAATTAGTATCGATATATATGTATATATATATATATATATATATATATATATATATATATATATATATATATATATATATATATATATATATATATATATATATATATATATATATATATATATATATATATATGATGAAAATTCTGTCAGAATGTTTCGTATACAAAACTACAGTTGATTTCTTTTTTTCAAATTTTACATAGTTTATCTCTACATCACTGCGGGTATCTTCATCTATGTTTCGAGATTCTGGGAACAGGGGTTATTCAGTTATTGATAATAAACTTATAATTAAGACTTCCATACAAATATCAATCTGCAGACGCTTATTTTCCGAAAGTGTATTTGAAGAAAATTATAACATGTTGATTATCAAGGGAATTAGAGAATTTGGGGAACATTTTTATCTTATATATACGTACAATTTAAATAATAAATATATCTATTTAGAAATATAAATCTTACAATAAAAGGCAATATATTTTTCAATAGCTTCTATCAGTTACGGCCTTATGGTACACGATTACGGGAATTTTTAATATTTTGAATTGATACTTTTAATCATCTTAATACCCTCCACCCAGCCAATTTTTACAAATGATTTTTAAACTTATATTTCCTATTTTGTTCAACCGATGGTTGAAATGGTATAAAAATAATAGCATTATTTTCACAAATCAAAATCTGCCTGTGAAGATAATTGTTTAAAGTGAGAACAAAAATTCATACGCGGCACAGGGTTCTTGTGCAACGGGGTTATATATGGTTCGGAAATAACTTTTTCTATCATTTATTTCAGGATTCACAATTTGTCCTATGTTTATCAAACTTCATATTTTTCATTGTTTTACAAACGGGACCAGTATGCTTTATCATTTATATGTGCAGCCGTGAAAATAATGAAACACCCGACCGTAATTGCACAATTTACATCGCAGAACAAAACAGATCATATCATTCCATATAGATTAATGTTTACTACATATTTCAATATTTAAAACTTGCTTGAGATTTCGTATTTATAATTGTTTTGGCACTAACTCCAAAATCTTCAAAAGCAACGCCCTTTTTAAATTATTTTTCATCTATTTACAAGTGCTTGTAATTTGGTTATCCTAATGTTAAATGGATTTTCCAGTTTTGAGGGTTCGCGATAAATCAATGTTCCAAGCAAATTGCTTTAGCCAACTTTTCAACGAAATTGCCCAAATAAAATTAATTAGAAATTTAATATGCAAACATATTTGAAATAGCCGACACGGTGGTCGAACGGTCAAGGCAAACGCTTCCTAGCGATCGTTCGGCTGCCGGGTTGTGGGTTCTAGTCCCACCTGCGGGCATGGATGTTATGTCGTTGACCGCAGTGTGTTTCACCCTCACTGGTGCGTCAGGGCAACGTCATGGTCCACGTTTCTGGCCAGTGTATAGGCGAATGATGAATATATCAACTGGCCATTTGTAAAAAAAAAAATATTTGAAGTATTTATTATTAATTATTAAGCCAATATTCATAAAAATTATGAATAGAAGTAGCTGTTCATTTTGACACCATTCGATGCAGCTGAAACTTGGGAATACAAAACGTCAGTTTTATCCATGCAACATTGAATGTACTATCAGATTTTATTCAAAATTAAATGATTACTACGCTCATCGGGAACCATTCCCAAAGTGTCCAAAAAAGTGCTCGTAAATATATAAAATAATAAATAAATAAGTGAAACTGAATTAAATATAAATTTAGGAGTTTTTTTTTAGTTTTCTAATGTTTTTTGTATTTTATATTCTATTTGCTATATAGAAAATGCCGATTTTTAAAAGGTAGTCAAAATTAGATATCCGGGGTTATTTTTTGGCACATCCTGTGATTAATTAGATCCAGATTTTTAATCTAAAATAAGCTCTGAACCACTTCAGATACCCAGTCATGCAGAAGGTCACATCTCTCATGCCGGAATCGAACCAGACACCTCCAGGATCATCGGCAAGCGCCAATGCGGATTTCGAAACTTTTACGAACTTTGTTACTTGTCTAATCACCGATTTCTTGCTTTCAATGGCTGCCTTAATCACCTAAGTTTAGGGAACTATATCCAATACTATATCAATTACTAGGAGTTACATCCAGTACTATATCAAGTATTGGGAGCTCTATACTGTGCTAACCAGTACAGTCCTGAACTATATCCAGGCAAGTGCCCCAGGTGCCGGTGACATGTTGAGCCGATTTTGAGGGGAAGAGGGTGCCAAATTCTGGTTTTGTCTGGATAAAAAGAAATTTCGCACCGCCTCTGGGTTAAGAATATCTAAATTTGAATAATTCCTTTGAAATTGCACTGTATAAATATTGTATTACAAAACCTAAAATTGAAATTACAAACAAAAAATGGAACATTTAAACAGAAAATATTTACGCTTTTATAACAAACATCATTTATAATGCGTTGACTAACATATGTCTATTTTTCTTAACAAAAAAAGCATACAAATGACAGGCTGCGTACGAAGTAGAACATAAAGTGAATAATGAATTATCAAATTTCAGACAAAAAGTGTCATTTTTATTACACTGTCATTGGAAGGAAACCTCGCTTATTTTTTAAAACCATCCATGATTAAAAGTATCGAATATCGCACTTAACTCATCGATGTTTTAGAAACAACGAGTATTTGATTATTGACTTTATGTTCGATTTAGTACGAAGCTTTTCATTTGCATGCCTGTTTTGTTAAGCAAAATTGTCATGTGTTAATTAACTCATTATAAATGATGTTTGTTATAAATCGCAAATATTTTCTGTTTAAATTTTGTATGTTTTGTTTGTAATTTCAATTTTAGGTTTTTTAATACAATATGTATACAGTGGAATTTCAAAGGAATTATTCAAATTTAATTATTCTTAACCCAGCGGCTGTGCAAAATTAATTTTTACCCAGACAAAACCAGAGTTTGGCGTCCCCCTTCCCCTCAAAATCGGCTCAACGTGTCACAGGCACCTGGAACACTTGGCTGGATATGTGGGCCAGGCACTTGCCTGAATTTATGTGTGACATTAAAACAAAACTCCCTAAAAACTGAGGTGGAAGCAACTGAACATTACAGACTGGCGGAATCAGACTATCAGATCGGAATTCGACCTTCCTGTCGCTGAGTACAATTTTTAGAAGCAGTTTTAATGGTTTTTAAGGATTTTATCGGTCAATTTTGGGCATTTTCCATTATTTTTTTTTTTAATCTGCATGACAGTTTTCCGTGGATCCGAATATATAATGATTAATGGTGGTTTCCCTTGAAGATTTCGGAGTTAACGACAAAATAACTTAGAAGATGGCCCCTTAATCAAATTTTGAATATTGATATTTGTAGAAAACATTAATCCCTGTCAAATGATATTTAACGTTTTGTCCTGTGATATAACTTACACAATTGTGGTCGATGTTTTATGGCTGTATCTGCATAGCTAATTTTATATTTAGGAAACAGATATATTATACCGATTTCGTATTGAAAAATAAATTCAATGTTTTATTTTAAAGATTTTGAAAAAATCTATGGATGCGTTTAAAAGTTATACATATTTTTAATCAGGAGTAACTACGTAAGTATCTGCAAGTGAATAACTGAATAGCATTTTCTCCATGAGGGGTTGAGTCATAATTTTATGTTTTCAAGAAGAGAATGGAAGAGTTTCATTTTAAATTATATAAAGGATGGGCATAATTATTCCTATCAGGTAATCATAATTATCCCCATTGGCATTAAGTGGTTATAAATATCCTTAATAAATATTAGATGACCATGAGCATATTTAATAGAAAATTACAATTTTTCTTTTCTTTTTAGGAATTAAGTGATCGAATTTATATAGGTGATCATAAATATATCAATTAGATAATTACAATCATCCGAATTAGGTAACAGGTGGTCATAAGTTCCACTACTGGTATTAATTGATCATAACTGTATCTATTAGGTTATCATAATTACCCCTATTAAGTGATCAGATGTATCTCTATTATGTTGTCATAGTTATACATACGCATTAAGTTACCCAATGTATCCTCTCATTCAAAGTCTTTTAAGAAAATTATATTGACCTAAAATTAACCAATTTTAAATTAGCAACCAATACATTTCGAAATGATATAATTAGATTAGTTCAAAGAAACCATTAGATGATATTTGACGCTGATATTTGAAGGATGAACTTTTGATCAGATGATATTTGATTAAAAACGCACATATCCGCGCTTTTTCAAAGGTGAACAAACTCAAAACCTGAAGTGAAATTGAAAAATAATATTTTAAAATAATCTTTTAAATCAATTTCCCAAGAACAGCAAGATAGTAGCAATTATTTTTATTCTACAGTTCTCCTTAGCAAGTCACTTTAAGCAATATGAAAGACATCCGGTTTTATCCCCTGAGGAAGAATACCATATGACGTATCTAGTAGATGTATAAATTCATTGTGCATCTATTAACTCATTTAACATTGCTTTGAGTACATATTTCATTTATTCTCTCCTTTAGTGGCTCTAAATAAACCCTTGTTGGAAAATTTTGAAACATTTTCTAAAAAGGAAATGACATATTTTGAGCACCATTTTGTTGCGTATCTGCTGTTTTTATTGTAATAGGATTATATTTTAAGTCTGCAGAGAAGTGACTTCTTGTCTACAGGAAAAACAGACGAAACAAAAGAAATAACTTACTTTTATTTTAATTTTTTGTTTATTTTTCAAAGTCATTTTTATATTTTAACTATTATTGTTTTCAAAGAAACCCTATAAAATAATATTTAAAAAAAAAATTGGTTTTACTTTTCATCGAGACATTTAATTCTTAATACGCATTATTTTTAAGGCGTAACTTGCGTTTCTGTTGATTTAAATAGCTGAATTGTACATATAAGAACGAAAATCCAAACATGTTGTTTGCCTACTACCACCAAAATTCTCTATGTGGCACTATTCACATGTTCAAACATATTTTTATCATCATCTTACCAATAAGAAAATGTTTCAATGGTACTATTAAATTGGAGAAAATATCAAGAACAGAACATATAAATTTCCTTCACAACACGACACATAACAGAAAACAGATGCTCTATAGGATCTATTTTTTAAGGATAATATTGAAAAATCACCAAATAACGTGTAGTCAATCAATGCATTGCACAAATTACTAGAAAAAAAGTGTCATATTGATGTCCTTATCTATTACACACCCTGATAAACTGCCTGGTGAAGCGTTTGGAGAAGAAATCTGCTACCTCGTCGAATCCATTACCTAGTAACATGCGTGACGTCATGGTTGTTATGGCAAAAAGGCGTGCGTATGAAGATATGACCAATTTTTAAGAGAGCATTTTCCTTGTTGATATAATTGCATTAAAGGGGATTGAAATACGGCATTAATTCGTATCAAAATTACAATTAAATTGTAGATGTATTTTGCAGGCGTGTATAGTCAACTGTACGTCAAGAATTGTAGAAATTGTATTGTAGAAATAAATTTCATTTGTACTTAGATAGCAGCCATTGCAGCAACATGTCTTTTTAACTCGGATAACATCAACCGGGTACAAATGTACAAGTATTCAAAAATATTTCTTATTCTATCGAACTCTCTTAATATAATACCATATTTTCAATTATTTTTTTTTACAATTAAAAAAATGACTACGACTAAAAAGGGCTATGTGTGATTTCATGGGATGTTAGGAACCGTCGGCATTTTAAATATACTTAGAAGTACAGATCCGGTTCAGTGGAAACTTGGCGCAAACCATTTTGAGATTTCCTACCTTTCTGAGAAATAGTTTTGTGTTTTATACTTGGTATTTTTTTTCTTTTTTTTTCATCATGACATAGTGTTTTCATACTATTGATGTATGTAGTTATAGCACCGTTGTAAGATATAATAATATAAATAAAAAAGGGTTTTAAGTGTTTTGGTGTGTTCGCACCCTAGTAATTCGCAAAGCAGACCTATTTTAATCGGGTTCTTCGTTAGCCTGCTTATCCGTCTATCCGCATGTAACATAGTTAAAATCACCATGTTGATCTTTATTGAATTTATGGACTACCAGAGTTTGAAAACCATCAGTTTGCAACACATAAAGGATGGTATGCAAATGTAAGATACATTTAATGACATAGAGTAAAATACTGTGTACCACCACATAAATATTTTCAACTTGCAAGCGTAAAAGGATATATATCCAGAAGAAATATCACTCCATAAGGGATGATGATATGAAAAATGTGGATTACCACTTCGGTAATTACATGCACTAGTAGTAGAAATATTGTTCAATTTTAAAGTAATCACTTACTTTTTAAAACAACTCTTTTGCTAACAATAGAAAAGAAATAAAACAAACAAAGAAAGAAAAACTTCTGACGAATTACAAAATTTTCCCATTCCTATTGTACACTTACATCAAGTTACATCAAGTTACATCAACATTACCGCCAGGTTACCTTTATAACAACATTTCAATTATCAGATCTGTCTTATAATGTACATATAATTCTTTATGTTCAATTTTCAAAGAAAAACTGATAGAATCTGCCTTTGGTAAGTCTATGAAAAAGTATATCTCTAAGAAATAAATCCAACTGCAGTGAATTGTTTCCACACAAGTTCTTTGTGTTGTCCAAACCATCCATTTTTGAAGGTCAATAAGGAAAGGGGATGATAGGTTCTGGCGTTGTTCCAGAACAAAACATAGTTGGGTTACATTTCTTCAAGTTTGATAAGATGGGCGATTAATAAAAATATGCTACCATAACAGATAAGAACCATTTAATGAAGAAAGTAGAAAAACCATTTAATACGGATGCAGTTCCATATCTTAGATTAAAAGAATTTGAGGTTAAAATTGAAAATTTAAGATTATTTGTTAAATTTCTCATATCAAAACATTTTATTAATGCTTTATTGCGTTAATACGATGCGTTAACATTAGAATTGCGTGATTCCACTTTTAATTTTATACATACCATGGCTGCCGCTTAAATATTAAAACCATTGTCAACGAAAAAAACATGTTTATCAAATGTTTAAATCAAAAACATAAAATGAACAAAAGTGTTATTTGTTTTTTGTCTGTAAGCAGCAGCTTAGCTTTTCATAATTTTTATGTGGCACATCTTATAACGTGGGGTACGAAGTAAACCATGATGGGAATGTGACAGTAATGAAACAGGTGTATGTATTGGGATTTACATCATGTCGTTACGCAAACGTAACATAAAACTATTGTTATAATTTGAAAATATGGAATGCCTGAACTTTGCGACAAATTCCATAAATTTGGTGACATATTAAGCGACTTTTAGCGTGTTCTAGAAACTTCTCGAATGACTAGCTACAAACGTCACGTGTTAGATGCTTTTGTAGGAAATTCTTACAATGGGTTTGTGAGCTCTTCTATGAATAAAATTATCCGGCAAATTCAACATGAAGCCCGTGCATAACTTTTTATTTGATGTGCAGTATTATAAAACAATTCTGGTAAAATGTGTGAAAAGAAATAATTTTAGGTCTGCGACATTTGCGAAATATGTCAATTTGGCTTGCGTCGACTGCACCCTCATCCGGAGAAGTAACAATGAACTTTGCATCCAAACGTTTCATAGTAGATAATTTCGTCGTTTGTAGTCTGATAGGGAGAAATAAACTGATATCTATAATTCTATCGTAACTGTATAATTCTCCAATGACAGAAAAATTAAAAATATCAAAAAATTAAAAATAATCGGAACATTCCCTTAAGTACCTTGTATCATCGACATACAACATCCACATCACTAATTCAAAATATGCGAAATCATTGCTTCACATCAATCTATGACGAGTAACAGAGTTCCTCACTAAGGTTTATATTTATATGCAGGGTTGGACTGGACATGATTTTCGAACCGGGCGATTTCAAGATAGCGGTCCTAGTTAAGTGGTGATGGTGGTGGTGGTGGTAGGGAGGTCGTCAACCTAAAAAAATAAATAAATAACAAATAAATAATAAAATGCGAAAACCCGCGATTTTCTAGGGAATGTAATTTCAAAGTATGTTTTTGTATGTGCTTGCGTGTGTGTGCGTGCATGCGTGTGTGCGCGTGAGTGTGTGTATATGTGCTTGTCTGTGTGTGTATGTGCAGTCAGCGGCGGGAAATCGAATCACCGTACGGATATGGAATTTGATAGACAGGTACTCCGGGACCCAAATTGGTATTCCTCAGTTGTCCCATGGTAAACTCATGCTCCAATATTTTGGTTTTAAGATCAAGAGTTACGCTATAGTATTTTGCGGTTAAACCCCAGTTTGAAAGTGCCCAGCAAAACAGGAAGTGCGGATGGATTTTGAAGATCCGATTTTAACGAAAATATGCCACTATGTCCAAGCCGGACGAGATTATAGAGATTGCCAGCCTTTTAAATTAACGTCTGAAGTGTATCAAGTGTTGCGGAGGCTTTCCAAAGGCGGTTGTGCCTGGAGGGGTTTGAAAGACCAATGTAGCTGCTGTCTGACTCATGGGCGACGCCCCTGAGACGAATCAGAATGGTTTTAATAATTTTAGGGGCGAATTTTAAAACTTGAGAGAGAGTGAGAAATTTGAAGAGTTTCAGGGATATGTACAGGAGATACCATAAAAAAAGGTGGCATGTTTTGACGTAGGAAATAAATCTCCAAGACCATGTCAGAGACATCCGATGTATAGTTCATCTACAAAGTTTCCCGTGAGTCAAATTTTGAACACCTATGCCTTCTCTCTCCTATTCAGCAGATAAGCTTTTAAATTTAGTTTCGGGTTACCATTCCACCGCTTCATTTTATTTAGTCATGTGTACTCAGCTTAAGTAATTTTACAACCCAATAAAGTTTAATGGTTATTACATTACTTGTAATTATATTTATGTGATTTTTCTAAATGAACTATGTATTTGCATAATGTACACACGGTCTTGTTCTTTTCGCGCTTTTTCCGGGCGTACCTTAAAGGTGGTAGATACCTCAGGACAAAATAATTAGAGTCTACGACCAGGATTCGATTTTAGAGTTTGGTTTGCAAACCAAGAAAAAAAATTTTGGAGGATGGTAACATCAAGAATTTTTCGAAATACGAATTTAGATAGATGATATTCTAAATCAAAAAGAAAAAAATATCTTGTGTGTCTATTTTGGAATAATTGAGAAAAAATGTTTATTTCAAATTTAAGTATAGACAAAAGGCTGTTTCATTTATACCATGAGAATATCTATATAAATAAAAATGAAAATCTGTCTGTCTGTCTGTCTGTCTGTCTGTTTGTCACACCATCACGGGAGAACGGCTGAACCGAATTTGATGAAATTTTATGGGTAGCCCAGAAATAGCCCCACTTAAAATTATATCCGTGTTTTGAGTTTCTACGACCAGTGGTTCTCGAGATATTAGTAAAAAACGAAATTTTCGTTTCTCTCATCATCACGGAAAAACGGCTGAACCGAATTTAATGAAATTTGGTGAATAGCCTTGAAATATCCCCCCATAACTTTTGTCCAAGTTTCGAGTTTCTAAGACCTGGGGTTGTCGAGATATTAATGAAAAACGGAACTTTTTCCTAGGAGTTCTACTCCCTAACTCCGTGGTTTATCCAAACGAAAAGCTTGAAAATCGTTTGAAAGTGAATTAAAATTTAATCTCTGAGTTTGATGGGAGATTTTTTGCGTTAATTAGTCACTTTCTGAAAACATGAATTGTTTGAAACATGATTTAAAGGGGAAATCTATCTCCATGGTTCATGGTTTATTTAAAACAAGCTTTTACGGAACAATGAGAAGTATAGAGAAATCAAAATCGTTATTTAATTTCGCAGTTTATGTTATAAGACATGACATATTTAACATGTTATAAGATTCTATCTTATATCATGTTACTCAGAAACGCAATTAAATTAAATCTGTCTGTTAATTTTAATAATTATTTTTTCGATTTGAATAATAAATAAATGGATATAAAAATATATTTTAGAAAAGAACGATTTGATTTTTCTTATAGCATTTTTGACTGGATAATATCAATTACGGTCTTCAGGCTTAAAAATTATTATTATTTATATTTTCGGGGATTATTGATTCAAGGATTATTGATATTTTCAAGTTATTATGCAATTATTTTATTATGACAAAAATTGTTTAAATTCATATATTGTATGTTGTACGAATCTTCTACAAATACACGTGTATATCTTTTAATCTACGAGAATATAAGTAGTACAGGTATATTGACATATGTTTTGATATATATTGGCATATATTGGAATCAATTACGACCTTCTGGTATAAAGAGTACGGATATTATTGATGTTTTCAATTTATTACGTCATCTCTTTTATTTTGGCAAATATTTTTGAGACGCATATTGTAATACGGGTAATCTTCTACTAACACATTGGCATATTTTCTGATCTGCGACAATATAATTAGTACGGGGTTGCATATATTCATTCAATTCCTATTTTTTCTTCTGTAAATTTGCTTACAAAAGGGGGCAGGATGTTTTATTCTTCAGATCTGATCGTGATGATAATTTTGCATAGTGAGAACATATATTCTTAAACTTCTCTTTAGGAGCAATAAATTTAATATTTTAACAGAATTTGCACATGATTGCGAACTTTAAGTTTCTTTAAATTATACACTCCGTACGAATAACGGGTGTGCTGTTAGTGGTTAATAAATTTTAACATTTTAGGAGGATATATCATGTTGCTCGGCATCGCAATTAAATTAAATGTGTTTGTTAATGTTTTTATTATTTTTTTTCGATTTAAATAATAAATAAATGGATAAATGGATATAAAAGTATATCTTATGAATGGACGGTTTGATTTTTCTTTTAATTATATTAATTGCTGACTGCGTACATCAATTTCATTTATTTTGGCAAAGAGTTTTCAAGCTTATATCGTATTTAGCTACTAAACTCATATATTGTGTTTAGCCAATAAATTCATATAGCCGATTGTTGAAACAGAAAAAGAGTAGAGCGGGTATATCTTCTAATACAGTTGTAGTGTTTTCATTTAGTATATTGAAACGGGATAAGAATGTTTCATTCAGATCTGCAAATTCAAATCTACGAATTTGGAGGGATATCGCTAATTTGACAACTTTTCTTAAACTTTGCCAAATTGACGGAAATGTCGCCAAATTGATATAAACGACACACAAACAGCTGCCATAAACCTTCGGGTTGGTCGTGTGGCTTGGGTCTTCTACATATCAATGAAATTTTTTTTTGTTTTGTTAGAAGAGAGTACTGAAATGATGTCTGGTTAGCATTTATCTGTCAGACCAACCATCCTACTTAGTAATACATTTAGCGAATTTTTAAAATGTCACCAAATTGATAAAAATGTTTTCAAATCCATAAAAATATCTTGAAATTGATAAAATTGCGCTACATAAATGATATTAATTTTTTTTTGTTAGGGGATAGTATTGTGATGATATTTCGTCAATTTGTCGCAAAGTGGAACTGTCAGTTCTACAGTCCCACTTGGCGATAAATTTGGCGATTTTTTAAAATGTCGCTAATTTGACGAAACTGTCGCCAAATGTTCCATAGAAATATAACTATTTAGACGATATTTTTTCTACCAATTTATTTGAAGCAAATGATATCATGTCGCTTAGCAACGGATTTAAATCCAATGTGTTTATGCGGCAGACGATTTTTATTAAATCCTTTCCGATTTGAATAATGAAGATATGTATATAAAATAAATTTCATTGCCATTTCATTTTGGACTGGATAATATCAATTATACTCTTCAGGTTTAAACATTATTATTATTGATATTTTCCGGAATTATTGATTCAGGGATTATTGATATTTTCAAGTTATTACGCCATTGTTTTATTGCGGCAAAAATTGCTGACACACGCATATTGTACGTTGTACGAGTAATCTTCTAGGAATGCACGGGTATATCTTCTAACCTACGAGAATATAAGTAGTACAGGTATATTGGCATATATTTTGACATATATTGGCATATATATTGGAATCAAGTACAGTCTTCTGGTATGAAGATTAAGGGGATTAATTATATATTCAATTTATTACGTCGTCTGTTGTATTTTACCAAAAAACATCTGTGACTCATATTGCAAAACGGGTAATCTTCTACTAATAATCGGACATTATAAGTAGTACGTGTATATCTTCCCATATAATTTTAGCACTTTAATTTTGACATATATTGGAATAAATGACTGTCTTCAGATTTAAAGATTACGGGTTTATTGGTTATTTCAATTTATACATGTAATCTACTAATACAGGTTATATTTTCTAATATTCGCGTATATAATTAGTACGGGTCCCATACAATTTTAACGCTTTTATTTTGCATATATTGATTCAATTCCATATTTTTTTTATATTTGCTTACATAAGGGGTCCAAGATGTTTTATTCTTCAGATATGTCCATGAAGATAATTTTATATAGCGAGAACAGAGATTAACTTCTTTTTAGGAGCATTATATTAAATATTTTAACAGAATATTTTGATTAAACATGTCATTTAATATACTATAAGAATTTGGGTATGATTATGAATTTCAAGTTTCTTTATATTATATACTCCGTACGAAGAACGGGTATGCTGCTAGTAATCAATAAGAGTGTTTGGGTTATGGTTTTCTGCTTATATCGAGGGGAAGTGGATATCAGTTTTGATTTTGTGCGGTAAATACTACTTCTTCACGGTAGGGTTTAAAAAATTATTCGTTGGTATTAATTTGTTTTTATATTGATTAAAATTTTGTATATGTTATTGATTACTTATATTTACTCGGGGAACTCAGCTAACAATGAGGTTTCTATTTTATGGCAAACACTAAAGTGGTCACATATTTCGTACATGCCACAGTTCCTAGGTTTAACTTCCCCATCCTCGTTTCAACACAAGTTTATTTCAGAGGGAGCAACGTTCTTATTGTTGACCACAAGGTGGAAATTTGATACCCCACGATGGGGGTTTCCTCAACACTCCGAAAAAAAAGTCTTTTTCAGGGAGAGAACTCAACATCCACAAGATGTTTACAAAGATATAAGGGGTGGTTCTAGCAGATATTAGACGTGATTTAGCAGGATCATGAAAGTGATAATCGAAGGGAGAGTAATTTTCAAAGAGAGAATTTTTCTCCGCTTGGGGTCTGTTTCATATTTCCACTGCTTATACTCGTATAGTATAGATAGATAGATAGATAAAGGACATAAGTCAATTGTTCAGGAAAGACATGTTTCAGTCTTCATCAATATTCTATTGAGAGCTGTATGCGTGTGCTGGATCTACCATAGTAGCAACAGTTATCGGTAGACGTATCTATTTGTGGTTTTCATTATACACACTTGCCGCGTTTCAAAACTTTGAGGCCCCAAGAAACCGGTTACACTATTCACTGTAACTTTAAATTTGGCATGTCGTTGTGTTTTGTGATACATTTTGGTTCATTGGATTATGAACGTCAATGAGTCAGCCCGTCTTGACCCCGTCATAAGAATATACTCGATGTTTGGGAATAAATTGAAAAACGGAGCAGCTAAAAAGTCCAAATTAATATGTCGTTGTCTTGTGATATTTTAACTCTTTGGATTCCGACCTTTACCGAATAGCAAGTTGCACGTCTTTTGGAAATGACTCCAGAAAAGGAGCAGCTAGAAAGCTAAAATTTTACATATCTTGTGTTTCATTGTATATTGTTAATTTAGCATATTGCATTGTATATTGTTAGCTTAGTAGTCCAGCTCCTTCTGGACCCGTAATAGGTAGTTATATATTTTGGGGAATAAATAGAGAACCGAAGAAAGTAGAACTCCAGTTTGATACTTGTTGTCTTTTGTGATACATTGCTTTGGATTTTGAACCTTATCGGTCTAGCATGTCCAGGGACTACCATTGAAAAACACATTTTTCTTTTCTGAAAATTTAGAAATCGAAACTTATAGATCCATACAAACATTTATTTTAAAATAAAGTAAAATGTAGGAAACAAATTAAAATAATTCTGTTTGTAAATTTTGGTTCCTGGTTTTATAGGATAGTTCCTCACTATCTTTTAGGTTTATATTTATATGCAGGGTTGGACTGGACATGATTTTCGGACCGGGCGATTTCAAGATAGCGGTCCTAGTTAAGTGGTGATGGTGGTGGTGGTGGTAGGGAGGTCGTCAACCTAAAAAAATAAATAAATAACAAATAAATAATAAAATGCGAAAACCCGCGATTTTCTAGGGAATGTAATTTCAAAGTATGTTTTTGTATGTGCTTGCGTGTGTGTGCGTGCATGCGTGTGTGCGCGTGAGTGTGTGTATGTGTGCTTGTCTGTGTGTGTATGTGCAGTCAGCGGCGGGAAATCGAATCACCGTACGGATATGGAATTTGATAGACAGGTACTCCGGGACCCAAATTGGTACTCCTCAGTTGTCCAATCGTAAACTCATGCTCCAATATTTTGGTTTTAAGATCAAGAGTTACGCTATAGTATTTTGCGGTTAAACCCCAGTTTGAAAGTGCCCAGCAAAACAGGAAGTGCGGATGGATTTTGAAGATCCGATTTTAACGAAAATATGCCACTATGTCCAAGCCGGACGAGATTATAGAGATTGCCAGCCTTTTAAATTAACGTCTGAAGTGTATCAAGTGTTGCGGAGGCTTTCCAAAGGCGGTTGTGCCTGGAGGGGTTTGAAAGACCAATGTAGCTGCTGTCTGACTCATGGGCGACGCCCCTGAGACGAATCAGAATGGTTTTAATAATTTTAGGGGCGAATTTTAAAACTTGAGAGAGAGTGAGAAATTTGAAGAGTTTCAGGGATATGTACAGGAGATACCATCAAAAAAGGTGGCATGTTTTGACGTAGGAAATAAATCTCCAAGACCATGTCAGAGACATCCGATGTATAGTTCATCTACAATGTTTCCCGTGAGTCAAATTTTGAACACCTATGCCTTCTCTCTCCTATTCAGCAGATAAGCTTTTAAATTTAGTTTCGGGTTACCATTCCACCGCTTCATTTTATTTAGTCATGTGTACTCAGCTTAAGTAATTTTACAACCCAATAAAGTTTAATGGTTATTACATTACTTGTAATTATATTTATGTGATTTTTCTAAATGAACTATGTATTTGCATAATGTACACACGGTCTTGTTCTTTTCGCGCTTTTTCCGGGCGTACCTTAAAGGTGGTAGATACCTCAGGACAAAATAATTAGAGTCTACGACCAGGATTCGATTTTAGAGTTTGGTTTGCAAACCAAGAAAAAAAATTTTGGAGGATGGTAACATCAAGAATTTTTCGAAATACGAATTTAGATAGATGATATTCTAAATCAAAAAGAAAAAAATATCTTGTGTGTCTATTTTGGAATAATTGAGAACAAATGTTTATTTCAAATTTAAGTATAGACAAAAGGCTGTTTCATTTATACCATGAGAATATCTATATAAATAAAAATGAAAATCTGTCTGTCTGTCTGTCTGTCTGTCTGTCTGTCTGTTTGTCACACCATCACGGGAGAACGGCTGAACCGAATTTGATGAAATTTTATGGGTAGCCCAGAAATAGCCCCACTTAAAATTATATCCGTGTTTTGAGTTTCTACGACCAGTGGTTCTCGAGATATTAGTAAAAAACGAAATTTTCGTTTCTCTCATCATCACGGAAAAACGGCTGAACCGAATTTAATGAAATTTGGTGAATAGCCTTGAAATATCCCCCCATAACTTTTGTCCAAGTTTCGAGTTTCTAAGACCTGGGGTTGTCGAGATATTAATGAAAAACGGAACTTTTTCCTAGGAGTTCTACTCCCTAACTCCGTGGTTTATCCAAACGAAAAGCTTGAAAATCGTTTGAAAGTGAATTAAAATTTAATCTCTGAGTTTGATGGGAGATTTTTTGCGTTAATTAGTCACTTTCTGAAAACATGAATTGTTTGAAACATGATTTAAAGGGGAAATCTATCTCCATGGTTCATGGTTTATTTAAAACAAGCTTTTACGGAACAATGAGAAGTATAGAGAAATCAAAATCGTTATTTAATTTCGCAGTTTATGTTATAAGACATGACATATTTAACATGTTATAAGATTCTATCTTATATCATGTTACTCAGAAACGCAATTAAATTAAATCTGTCTGTTAATTTTAATAATTATTTTTTCGATTTGAATAATAAATAAATGGATATAAAAATATATTTTAGAAAAGAACGATTTGATTTTTCTTATAGCATTTTTGACTGGATAATATCAATTACGGTCTTCAGGCTTAAAAATTATTATTATTTATATTTTCGGGGATTATTGATTCAAGGATTATTGATATTTTCAAGTTATTATGCAATTATTTTATTATGACAAAAATTGTTTAAATTCATATATTGTATGTTGTACGAATCTTCTACAAATACACGTGTATATCTTTTAATCTACGAGAATATAAGTAGTACAGGTATATTGACATATGTTTTGATATATATTGGCATATATTGGAATCAATTACGACCTTCTGGTATAAAGAGTACGGATATTATTGATGTTTTCAATTTATTACGTCATCTCTTTTATTTTGGCAAATATTTTTGAGACGCATATTGTAATACGGGTAATCTTCTACTAACACATTGGCATATTTTCTGATCTGCGACAATATAATTAGTACGGGGTTGCATATATTCATTCAATTCCTATTTTTTCTTCTGTAAATTTGCTTACAAAAGGGGGCAGGATGTTTTATTCTTCAGATCTGATCGTGATGATAATTTTGCATAGTGAGAACATATATTCTTAAACTTCTCTTTAGGAGCAATAAATTTAATATTTTAACAGAATTTGCACATGATTGCGAACTTTAAGTTTCTTTAAATTATACACTCCGTACGAATAACGGGTGTGCTGTTAGTGGTTAATAAATTTTAACATTTTAGGAGGATATATCATGTTGCTCGGCATCGCAATTAAATTAAATGTGTTTGTTAATGTTTTTATTATTTTTTTTCGATTTAAATAATAAATAAATGGATAAATGGATATAAAAGTATATCTTATGAATGGACGGTTTGATTTTTCTTTTAATTATATTAATTGCTGACTGCGTACATCAATTTCATTTATTTTGGCAAAGAGTTTTCAAGCTTATATCGTATTTAGCTACTAAACTCATATATTGTGTTTAGCCAATAAATTCATATAGCCGATTGTTGAAACAGAAAAAGAGTAGAGCGGGTATATCTTCTAATACAGTTGTAGTGTTTTCATTTAGTATATTGAAACGGGATAAGAATGTTTCATTCAGATCTGCAAATTCAAATCTACGAATTTGGAGGGATATCGCTAATTTGACAACTTTTCTTAAACTTTGCCAAATTGACGGAAATGTCGCCAAATTGATATAAACGACACACAAACAGCTGCCATAAACCTTCGGGTTGGTCGTGTGGCTTGGGTCTTCTACATATCAATGAAATTTTTTTTTGTTTTGTTAGAAGAGAGTACTGAAATGATGTTTGGTTAGCATTTATCTGTCAGACCAACCATCCTACTTAGTAATACATTTAGCGAATTTTTAAAATGTCACCAAATTGATAAAAATGTTTTCAAATCCATAAAAATATCTTGAAATTGATAAAATTGCGCTACATAAATGATATTAATTGTTTTTTGTTAGGGGATAGTATTGTGATGATATTTCGTCAATTTGTCGCAAAGTGGAACTGTCAGTTCTACAGTCCCACTTGGCGATAAATTTGGCGATTTTTTAAAATGTCGCTAATTTGACGAAACTGTCGCCAAATGTTCCATAGAAATATAACTATTTAGACGATATTTTTTCTACCAATTTATTTGAAGCAAATGATATCATGTCGCTTAGCAACGGATTTAAATCCAATGTGTTTATGCGGCAGACGATTTTTATTAAATCCTTTCCGATTTGAATAATGAAGATATGTATATAAAATAAATTTCATTGCCATTTCATTTTGGACTGGATAATATCAATTATACTCTTCAGGTTTAAACATTATTATTATTGATATTTTCCGGAATTATTGATTCAGGGATTATTGATATTTTCAAGTTATTACGCCATTGTTTTATTGCGGCAAAAATTGCTGACACACGTATATTGTACGTTGTACGAGTAATCTTCTAGGAATGCACGGGTATATCTTCTAACCTACGAGAATATAAGTAGTACAGGTATATTGGCATATATTTTGACATATATTGGCATATATATTGGAATCAAGTACAGTCTTCTGGTATGAAGATTAAGGGGATTAATTATATATTCAATTTATTACGTCGTCTGTTGTATTTTACCAAAAAACATCTGTGACTCATATTGCAAAACGGGTAATCTTCTACTAATAATCGGACATTATAAGTAGTACGTGTATATCTTCCCATATAATTTTAGCACTTTAATTTTGACATATATTGGAATAAATGACTGTCTTCAGATTTAAAGATTACGGGTTTATTGGTTATTTCAATTTATACATGTAATCTACTAATACAGGTTATATTTTCTAATATTCGCGTATATAATTAGTACGGGTCCCATACAATTTTAACGCTTTTATTTTGCATATATTGATTCAATTCCATATTTTTTTTATATTTGCTTACATAAGGGGTCCAAGATGTTTTATTCTTCAGATATGTCCATGAAGATAATTTTATATAGCGAGAACAGAGATTAACTTCTTTTTAGGAGCATTATATTAAATATTTTAACAGAATATTTTGATTAAACATGTCATTTAATATACTATAAGAATTTGGGTATGATTATGAATTTCAAGTTTCTTTATATTATATACTCCGTACGAAGAACGGGTATGCTGCTAGTAATCAATAAGAGTGTTTGGGTTATGGTTTTCTGCTTATATCGAGGGGAAGTGGATATCAGTTTTGATTTTGTGCGGTAAATACTACTTCTTCACGGTAGGGTTTAAAAAATTATTCGTTGGTATTAATTTGTTTTTATATTGATTAAAATTTTGTATATGTTATTGATTACTTATATTTACTCGGGGAACTCAGCTAACAATGAGGTTTCTATTTTATGGCAAACACTAAAGTGTCCACATATTTCGTACATGCCACAGTTCCTAGGTTTAACTTCCCCATCCTCGTTTCAACACAAGTTTATTTCAGAGGGAGCAACGTTCTTATTGTTGACCACAAGGTGGAAATTTGATACCCCACGATGGGGGTTTCCTCAACACTCCGAAAAAAAAGTCTTTTTCAGGGAGAGAACTCAACATCCACAAGATGTTTACAAAGATATAAGGGGTGGTTCTAGCAGATATTAGACGTGATTTAGCAGGATCATGAAAGTGATAATCGAAGGGAGAGTAATTTTCAAAGAGAGAATTTTTCTCCGCTTGGGGTCTGTTTCATATTTCCACTGCTTATACTCGTATAGTATAGATAGATAGATAGATAAAGGACATAAGTCAATTGTTCAGGAAAGACATGTTTCAGTCTTCATCAATATTCTATTGAGAGCTGTATGCGTGTGCTGGATCTACCATAGTAGCAACAGTTATCGGTAGACGTATCTATTTGTGGTTTTCATTATACACACTTGCCGCGTTTCAAAACTTTGAGGCCCCAAGAAACCGGTTACACTATTCACTGTAACTTTAAATTTGGCATGTCGTTGTGTTTTGTGATACATTTTGGTTCATTGGATTATGAACGTCAATGAGTCAGCCCGTCTTGACCCCGTCATAAGAATATACTCGATGTTTGGGAATAAATTGAAAAACGGAGCAGCTAAAAAGTCCAAATTAATATGTCGTTGTCTTGTGATATTTTAACTCTTTGGATTCCGGCCTTTACCGAATAGCAAGTTGCACGTCTTTTGGAAATGACTCCAGAAAAGGAGCAGCTAGAAAGCTAAAATTTTACATATCTTGTGTTTCATTGTATATTGTTAATTTAGCATATTGCATTGTATATTGTTAGCTTAGTAGTCCAGCTCCTTCTGGACCCGTAATAGGTAGTTATATATTTTGGGGAATAAATAGAGAACCGAAGAAAGTAGAACTCCAGTTTGATACTTGTTGTCTTTTGTGATACATTGCTTTGGATTTTGAACCTTATCGGTCTAGCATGTCCAGGGACTACCATTGAAAAACACATTTTTCTTTTCTGAAAATTTAGAAATCGAAACTTATAGATCCATACAAACATTTATTTTAAAATAAAGTAAAATGTAGGAAACAAATTAAAATAATTCTGTTTGTAAATTTTGGTTCCTGGTTTTATATCTCTCCAAATTATTTTATCACGCTTCGCCACGGATGGTCATAAAGTTCAAAATATCTTCGTAAAGCAAAATATTCGATTTAGCACTGCATCATTATTAAAAGCTCGTGTTTCTATAAAACTTCAAATGAGCACTTCCAACGAAAGCGGCCCAGTTCAG
The DNA here is from genome assembly GCA_951213105.1 of Amaurobius ferox. Classification (NCBI taxonomy): domain Eukaryota; kingdom Metazoa; phylum Arthropoda; class Arachnida; order Araneae; family Amaurobiidae; genus Amaurobius; species Amaurobius ferox. The sequence goes on from OX578135.1 coordinate 49,422,751, forward strand.
CCGGTCATAGTACAACAATGTGCCGTGCAGCCCCTGCTCGGCCTGAGGGTCAAACCAGCACAAAAATTCACCTACCTGGTCATTGTAAACATATAGTGTTAGATGATCCGTTCCTCACTATTTAACAACGTGCCAGCCGTAAAAACGTTTAATATTCCACGCCACGGTCGTATAATAAGGCTCCTATTCAGTCCATGAACTGTGCCGGTCAGAAAAGCATAAATATCCCCGGCCAGTGATTGTGATTAGATGATTATATTCATTGAAATGTTCTCTGTGTTAATTGGAATGTTCTGGAACCAAATCGGGTTTCAAACATAGAGTCCCATCGGACGTCGCCCGATCGCTTGAAAGGTCAAACCAACCTTGTTTACATGAACTTTTAAAATTCACTGGTCTGTATCATTTTCAAATTAATTATTAACAGATATATTTAAAATATGGAAAATTAATAGTGAATTAGTATAAACGTTTCATTAAATGGTAGATTTATGATGTCATATTAGTGAAGTAATAATTTTCCATATTGTTTCAGATAGCAGTTTTGCTTCAAACTTATATTATTATTAAAATGTATTAATGCACCTAATTAACGAATTAGAAGTGGCTGCATATTTTGTTAATTATACTTATAGAAATTTAATAAATATTTTTTATTCCCTTAGATACTAGCTACACTATCAGTTAGTATTTTTATGTAGTAATACGTACGGTCTTTATTGGAAAAGTAACAGAGAGCAAAGCTGATTACTTCTGTTAACGCTAAAATTTTACCCTAAGTAATAAACGTTTACGGGTAACGGTGGCATGTTATCCGAAGTAATTAACCTTTACAGGTAATTAACCTTTACGGTAAACGATGTAATCAACGTTTACGGTTAACGCTGATGGGTAACCCGAAATAATCAACGTTTACGAGTAACTCGGACGAGTTACCCAATGTAATCAACGTTTACGAGGAACGTTGACGGGTTACTCAAAGTAATCAATTTTATGGGTAATGCTGACGACTTAACAGAAGTAATCGACGTTTACCGGTAACGCTGATTACATCTACTCTTTTACCAAACAACTCTTATAAAAATATCACACTGAAAATGACGATAATATGTAAATAAATATGTTGCACATTTGAGGAATTTAAAACACCACATTGTGTATCAATAAATAAGTAATATAAAAAGCTATATTCAAAAGTATAGAATAAAATTCTAATCAATAGGCATTGTTTAAGATTATTTTAAAGAAATATTCCCTAAAACAGCAAAGTATTTATAAAAAAAATCCCTAAAGCCATTTACTTATTTTCTCTTAAAATATACTTCTAGAAGACATAATGAACATCGCATATAGCCCAAGGAAACAACAAGCAAGTGTATGTACCAGCTCTTGACATTCACTGCAAGTGTATATCGTAGCTTTTTTTAACTTTGATTTTTTAAAAGCAATTTAAATAAGGCGCCTCACAATTCAAATAAAATTTCCAGATATAATAATTGCCTCGTTAATGGCATCGAACATAGCTCATCATGATGTATTTGAGGTCGTGAAGATTTTTTTTTTCTGTTTTGCTTGCGAGAAGATTAATGAGTTTTTGAAACAACTGCACTTTAAAATACGCTAAATTTGAGACTCAGTTACTTGAGATTATTTACCTTTCGATACTATAGTATAGCGGAGATGTTGGGTTTTGGAAGAAGTTAGAATTAAATGCTTTTAGTTAAATTATATTTTCAGGATGTTCATAGCATTATAGGCAACTTTTAAAAAGTAATTGGGCTTTGTATCTATATATATATATATATATAATGCACAATGTTTCTAGGCAATCCCGTTAAGTGCCCAGAAAACTTTGTAAGGAAACGCGCATGAGTGTATACGTTGGATCTATCTATGGAATAGTGACCATTCCTGAACGAAGAAAAGTAATTGCAGCGCCCCAAGCGAAAAATGCAAAAAGTTAGGATGACAAACTCGACAGCAAATTCAAATAGAGGGGAAAAACCAATTACAAAATTATAGAGGATTATCAGCTTACCAGAAATCAGCAAATAGTTATCAGCTTACTAGAAAGTGACTATAGCCAAACCAATAAAATTGATTGCAGAGCCCCAACAGGAAAATTATAAAAGTTCAGGTAACGAAGTCGATAGCAAATGAAGACAGAGGGAAAAATCCATTTAAAGAATTGAAGAAAATTATTATCTTACCAGAAATCGACGTAAAAATGCATGAAGCGCACATATTGACGGCAATAAATGATATCAAAAATGAGGTATTATCAGGGATGCTAAAACGATGGTACTGTAAAGCTTATTAAAGTGCGCAGTCATATCCTTTCTCGAATCCAAATATGCATTGCTTCTGATAGAGTTAATTTTGAACAAAATGCACATTAGATTCCATCAAATGTGACTGTGTTGTTTGTTTTATTTTAGCAGTTCTAAAGACCTATATGTCAGCAATTAATTCACCAATAACCAAATTTTGTCAAATAAATTCCTTCTTTAATAGTTTTAATGCCCATTCCTACTAATTCAACAATGCTTTACAACTATGTAATTAGCTTTTTTAGTCTAACTAGCTTTGTTACTAAGTTCGTTCCTAAATTTTTCAAAATATCCGCTAGAGGTGCCGAAATCTATTTTATTTGAAAAGAAATGGTCACTTTACTATAAATAACACCGACGTGTACACTCATAGACTTTTTCTTATAAAGTATTACAGTTCTTAATGTTTTTCTTAGGAATCTTATGTGTGTTTATGTCTATGAGGTGACAATATAGAAATTGAAAATTTAATACACATATTGATCTGAAATATTATCTTGCTTAAATAAAAATGCCTGTCTGTCTGTGCAATTTGTATCGAAAATTCTAAGCGACGCACGGCCATGAAATTTGGTACACCAGTACTTCAGGCCACCAAACGATGCACCTCGTTGTTGTTGTTTTTAATTCGAATTAGATTTATAGTTATTTTACGTTTTAGTACAATTTAGCCTAATTTGGAATGCCATTCACACCAATCGTTTTCTTAGCGATCAACAATATCATCACAGAATTTTAATTTTTACACCGTCAGATAGGTCGAAAAAATATATTTTAAGCAATATTTGTGCAGAATCCATGCAATTAGTAGAATAATGTCCTTGAACTTTTTTTAAAATTATATGCTTATTGCGTGTTTTTAAAGATTACCGATATTTTTATTGCTATATTAAAAATTTAACTGGCAATCAAATATTTATAGTTTAAGAAAAGTGTCTTCAATTATTACGCACTACTCCAAACAAAAATAAATTCTGAACTCATCCCTTCATTAATTATATTTTTAAAGCGAGCGAAAAGTTAAAATTTCCGATGCATTTTATCCCCTGCAGATCGTTTGTGGATTGTAGGTCGGATAGTTCGACCTATCGACTGGGCATACCCAACTGAAGCGACAACTACAGAAGGATGGGATCATGTTCTTCTCATAGAGGTTTTGTATCGTATATTTTTGACGTAGAATTTACGTCTGTCAGATAGTTTACGTGGTTGATACTTTAGAAATTGCGTGTAACGTTTTGGCGTTACTCGAACCTGTTCAACATCGTTCATAGTAAATTGAAATATGCAATAGTTATATACGGTTGGAAAGAGCAATGATGGCTATATACAATAACACACGTGTCAAGATCGTACACTACTACCGGCGTGAACGGCGAGGAGGAAAAATATACGTACAAAATCGGAGCTCAGCCGGAGACGGGAGTGTCCGGGAGTGTAAAGCCAGAAAATCTGCAGAGCAGTCTTAGGTGTCTACGGCTCCGCCACCAATGCCGTCCTAACGCTTTTAAACAATCTGCTCTATCAACTAGTACAACCAACAATATAAAATTCCTTCTAATATTACAATATATGAGGTTACCTTACACCTTTCTGGTAGGTCGGACGGTCTGGGTCTCAACAACAACAATATATGAGGATTTTAATGTAAGTATCTACATTCAAAGCAAGCCTTCTGTTGAGGAATTGGAAAAAAGCCAACTAAACTTGGTTTAGTGGTAACGGTAAATTGTTATTTGCCGTTTGTAACAGCCCTTGCCCTGAAATACCTGCCAAATATGCAGAAGCGATGAGATTAAATAATAGTTTAAAAATCCCACCCAGGAGAACGTGTTAAAGGTTGTGGATATATTAATGAAATTAATGAATTTTTGGAGTCTATTAGTGAAAAAGTGCCAACGCATTTCTTTTATTATATCCATTAAAGATCTGTGCATAATATTAAAATGAAAACATATAATGTTAGCTCATACTCATATTAAAAAGGAAATTGTTATTTACCGTTTGTAACAGCTTTTGCCATCAAATTATGGGAAATTATGTCAAAGCGCACACATAGCTCATGCTTGTAAATTAGTGTAACAGGAAAATGATTTTGTTTATGTTTAATTTTACATGACAGCATATTGGTAGTGTGATGAGAAACTAAATTCAGCTTATTTCACATGCCAGTAGTATTTGTTTTATAATTGATGCGCAATGGAAAATTTTATGCACTTCCACACTATATGCAACATCTATATTACTAACGTTGTACCTTAAAAAAATACCACACACCTGCAATATTATGCAACCGAACCAATTTTCTTATTATGTGATCTGGGATTCGTTGCACACATGTCGAGTTTTGGTGGAACAAATAAAGTATTTCAAAAGAAACTTAATGGAATTTAGCATATATGCCCCATCTTCTGCTAACTATATTTAAAATGGTTTACTATACTAATATATGACACTAACACATATATTGATGATAACTAGCAGATAATAAATAACTGTGAATGAAAATTTTATTATGTACAAAATTTATATATTTCATTAACGTTTACGAATATTAACAATATATGTTATCACCATTTCTCATTTCGCACTTTAATTTTAAACTCAACTAACAAGTGCTAAACAAAATAAACTAATTTTGTTCTTCTTGCTTTATTACACTTTATTACTGCCGTTTATTTTGCTGCTTTCACAAAACTTAAATAATGTGTGCTGTCTGGCTGAGTGCCAGAAGACCAAATGCTCTAATTTCACTTTATTGCTTTCCTAAATACGTTGGGAGTCTCACTCTGAAACTATTTATTTTCACAACGACTGCTATAACTTCTATTTATATTGAAATGCGTTTTACAGTGCACATAGTTTACTTTAAGGGAAAGTATGCAGATGTGTGTTAAAAATGTTTTTTCGAGAATTCAAATATTTTGCATAGCGTTGAACACAAAGTGAATGATGGTATCACTGTCCCAACCGGAGATTGAACCGCAGATCTACGGACTATCCAGCGAATTACGTTAACCACTGAGCTACTAGGGTAAGATTCCAACTTCGACTCATCAATCAAATTTTCAAAAGGGGCCCTCATTCTGGTCAGATCGGCGTGCGGTTACCGATTGGAATGACCACTTTATTCTCTGTTTTTACTTTTTCATATGAAGTACAGAAAAAGTATTATTTTCACGACAATATTCAATTTGGATATTTTATGTCAATATTTATTTTCGGAACTGTTTGAACACGCTTTGGTTATTTTTAGAGGGATGTCCGTCTGCCCGTCGGTCAGTCTGCGGTTGATTTCTTATGTTCCCGATAGCTGCCCCAAATATTAATGGATTATCAAACGGAATCTGCAGGAAACGGAACACTGGCGAAAACGAAAAATATTTTGAGCTCTGTCCAAAAATATAGGAAATGCATGTTATTTCTCCTGTGCGAAACGGAACCTGCACAACACCGAAACAGACGACAAATTTAACTTAATTTGTTTGTAAAGCAAATGTTGTGACGAACTAAGAACGGAAAAATCACCCAACTGTTTCAAGGTTTCAACCATTTAGTATTTCCAGGAGAATGAAGAACATTATACTACTAAAAAAATTATACTACTAAATGAAAATATTATACTACTAAAAAGGAACTCTCTGTTACATCAAGAATTTTCAGTTAATCAGGATATTTTGAAATGATAGACATATCACTCAATGCATGGTTTTTGACATTACTATTAAGAAATATGCCCCCCAAAATATGCTTTATTATTTTAAAAGTTCATCTCAATAAAAACAGCGTGTATTTTTATTTATATGTAGTGTGTGTGGGGGGGGGGATTTATTTGTTTCATGGTAAGCAGCAATATTTTTCAGGTAAGTGAATTTATCTATTTTTTTTTAAGTATGGTAATAAGTTATCAAGCAAGGACATGGGTTATACTATAAAATTTTTATATTTTCATATACTCCTGGCATTGCAGTATGCAAAAATGTGCGCATATAAATATTTATGACAATTCAATCACCTATTAAACATAATATAGTATTAATTAAGTGCAGTTAAATAAACATTTTAGAATTTTTAAAGTAGTGGATAGCTAAGCAATTATATTCTGGCTATCTGCATTTCTAGCTAAGCCTTAAACTTAGCTGTTCCTAAAATAACGTGAGTGAAACGGAAACTTTTTCAAGATGACAAATTCCGTTTAATGTAGATTCGACTGTTATCGGAAAGTCTAGAACAAGACAGAGATTTTTGAAATTCGAATAAAAATTTGGACCAATGATACAGATATTTCACATTTTTCTTGCAAAATTTGAAATAAAATATCACACAATACTTAAAATGGATTCTGGTATGAGGAAGTCGAGTACAGCCACACTCCAATTAATTGTTTCAGGCTAGCATCCAGTGTGACTGAGATGTTAAAACTGGCACCATAATTCACAGCATCGACGGAAAGTTTGCAACTTGTTCGAACTCCCATCATCGTTGCATCTAGTCAGCACGGTTAATTATTCTCATTCCGACGCCATTGTAAAGATTCCTGCAGTTCCAGCCTGGGACCAACCTTTGATCTGATCAGCCGATGCTCTAACTTGGTGATGCTGGGACTTGATTCCAAATTCTCATATTCGAAGTGGCCCCTACATATCTTGAAAGACATACGCTAGTCCATAGCCTAAGCCTTAATGTGATTACTGTGTTGGTTTGAATAGTTAATCTACTAAATATTTAGCATGTAATTTTGTAGAATTACTTTAAGCGATATATAGTAAATACGTTTTAAACTTTTATAAATTAAAGTCATTGTAAAATTAAAAATAAAAGAGTTTAGAAAATAAACAATATGCTCAGTATTAATTTTATATGAATAATTATATCTGTTTATATATTCGATTATATAAACAGATAACATATAGCAAAATAGAATAAAATCGATGTCAGCCCACAAGGATGCACAGCCTAAACAATATTTCGAAACATAAAACATTGCGTTGTGTCTATAACAGTTAATAAATCGATATCTTTATATAATCAAGGAATAGTTGTAAAGTGTGATTTTTATGAACACAATTTTCTAAAAGTAACAAACATGTTCAAATAAATACCTCTCTAATGCCCTCCACAAGAATACGAATGCTAAAAGAGGAAGTGCATAAATGTGGGCGTGGCCATATTTGTTGACTTCCATACATCCCCCACTTTGGTGTGTACGCATCAATATTTCTATTTCAAAATGCATATATATATATATATATATGCATTATATTATATATATTATATTATATATATATATATATATATATATATATATATATATATATATATATATATATATATATATATATATATATATACATATATATATATATATAATATATAAACAAGTCCATTTTTAAGGCCTAGCCCCTTGTCCACGTGTATAGCAATAATGCCGGATTTTTTATGGTTTTCTATTATCTTATCCATACCATTGAAATTTGTTGATTTTCCTTAACTTAATGACTCGTAATTTGTAATTTTTTCTATTTGATTGAAGATTCGCTGTTTTATACTTTTATTGTTTGGGTGATTTAGAAAGTTAGGTTTTTCGAGTTACAGCTTCTCACTTTTCTTTCATTGGACTTTCAAACTATTATTATTATTATATATATATATATATATATATATATTAATTATATATATCTATGTGTGTGTTTGAATGAGAACAATGTTTCCTTTTTCTGTATTACAAGAAGCATTAAATTTATTTATTGTGCCTATATGCACTAGACTAGTTGTAGCAAAAAAATACATGAGACGATGTTAAAATAAATTGTATTTTGCGCACGATTATATACTGCCTGCAATTACGTCTTTCTAAAATGTATACTTTGACACTGAAAAATTGCCCCATTTATCAAATATGACGGACCAAAAAACTCTCATTCTCTATATATTAGAATATTAAATTTATGAACTGTTAGATATGCATTTTGCTTTTACTGTTTACAGCAGTTTAAAATGTATACTTCTACTATTCTATATCTCGGCATTATTATAAATACATAGAAAAATAAACATTATATCATTCGTATCATATAGCAGAAGCAATAAATATAAAAGGGAAATATATTGGCTGCGTTCATACAGAAGATGAATGCATGCATAAAACACATATTCTTTTGAAATTTATAAAAGTTTCTAAACATAAATTGCTTGAAAATAAATTTTAAATTTCATGTAACGCAAATCTATGTGCGTATTGTTACTTTCGAAATTTCTATTGCTTCGAAAGTCTTGCTTTTGTTCAAATTCTTTTAAATGAAATCCATTTTTCATTCAGAAACGAAAATAAATTTGCAGATATTTAAAGTAAAAGGATTCTCAACATACTTATTAAAATCAGATTTATAGTGGAATTTTGTTAATTTAGGATACGCATTTGGCGGCCTTGTCGAAATATAAAATACACTATATCCATCACTTCACAATAATGTTATCTGAAAAATATTTGTTTAACGGTTTCCTGTCAGACACCCCAGAAGCCCCAGCTGACGTAGCAGAGTGAGTCTCGACACAATTATAGTATCGATTGGGCATGGGCTCCAAATTTAAGAAAGGGACCACCTTTGGATATTGAAAGTTCTCCTTGCGCTGGAGTGAAAACAGATATACATATTGTTGTGGTGGTTACTAATTCCTCATGGCCTAGCAACAGCTCTACCAAGTCCATGAGTCCATACACCTTCAGAAAGTCGATCACCAGAGCAAGAAAAATCATCTCTTGTCAAACCAATTCAAGACAGGAAGTGGTCGAGAGATGACTGTTCAAAGTTATATTTAGGATACATTGGGAAAACTGAGGTTTAAATTTAGTCTCCTGGAAAGCCATGATCTGGACTCCTTAAACATCAATCATTTCCAAGATCTAGTATAAAAACCCACAAGTCCTTGCATGCTGCCTCGCCATGGCGTGGGAATGTGATTGGGCTAAATAAGCGAAGTACATTGGGAGAGTTCTCAGGTAGAGCCCCCTAGGAGTGAAACCTATTCCGGCTGCCCGACTAAAGCTAGAGGAGTTGGGAAAAGTCAGTCTTCTATCATTGTGTGCTCAAGGCCGTTGGCCAAAATAAGGTCATTAATTCTAAAGTTAAAATAGCTGTTAACTGGGTAAAAGCTCATGTCGGCATCATTGACAATGATGCTGCCGATAGGTGTGTGCCCTTAACCATATCCGTTTTCACAAATAACTTTAAACATTTTATCAACAAGAAATGGCATCAATTTGCCGCCTAGTACCATCCTTCGAGGGTTTCTCCGAAAAATCTTATCAATAATAGGTCTAAGATTTTCTTTTTCTCCGGCTATGGTCCATTTATTAAATATTTACATCGTTTTAAAATTAAAAATTCCCTTAATTACAAATAAGGCCAGTGCTGTGGAGCATTATGTTTTTGATTGCCCATAGACCGCAAATTTTCCCTTATCTAAGCTCTCGGATGACAACAGAGTAGTTTTCTATAGATCTGGCTATTCCGTAATCTAATTTTTTATATTTCTAAATTTATTGAAATCGCTCCATATATCTATTTCTGAAGAGCTCAAGTAAGTTTTCGTTACTTTCCTTATAGACGTTGTATAATATATAAGGAAAGTATTGTGATAGGGTCGAAAATTCGAATTCTAGTTTTCGACGGGAGAGCAAATTTCAAGCATCCCTGAACACGAATCGAACGTTTTAGATGCGATGTCTGTGTGTATATATGTGCGTGTGTAAGTATGTTTGTCTGTGTGTGTGTGTCAGTGAGTCTTTGGAGACAATATCTCACGAACGAATGGCGCGATTCAAACGAAATTTGGTACACAAATTACAATCCATGAACACTCCGGTCACACAGTAAGTTACCGTAAGCCTTAGCGTTGGTCGTGTGATCTGATCCTTCCAATCCATGAACACTGGAAGTTTTTTTTAAACGCATTCGAGTGTTCGGAAGCCTCCTACATGTTCCAATGAAATTTTGAAAAAAAAAACATCAAGAAACCCAAACTTTTAATAAAGTTAAGTAAATAATCATTTCTTATGTAATTCTTATTATTATTAACATAAATTATTATTAACATAATTCTTATTATTATTAAATTATTAGCATAAATTTAAGAACGGTAGCATGAATTATTCTCGAGATATTGCATTTTTTTTCAAACGCATTTAACATAAAATTGCATAAAATAAGAAAAAAAATATGAACCATTGTGAAATATGTTCACTTTTCATATGTAACATTATGCGATACATTTGTTAACGGCATTCTCGTGGATTTAACTCGTTCCTTTCACGTCAGCAGATACTTTGGGTAATAGTTTTGTATTTGGAAGCCATTTCTCATTTATCTAGTATAAGAATAACTCATTTCTGTGTCCATAATGCTTGGCGAAATTTTGGCGGAATATCGCCAACTTGACGACTTTTTTCAGATGTTGCCAAATTGATATAAATGACGCTAAATCAATGAAATTGGTGATTAATTGATGAAAATTCAATATCTTGGAAATAATATAATAGTCTACTATAGAAACAACTTATTTTTCATTTTGTAACTTTTGGTGAAATTTTGGCAAAGAATTGTGGCGAAATATTGCCAACTTAGCGGTTTTTTATATATTTTCAAAGTGATGAATATGTCGCCAACTTGATAAAATTAGCACTAAGTGAGCAGTAATGTTTTGCAAAGTTTAAATTCCGTCATATGACGGGGTTTTCCATATAAGAAAAGCCTTTCTCTCCGTTTTCTTGTAACATTTGGCGATACATTTGGCAACTCTGTTAAATAATATAGCAAAATATCGCCAACTGGGCGATATTTAGCCATAGATTGACAAAAATGTCATCAAAATTGCAAAAATGAAATCAAGTTAATGAAATTGAAGCATAATTGATAAATTTATATTAAAATATTTTAATATATGGATTATTGTTTATTGAGGATACTATCGATATTGATATTTATCAATTTGGAATTGCATTAAATATAAGTTAATTGGGTACTTCGAAATAGTTTTACATGTTGTCATTTGAAAAGGCACCAAATGTACAATTCAACGTTAGTAACAGTGTCCCGTGGATCTTATACATCATTGAGAAAGTAAATTCAATGCATTATATAAGGAAAGTCATGTACTGTCCACATCAGTTTCTTTTTAAGTGATATCATTTGTTTACTCGTGACCTTGTTTATATGTTGCTATAATATGCTATTCATTGTCATTTGAAAATTTTATTCCTGTCATTTTTTCTCGTTATTGATCTTTTTAAACATGTTCTTCTAGAGCAACCGTTTGTTAACGTTTGACCTTGTTGCTTAATATATCGCTATAATATGTAATTTACTGTTACTTTGCAATTTTATTCCTATATTCTTCTCTCGCGACAAACTAGCTATAATGAACTAGTATGGTGTTTTTGATATTACTCTTGGCTAAATTCGTATTACGTCTGGAAACTTCTTGCATGAATTTAGTTTTATCATGCTAATGTGTGTCGATGTTAATTATTGTTTGCGTTGTTATCGTTTTATAATGCCAATTTTTGTTCTGCCTTTGTGTCTAATCCTTTGGAGTGTCTAGTCCTTTTTGTCTAGTCCTCTGCGGGTTGAGGGGTTCTTGCCCTGCCATTCCATGGGCTCGAAACCTCATGATGCTTCGTGTGGGCTGGGTTATGGATATCGTGTTGAAACAAAAGTTGCTCTCATTTCCTTATAGCCATGATACATACACTAACTATGAGATGTGCACTTAAATGACTAGCTGATTGAGGAAGGGTGTAGCAAAATTGTATCAAATATAATTTTTAATCAAATTATGGACATTTATATTTATGTCGTGTAACATAACACCCTTAATGTCTCAATGTGGGGGAGGAGATGCTCGATTCTTTGGGATTCCCCAAAAAAGAATAACAAAATAACAATAAAAAAGATAAAAATAAGCAGGCAATAAAGTACGTCTTGCTATGTTAATTATTAAGGGCTCCATAATTAAAAAGTAGCGTTTCAGATGCGTTTTTCAACGCATACCACGTTTTTCTCCAGTGACTGAGGAAATAAAAAGAAAACATGTTGTTTCTGTTTTGGTCTTGAAGTCCGATTTTTTGTCCACTCTGATTCGTCATTTAATACTATTATTAATATATTATATTATATATATATATATATAAATATATATATATATATATATATATATATATATATATATATATATATATATATATATATATATATATATATATATATATATATATATATATATATATATATATATGCAACTACATGAAATGTCTTAATGAGAGCACGTCACTTTTCCTAAAGTTTCCTACTTCCCTTCCAGTAAAGCAATCTCAGGGAAATTTTCTCCTGTGTATCTTAGGATGCCACAGCCACTTTTAAATCTAAATACATATAGAATATCTCCATGTAATATCCCAACGGAGAAAAAAGTATTCAGCTAATGTTAATCTCTTAGTTAATGAAAGAAGCTTAGATACAAAATTATCAAACATGTTTCGCTCAACGTTGTTTTTTAACTTATCAAAGAAAGAAATTTATCAGAAACAAGACTTCCCTGCTGGGGATATGTTTGATACATTACTGTATAATAATTTACATTGCCTTTTTTCAAACAGCCAGTGTGTTTGTCACTTTCATACGTAGAACGATTTTGCAAGGTATTTTTTTTCCTAGGAAAGTGTTTATTATGTACAAACACTTTTATTTATTTTACAAATTTATAATAATAAAGGAATTTTTTGGTTTATCAGTTTCTTTCTTGTCTGTGTAACGAACAATCTAAGCGACATACCGCCTCAAAAGTTAATACAGTGAGATTTCAATTCTGGACACAAAATACCTCGGAGAGATTTATATATATATATATATATATATGTGTGTGTGTGTGTGTGTGTGTTTCGTATTTTGAAGATGTATCCTATAAAGGACTTTTCTACGTCTTACCAAAGGAGAATATTTAGGTCATACCAAAAGAGCTTTATTATATTATGCCCGCGCAGAAGCATAAAAGCATATTTCGGGGCTTATTAAAGGAACTTAGAGCATATCTAAAAGCATTCAAGGCGTATCAATCATATTTAGTCCCCGCAGAGGCCAAAATACATATTTTGGCATATCAAAGAATATTATACAAGTGTATCAAGCAATATTATTTAGGGCGTATCAAGCGATATTATTTAGGGCGTATCAAAGAAACTTCTATAGAGCGTATCAAATTATCTTCTATACGGCGTATCAAATGTACGATCGCACAGAGGACGGACGATGTATCCAGGAAGCTTATTTACTAATTCTCTCACTGTGATCAAATGTGATCGAACTGTCTGACGTATTTCGTTCAAAAATTGTTAAAAATATCGTTCTTTTATCTGTCCGATAATGTCAAGATGAAAACTGTGTCATATTTTCGGTCGCTAATGAAGGAGTTATTGCGAAAATCCCACAAAATATTGTTTCAACATTACATAACTAATAAACTGATGCGACTTTTTAAAACAGAGGTTTTTATTAATGCAGTGATTTTGTCTGACTCAAAGGCTGCAATTCAAGCGGTTACCAATTTCAATTGCGTGGATTATTCAAGAGTTAAAGACTGCATTCTGAATCTGAATATTTTGAAAACCAAACTAAAGATCATTGTGCATCAGTGGATCCCTTCTCATTGTGGAATTATTGGTAATGAGAGGGCTGATTTTCTGGCTAAGGAAGGAACAAGAATAGTTCAATCCCTAAATAGCTCAATCCCTTATGCAACTATGACAAGAATCATTAAACATACTATGAAAAATAATTTCAAATCTGTACTGTCGAGACTAATCGAAAACAAGACTTGGAAACCTACTCTTAATAAGATCTCCAGTTTTCCGAGATTCCATGCAGTTGCAACGTTTCGCCTGGAAACTGGTCAAAACTGTTTAGCTAAATATCTTCGTAGATTTAATCTAATTTCAAGCCCGAACTGTGTAGTGTGTGTTGCTAAAGCAGCTATGGACGCTGATCATCTAATGGACTGTCCAGGACTCTCTGATGACATGTACAAAAGGTATTGGCGCGCAAGGGAGAGGATGCAGGCCCTTCAAGCTGTCTGACTGTTTTGGATTTGTGTTTTTGGCTACCGTCCATGTATCTCCTATGTTTATTTTATTGATTTTTTGTTGCTTGTTTATGCTTCTTGTTTCTTATAATAGTTTTTTTCCTGTATTTTTGGTGTTGTGTATTTGTACACCAGTGAATGATTTGTATCAAGGGCTGCTGCTAGAAATAAAAAAAAGACTTTTTAAAGCATATCACAGAGCCGTATTATCCTGGGACCTGAAGTACTACTCTACTGAATTTCACCTCTGACGGAGGCTTCAATTTCCCATTGCAGATAGCACAGACATATTTTATTATGCTAGATATGCAAATACTAATACTATCCAAATATTCCGTATTACACTTTAACAAAATCAGATAAACTGATTACTTGGGAAATTAAATATATTAACAAAGACCTGAAGTACTTCTGTAGCAAATTTTGCTGCTATCCAAATCTTCGATAGTTCGCTACAGCCGACAAACACGCGCGTGCGCGCACACAACACACAGAGAGAGATTTTATTATGTAACATATGAAATACTGATACTACTCAGATATTTCGTGTTACATTTCAACAAAGTCAAACAAACTGATTGCCTCTGAAATGAAATTTGTCAACAAAAACTATATTATGTTTCATTGCATCGAGAAAGTTAAGCAAATATAAATAAATAGCGGGAAATAAATTAAAGGAAAAAAACACCATCACAAAAATGTCTCCGAAATTAAATCCACAAAAGTATGTTAGAAAATTATAAGCTGGGATCAGACAATTTGAACATTTTTGAAAGTTTGCCAAATGACGGATATTGTAACTATTTGTTTTATAGAAAGCAAGGAAATGCATCCAATTGCCCTGAGATATAATTTTCGTGAGAATGTAGGGACTATTGTGCATTATTCAAAAAGCGTAATAGTTAAATTAACAACGAATGTAATAAGATAAAACAGATAATATAGATAATATTTATAAATTATAAATCGAAATTATAGATGCAATTTCAAATCAATATGCACCATTTAACGTGGGTTTCGAGATAACAACACGGACAATAAAATGTTGAAATACTTACAATTTATAGAACGGATTTTGGTGAATAAAAAGATAAAGCATACAGCAGTTGCAGTTACAGAGCATTGTTTAAAAAATTAATGTGGGTATAACATGTCTTTCTTTACAGCTCACATTAATTTTTTAACTTTTTATTTTATGATGCATTGGATTCAGTTTAACTGCAGAAAATAACATGGAGACATTTCTAATATTACTTCCAATTTGTATTTTTAATGAATCTCCGTTTCATTTGGGAACTTAATGCATTATAAAACGCTTTCAGCTCCTCAAAATTCTAATTAAAAGCAAATCAGATATAATACCTGATTCAATTAAAATCTCTTAGTTATAATATCAGAATCGATGTTATTTTCTGCAATTAAACGCAATTTTAATGCATTACAAAATGAAAATTAACAAAATGAATTTGAATTTAAAGGGAAATTCCTGTGCTGCCCACGTCAGATTTTTTATTATAGTGCTGATGTTCGTAGTTTATGGCATATTTTATGGCCAGCGTGTTTAAAATTTTGGAAACAAATCAAAGAATTCAAGTCTATCAAAATGAAAAATGACGTCTTTTATCAAGTTTGACAGGTTCCAAGAAAGTGTTTTAAAAATACAGTGATATCTTGAATTATAGGCCCCACGGCTGTTTCAAATATATGGAATGGAAAAACGCATTAATAATTAAAATTACGTGAAAGAAAGAGATGATTAAAATAATATTAAAAAAATCTGATGTGGGCAACACATGACTTTCCTTATATAATGTAATGAATTTACTACTTTTACAGTAAAAACATAGGTTTTTCATATAATAGATACTAATATTTTTTCCAAAATATTGAATTTTCTGCAATTAGTCGTCATTTTCATTGATATAGCGTCATTTTCATCCATTTGGCGAGATTTTTGTTAATTTGGCGACATTCCGCCAAATCCGTCACCAAAATCTCGCCAAGCGTTATGCACTAAGAAATAAGTTATTCTTATAGCAGATAAATGATTATTGGCGTTCAAATACAAAAGTATTACTCAAAGTATCTTTTTCATGAATGGAACGAGATAGATCCACGAGAATGATGTCACCCAATTTATCGCATGGTATTACATGTGGAAAGTGAACATGTTTCTCAATAGAAAATATATTTTTTTTTATTTTATATGACTTTTTGATAATTTTTTTTGAAAATGTACAATATCTCGAGAACGTTCTAAAATTTATGTCTTTAAATTTATGTCTAAAATTTATGTCTAAAATTTTTATTTGTGTTAACGTTCTAAAATTTATGTCAATTGTTTTCTAATTAAAAATTACATAAGAAATGTCTATTTACGTAACTTTATTAGTGGTTTTGATTTTTTGACGATTTTTTCAAAATTTTATTCGAAAATTTAGGGAGGTTCTGAACATTCGATTGCGTATAAAAACAATAAGCTTCCAGTGTTTACGGATTGTGATTTTTGTACCAAATTTGGTTCGATTCGGTCCATTCGTTCGTCAGTTATCGTTTCCACAGACTCACTGACACACACACAAACACACACATACTTTCACACACACACACACACACACACACATCACTTCAAAAATGTTCGATTCGTGATCAGGGATGCTTGAAACGTGCTCTCCCGTCGAAAACTCTAATTCGAATTTTGGACCCCGTCACAATACTTTCCTTATACATTATGTATATAAGGAAAGTAATAGTTAAAATAAATTTAATAAATAGAGTGAACCCCGGTTATTACGACGTCGGCTATACCGCGGTTAGTGAAATAACTTGGGTGTAAGTATATTAACCTTTCTTTTATCCGTCACACGCACCCGATTTCTAAAATCTCTCAGGAAATAGCATACATTTCACGAAATACCATACATAGGATACGTAGTTTTGGAATCTATAATCAAGAAAACAAGCAAGAAACTGGTGAAGAAAATCTTCTGATGAAATGTTGATGTGTAAGTAGATAAATTATGTGCAATTTCGCTCGGGCATTTTGTCTGAATTGAAAATCGCACTGAAGAAAGAAGAAAGTACAAAAACAATTGTGAATCTTCGGATTGACATTGACTCAAGGGAAATAATATGCGAGGTTATTTATCACTGATGAAAAAATAACTCCTGCAGCAACGAATCAACAATGAATTGGAATATTCTGAAAGTGATTATCAGAAGTCAAATCTAATGATATTCCTGCAACAGGAAAAGCTTGAACGGTGTTGATAATTAAATTAATCTAAAATAAAAAAGAAATTATGAACAAAAATACTGATATAAACAATTTAAAATAACTGATTTTATGGCTTTTGTATCACCACAATAAACTGAAGCGCTTGTAACTACACTACTACTTTTGCATATAGTAAATGCATGTGCTATGTAATTGAAGTATTTCAGGTAAAATAATTAATAAAAATCTGTAGGGTTTTTACTTTAGCATTCTGTAAAAGCTTTTGGTTAACATACAACTAAATAAAGAACACAAGATTATACCTATAGAACATAATTAAATGGACAACTACATATTAACAATGAAAATTGAGCATCAAAATAGCACTCTTCGTTTAGAACGCGTTTGTTCTTATAACGAGTACTTACAGTAGTATCACTGTAATTTATTAGAATAATATTACAATTTCAACTCAAGCACAGAACGACTTGCAATTAAAAATGTAATTAAGTAAAGTAAAAGTAAAAGTAGAAGTTAAATGACCTACTAAACATTCCTATATATATATGTATATATATATATATATATATATATATATATATATATATATATATATTATTGTTATTATTATTACTCTTGTCATATTTTACTATATTTATCGTTGCTAGTGTGATATTCTTACATTTTGATTAGTAGTAAAAGATTGAAAATATTGCACTTTTTATTATTAACACTTTACAACAAAGTTGTAAAGTGTTTATGACTTTGTTCATTCTGTCAGTCTGTCTCTCTGTCCGCTAGCACGATAATGGGTAAAAATGACTTAATCAAAAGGAAATTTTAGTATGTTGTTCAGACGGTCTGTGGAACCTATGGAAATATAAATGAATAATATCACCCAATTAGTTTTGGATTGAACTCGGGTTGAAAAAATGAAATACAATGAACCCTATGGAAACTATTTTTTCAAACATTTTTAAGCGGATTTAAAATTCCCAAATTGCTTCGAAAATTTTAGGTAACATTCAAATTATTGCACAAAATATATAAAAAAAAATTCAGCAAAATATGTTTAATAGTTTTTTAAATAAAAATTAAAATAATAATTAAACCACTTATATGAAGAGATCACATGACCCACTTCAAAATGAAGTATGGTATCCATCTTTTCTCAAAATCATGATTTTTAAAGTTCTTCTTAATTCATATTGAGTGTTGTATCCGTCCTAAAACCGCTTTATTTTTCCTTAAATTCTGTACATTTACATACTGAAACTACGCAATTACAATAAATTTGAGTTTAAATGATCATCCAATTTTGATTATTTCTACAACAAAGCCTATTTTTCACTTATGTAAAACATAAACTGCAATATATGCAGACTGAGTTGTATAAGAATTACTGTATTTCTTTAACGCAAAATTGTTTAGATCATGGAGTCTGCATAGCTGATATGAGTGAAATATTCATTGATTTTACAGAGAGAAGGACGATTTTTTTTGATAAAGTTTTAAGCCTAGAGTTTAATTACTTGTTGCTCCATGGTCTTGAGTTTTTAAATAAAATAAATTATTTTAGTACTGTGATGAATGAAATGATTAGTAAAATATGTTATGAATGAATTGCTGCTTTTATAGAGAGAGCCAGGCGTGTTATATTCCGATGGCGTCATTTGAATAAATTTCAGTTGTTTTTGAAGAAGCTTTCAAATATAATAAATTATTGTAGTATTATGAGAATGTTAAAAATATTACCGAGGAGCCAAGCGATTTATATTTAATTGACGTCATTTGAATAAAGTTCATTTTTTTTCGATGAACTTTTAAGTTTTCAAATATAATAAATTAATGTAGTATTGTGATAATTTTCAAAATATTACCGCGGAATGTATCACATTTTAGAGATGTTTAAATGCAATAGCATTGAAGTTGGAAAGTCTTTCATAATCAATGCTTTATGCATGATTGATCTTTCTTGCTTGTAATTAAATGTAGATAATTTATAGCCATATTAATAAAGTATTTTCTAATATATTTTGCGATTTTTCATCTTGCATTTTACAGAGATTTATTTACTTTTTTTAGTTTCACATAAGTTATAGACAGAAATTACATTTACTAAATAATCACCACATAGATTTCTAATACATTCATATTCATAGTCGTTATTGTTTAGATATCATTTTATTATATTCAGTCTCAAAATACAAAATAAATATGTTTATACGCTTTCTTTCCCAATTTATTCTTTTAAAATATTTTGTAAAAAAGAAAAAGAATCCTATAGGCATGCTTAAGTTCACGGAAATTATCCTATGTGTTGTGTTTAGGAATGAAAAATATTTCTTGGACCAGTATGCTTTGTGCTTTCCAAAAAAATCAGTTTAATTATCTCTTGATCTTGTTCAAACCCGATAAATATGAAAAATCAAATCAATTGCAATCGGATTATCTGCCTGTTTGTCCGTGTGTCTAATCGTGTGTCTGTCCTATTGCCTGTCCGTGTGTCTGTCTGGCCGTGCATGATACAAAAAGCAGTTTGATTAAGAAAAAATATATATATAAAATTTAAATACAATTTTGTCGGACTAAAATGAAATGTGTTGAACTAAGTTAAAATTTAAAAGGTAGAAGCAATTGTATACTTCTCCATTATTTATTATGAAAAAAAATTGCATTTTGATTTGAGTCAAACAAATCCTTAAAAATCCGTGTTTCCATTATATTCAGTCATTTGACACGTGAAAAATTGTATGTCGTAAATAAAATTATTTCGTGTAAATATAAATTTTGTAATTTGATAAATAAGAAGTGTATTTATCAGCAGAATTAAAAAATAAGAACATACTCAAAACTGTGTTATTATATTTCCTTATTAGCAACATTTTCTTCGAGCGCATCTAATATTTTTTCAATCTGTTTAAGCATTTTCATTAGCCTCAGTTGACTGGAAACCAGACGGGGAATCTAGCTGTTATATTTTTCAAACATAAAATAAACGTCAATTTTAAGAAATAAAAATGTTATCATACCTACATTTTTAACTAGATATTGAAATTTCAAATATTCCATTAACAGATATTTAATTAAATATATATTTCCAAATAAAAGTGTATCGTAAATGAAAATATTCAGCAGAAACAAAAATTGGCCATGACACTCCGTAATTCTCAAAATCTAAATAAATGTCCAATGAGCCTAACACATTCTTGAAATTCATTAAATTGAATTAACTGACAGACATCACTGTTTTTACTTAAAAAATATTCAATAACTCTTTATTAATGTCAAATATTCGCTTGACACCTTTCATTAATTTAAAACCGAAACATAATAAAATAGTTTTAATGATGCAAAACACAACAAAAATTATTTTTCATCATCGAAAGTGAAGTGATCGTCATTATTGATTTCAGGTTTTGAATTTTTTTTTTTATAAATAATTGTGAGAATACATTAAATAAATAAGAAAATAAAAAACGCATAAATAGGGATTAACTCTGTTACTCGTTATATTAGATTGGTAAGTGAAATATCATTTTTTTCCCGAATATTTCGAATGGGAAAAGTTAGATGTAAGTTTGTGTAGCAATGGTACAAGATACACAGTGAAAGGTTTCGATATTTTGGGGCTTTTGAAATTTTATTTTAATTTTTGTTTTTAGGGTGGGGGGAATAATATATTTTCTATGGATTATTAGAATGCAGTTTATTTCGTCTCAATCGGTCAATAAACAATGAACGATGAAATTATTGACTATGAAACGTTTGCTGTCATTCCTTTGGGTGAACGTGCAATCAGCTCAAGTTATAAGAGCTTACTGTTTATGCACAGATGTTGATGTATACATATATGTATCATATTAGCAATTTTAATATTATGTACCTTTTTACATAAATCATTTTATTATATAACTAAAGTGTCTATCGTCGGGTAGGTCTGACTGTCTGGGTCGACGGGAAAAGTTTTATGTGTGTTGTGTGTAGCAATGGTACAAGATACACATTGAAATAATTCGATATTTCGGGGGCTTTTGAAATTTTATTTAATTTTATTAATTTATTTACTTATTGAAAGGGGATAGGATTATATATTTTTGATGGATTATTAGAATGCAGTTTATTTCGTCTGAATCCGTCAACGAACAATGAACGACGAAATTATTGACTATGAAAGGTTTGCTGTCATTCCTTTGGATGAGCGTGGGATCAGCTCAAGCGATAAGGGCATACTGTTGATGCACAGATGTTGATGTACATATGTATTATATCAGCAATTTAAATATTGTACAACTTTTTACGTGAATGATTTATGATATAACTAAAGTGTTTACCTTCGGGTCAGTCGGACTCTCTGAATGGATGGGAAAAGGTTTATGTGTGTTGTGCGTTAGGTGTAGCAATGGTACAAGATACCCAGTGAAAAGTTGTATATTTTGAGGCTTTTGAATTTTTATTTATTTTTTTATGGTGGGGAGGGAATTATATATTTTCGATGAATAACTCGAATGCAGTTTTTTCGTTTGAATCAGTGCACAAACTATGAACATCGAAATTATCGACGATGGGACGTTTGCTGTCTTTCCACCAGTGTGTGATCAGCTCAAGTCATAAGACCATACCGGCGTATAGCGCAGATATTGATGCACATATATATCAGATCTGCAATTGACATATTCTACACCTTTCTACCAGAATCATTTTACGATACAACTAAAGTGTATAACGTCGGGTAGGTCGGACTGTCTCGGTCGAAGAACTTAAAGTGTATATATTAATGTATATATTAAATATAATATATAAATGTATATATAAATGTATATATTAAAAATAACGTATTGATTCTGCATTGAGTTCGGCCCTCTGTGGAAATTTCTTCTAAAAGATAATAACTCGCGAAGTTCGCAGCCAATCTACAAATTTCCAGAAGATTCTAGAACTCGCCAAATGTCACCAAGTTGGGGAAATTTCTTTAAGTTTGCCCTTCAAAAACACTTGATGTGTCGCCAAAATCAAAGATCCATACCTTCAAATTATAACAGTTTTACGTTATACTTCGTAACAAAATGATGTCACTTCCGTTACATACTCACTCACGATATTTATGATATATTATGGTAGATATTATGGTAGATATATGGCACAATATTTATAGTATATTTCTTTCATGATACTTATGGTAGCCCAAGATATTCCACATCAAAAAACGTTCTTCAATAGCATTTATTTATAGAGATAATTAATGTATTTTGTTTAACAGTCCTTATTCCTAGCAATTATACACCGAAAAATTTTTAAATGTAAGAAAATGTGTAGCTTTAATGCATGTACAGCATTCGCACTAATATTTATATTTTGATTATATTTTCATTTAAATAATGTAATTCACAGAAATAATTAAAATATAACTCAGAATGTTAAGAATATATCAAATAAAAGAAATTACTTCATTAAAAATGTGTCGGATTATTTAAAACAGAAATCGAAGAATTTTATAACCCCCCATATATATATATATATATATATATATATATATATATATATATATATATATATATATATATATATATATATATATATCTGAGAATGAATGTCCACAGGGATCACATTAAAAAATTTGACCATAAAGTCTTTAATGATCTCCCTACTAAAAATCAATTTGAATATCAGCACTTTGCTACACACGGATTTAAAAATGTATCCCTTCATATTTTAGATATTAAAATTTCACTCACTGATAGATTAGTATTTGAAAATTATTACATTAAAAATACAAAACTCTCTTCCCCTATGGCTTAAATCAAATTTATAATAATAATAATGTTGTTAACAATAGTTTTGAATGCAATTCTAATAAATCTTCAGTATATAAACATCTTTTTCAATATTCAAAGTCATCAAAGTCTAGTAAAAAGCGATATAAGCGTGGCAAAGAAAAAAGTAACTTAAGTAAAACTATTGATTACAATGCAGACATTTTGAAATTACAATATAATTATTCTCAAACTTTCAATTTTCTACCTGTTAGAACTTGGTTATATAAAGTCAGAAAATGCAAATTAAGTATTGTTTATACTAATTTTTTAAAATTAAAATTAACTCATGAGCATTTTAAACATTTATTTTATGATTTGCTTCTTTCACGTACAAATTTCTTAAATTACCACATTCTCCATTCACCAAATCCACATATTAAAATAGCTTACTGTGTAATTTCTTTTAAACACTCTATTCTTAATTCTCTTAACTTCAATAATTTATTTGCAAAACATCAGCACTTGTTACCCCTAAAAGAAATCAAAATACAAAAATCCTTCAAATATAATTTACCAATTGGTAGAACTATTTACAATTACAATGAAGTTTCCAGGACATTAAACTCCGATGACCTTACATCATGTGTATGCAGCAATAAAAATCTTGCCCCTTATGTCAACTCCTCTCATGGACATATTATTACTGGGGATCTCAGTATAGTTCAGGATGATATACTTAGGGATATTATGAATAAAGGGTCTAAATTTCGCATTCCATTCTGCCATCACCCTAAACAACTTCTTCAGTCTATATCATTTGATTTTGATAAATTCATATATCAACTTGCTTGTTCACATTCCATTCCTATTGAAGCACTCCATCTATGGAAGTATATTACCTTACATCTACTTAAAAATGTTATTATAAACATTAAATTAACGAAGCCTAGTTATCCTTATAAACAACTCCTATCTGCTATTAAAGAACTACAACAACATTTTGTCATAACTTATGTAGATAAAGCTTCTAATAATTATGCCATCATTTGTAAAAAATATTATGTTTCTCTGTTACAGAATTACTTAAAAAATAATCAAATTTTCAAACCCATTAATAATCACTCTATCAAAATCAAAACTAAAATGCTAAAATTATATACACAATTAAATATTAATTTTAAGTTTTTAAAATTTCCTTATGTTACTTTGGTTCCTAATTTCCATAAATCACCTCTCAGTTTTAGAACAGTCACTTGTGGACATAATACTTTCACCACCACAGCTAGTAAGTACTTGCTTAACTGTTTAAATAGAATTAATGAATCTCTTAAATTTAGGAATTCAGGATATTCCATTTTGAACAATAGTTTTGATTTAGTAAATCACCTTAGCAAGCTTCTACAAATTCTTGGTTTCCATACCTTTGATTTTAAAGACCTATTTAATAATATTGTCATTAAAGATTTATATAAAGTTATTATCTCTCTTTATCATGACTATCTATCTTCCATTAATGTTTCATTTAATGTCAAACACTTTCCTATGCTCATGCACTTTGCGTTATACAACAATTATATTATCCAAGGTGATAACATTTATTTACAAACATCTGGTGTACCACAAGGTGGCAGTAGTAGTAGTATACTCGCTAACTTATATCTTTATTATTATGAATGTCATTTTAACTCTAATTCATATATTCTATATAGATATGTTGACGACTTAATTTGTATTATCATTGATGATTCCTATCCAATTAATATTGATTTTTACCCATCTAACTTAGAATTAATTCCTAATGAGCCTAGCATTAGTCAAACTGTAAATTTTTTAGACCTAAATTAAATACCCTCAATAATCATGTAATCACCAATCTATATGATAAAATAGATTCTTACAACTTCACTATCATAAAGCTGCTATCATATCAATCTTGTAATTCTATTCAATTGTTTAGAAACATCATTTTAAACCAGCTATTTCGAATACATCGACTTTCTGATCCTCGGTTTCACTTTCTCCACATCAATAATCTTAAACGCATTTGTCAAAATTACCAATATCCGGAAGTATTTGTAAATAATATTTTTAATAATTTCAAATATACTACGTAATTATTTTACACATGCATTATTTATCTTTGATTGGATAACTCAATTTTGAGAATTCACCCATTCTTATCACCTAACTTACCACTTGGCCTGAGTCTAATACTGTTTACTATTTTCGAATGACTATTTTCCACTTGTCCTGAGTCCTATACTGATTACTATTTTTGAAAGTCTCCATACATATTATGTATCGTTCAAATGTATTCATTCCGGTGCCATCTCGCATTGACGAAGTGAGGTGAAATGCTCAGTCGCTTGTTCAACTTACTCGTGGTAACAATGCTTGTGAGTTCATATTTCTGTTCGAGGAGGTATTACTTTTCTGATTTGTAATTCAATTGATTTATTTTTCTCCTTCCACTAGCCAGTAGACAGTTTCAATGGTGTCTATAGTTAAATACTATCGCCATTGTCAGAAACTGGCTATTCTATCTGTTTTAATTCGAATTGTATGGCTGTCCTGATGAGAATGCAATTTCGAACTAACCGCCATTTTTGTGTAGTTTCAATAGATTGTTCTCAATGTCTTAATCTTTTATCTTGAGCTAATTATTATTGCCTTTTCTCATTTTTGCCGTGTTTTCTTTTTTATTTATATTTATATACTTTTAATTGTGAATTTTGTATCCTAATATTCCTCTCATCCCCCTTTCCATTGTAGTGATATGTTACCTTCTATCTTTATCCTTAGTCTTGGTCTATAGTTACTCATTTGTAACAGATATGCTAGAGATGGGGTTTTTTTGTACATACAGTAGTTTATGCATAATTTTCGATTAAAATCTTTCAATTTTTATTTATTTATATATATATATATATATATATATATATATATATATATATATATATATTCTGAGTTATATTCGGATTATTTAAAACAGAAATCGAAGAATTTTATAACCCCCATATATATATATATATATATATATATAATGATACTTTGGATTTAAATCTTCTTATAGAACGGGATAGTTACTAATTTATATGATAAGAAAGACTATTTTAAATTCAATATTAATAAAATATTGCCATTTAATTCCTGCAACTCGCTTCAATTGTTTAGAAGCAGCTTCAATTGTTTAGAAGCACAGCAACAATCAAGAATGCCATTTGCTCTATACCCATTTCCAGGATCACTCTTTCAATAACATTACAGTTTCAATTATTGACTTTGTTATTAAAACTCAACATCGTTTATGGTGGGAAAATATCCACATTCTGCAAAGAAACACCATATACCCTTATGGGCTTAACTCAGTTTTATTTAATAAGCTTTATAATAATGATTATTATCATTCTCTGCAAAACTACAGTATCAATTATAGCTCTTTCAAAATACGCAAGAGATGGTTCAGGAGTAAAAACAAGAAAAAACAAAATTTGGACTTCAGCATGAAATCTTTTAGGAGTTTTATACAGGATGTATATGGATATGAAGATCATAAACCTGATATTATACGTACGTATATTCTGTCTATACGCAAAAAATTCATGCTTAACATTTGGAAAACTTGGTTAAAACAATTAACAGTCTGGAAAACGAAAGAAACAAATTTATTTCAGAAACTGAATTTAGCTACTACTAGCGATTGGCTAAAAAAACCTTTTAACTTCCTTAATATCAAATTACAGAATGAAGAAGAGGATATTGTTACACACTCAACTTATTTAAATCTCCTTTTCCAGAACAAAACTTTTAATCGTATTCCATTTAGACATATTTTAAAGGACCATCAAGATACCCTTCCAATCAGCAACTTGAAAATAAGAACTTCTTATCGTTATGTCATTCCTTTAGAAAGAAAAGCATTCAACTATAATATTTTAAGTCAGAATCTACATCTAGTTAATTTAACAGAATGCAAATGCAAAAACAATCCTTATTCCGATCCCATATTAGGTCATATAGTAACAGGTGATTGCAAAGTTCTTACAGATACCTCTTTAATTCAAGCTTTCAAACTTGGTACTAAATATAGAAATCCTTATCATGGAGATCCATTTGAAGCTTTTCGAGAAGACATTGATCAATTCATTTATAAACTTTCCATCCAATACAGTCTGCCTGATATCGCATTCCAGCAATGGCGATCTAAGATGTGCAGGGACTTCATGTACTATTATAAAAAACTTTACCAACCTCCTGACCAATGTAAAATAAACTTCAAACTTCTGAAGAACATTCAAAATCAATTTATAATTACTTATATTGACAAGGCCTCATGTAACTACGTATTTACATGTAAGCTCTTTTACATTAACATCTTGAAAGAAAAATATGAGAATGATGTACTTTACAGTAAAATCAACCTTTCCCTTAAGGAAATCTCAAATAAAATCAAAGCTTTATATTTATTAACTGGCATCAAATACACAGGAATTATAAAGTACCCCTATCTGATTAATATTCCGAAACTACATAAAAGTCCTATTACTTTCAGACCAGTTACTGTTGGATGCAATACCTATCTCACGAAAGCCAATAATATGTTAATAAAGCTTTTACAACCTATTTTGCTGAAACTTAATAACCAAGGAAGCTATATTATAAAAAACAGTCTACAAGTGATCAATATATTGAAAGATCATAAACATCCTTTGCACTTGAGAACTTATGATTTCCAAGAGCTTTTTAATACTATAGATCTAGATGACATGACAAATATACTTTACAACTTATTTGATAAATTTGACTTAAAAAGAAGTCTAGAATTCAATAAATTCAAGTCTATAATCAAAATAGTTATTAAAGAAAATTACCTTTACAACGGATTATCCGTTTATCAACAAATTAAGGCCATCCCCATGGGGGGGGGGGATGTTCCTCCATATTGGCTGATATCTATCTTAGTTTTTATGAAAGAAGATCTCATATAAACAACGAAATCATATACCTACGTTATGTGGATGACGTAATTATTGGATATGAGAATGAGAACTACAAAATGAACTTTGATTTTTATCCACCTAACCTCATCTTGAAGGAAAATCCTCTTAAAAATAACAACGAGGTCGAATTTTTGGATTTGAATATCAACTATAGTCAAATCCCTGTCATATTCACCATCTATGATAAAAGAAAACAATTTAAATTACCCATTATTGGAATTATACATTGGCATCCCAACATTCATTTGAATGTGTTTCTCAATGTATTCTTGGGAGGTTTAATCAGAATAAAAAGAACTATTAAAGAAGAGCATTTACGCATCAATTTTGATCAAGAATTTTTAAAACAAGCACTTTTTAATAAATATCCAATTTCCTTTATGCTTAAAAATATTGATAATTTATACAGAACCAATTTGGCATATAGTGTAAGACTTAAGTCTTTTTTGAGTTCAATTAGAGACAAAATCATCGAACCCTCCATCAGACAGGACCGCACTGTGATCAAAGGACCGCAGCTGGCACTTCATTTCCTTTGAGTCGGCAGTTCAGTTGGCTTTATTTGTGGTGATATTGCTCTCGTCCTCATTTCTATCCAGGTCTCGTGATGTTTTCAATGTCACTCCGGAGGTTGGCTTGGGCCATAGCTGGCGACCAGGAGTGAAAGGCCGCGGCGTTTCTGACGAGCTCGTTGAACTGGGGAGTAAGGTCACAACCCCTTACCGCCATAATGTAAACTTTTTGCCTGGCCTTCCTTCCTTTATTCCATGTTTTTTTCACTTTTTATCTTTCACTTTTTCTATATATATATATATATATATATATATGTGTGTGTGTGTGTGTGTGTGTGGCTTAAGGTTCGGAGATATTTTCATCAAAATAACTAAAAGTGAAAATTTCGATTTTTTTTTAAACTTTCTTAAAATTTTAGTAAACATGTTTGACACGAATGGTATATGCAGCAAACATATATTTTACAATGTAGGTACGCACTTTACTTTTAACATATTAAAATACGAAAATTATGTTTCATTTTACAAGAGGATCAAAGGAAGACATTTGTCGACTAAAAAGACAAATATATGTGCTATCAAGAAAAATATAGACTTCTGGAACGTATAATCAGAAAAGAAACAGGAGTGATAATTATAGTAATTTTGTTCACTGTTTGGAGCAAGCAGACTACGTGTCAAGAAACAATTCTAACGAAAATATATATGGAACATGCAAGGAACACTTAAGTAAGTTAGATGACACTTTTGAAACGGATGAGAAAATGATTGTTTTCAACGACACATCAAAACGGGATTTACAGTTTATAAGGAACAGAAAAGGGAAAAGGTGAGCATCTGTAATGTAAAATATATTTTATGCGTATGTTTCAGTTGAGGGAATTTGTTTTATTATTTATATGGATCAATTCGACATATTTATGAAAGAACTAAATTGTTGATTTACATATGTCTTTTGTGTATGTAAATATGCAATGACTGCAAGAACTTTCGAGATATAAAAAGTGTAATTGAGAACATGATGAAATTACTGATAGCATTTACATACAAACAACGCTTAAATATTCTATATTAATGAAAAAATAACTTTATTGCATAAGCGGTTCATCATTTTTTCAAACGAAACTGTTTACGAAATCCGTTTTCTAACAAAAAATGGAAATATTTCTGCACAATAGGTGAAGTAAACATCAGATGATTTACGCTAAAATGGCGTCCATGAATAGAATATTTCTAAAACACTCAACAATTTTATAGTAGGATGCAGCTATATTGTGAGATAGACCATATAAAAATGCACCAATCAGACTATCCACATCCAGAAGGTCATTCGCAGAATCTATCTGAAGTTGGGAAATTCAAACACGGTAAAAAGAAATCTTGCATTTCAGGACTACAGAGGCGATAAAACATGTCTGTATATCTTACTATCTATAAAAACGTATCACAGTGTATATACCCTTTTGGCCGCTATTCAGGATGAACTAATGAGCTGAGTTTCAAGCAACACAATGAAAATAGAAACATTTTCATCTGTAAGAAATGCCTAGCTCTGTTGAATAATATAGATAGTATATATCAACAATTATTTTGTCACATTAAGAATTATCTAGTGCTGTCATTTGATATATACATAATAATATAGGCAGTGTAGTGACATTAATATTTCACCATCTGTAAGAAACGTCTAGTGCTGTCACATAGAATTTACATAATAATATGGGTATAGGGAAATAGTCTGCATAATCCTTAATCTTATTGAGGTTTTATACATATAGTTCGTATTTGAGGGCATCAGTTTTGAGCTTTAAAATATTTACAATTCATTCGCGATCCTGGAAATAACAAGTAATCGACTCCTAACAGCCAAGAATGCACATAAATATTATAAGAAGCCAATACACAGTTTATTCACTGAACATATAATTTCAGACTTTTCGTTGAATATAAAGAACTAAATTTGGTAGGATTTCTGGCATGGACACTTACTTAAACTACACATAAATGAGCACTAGGCAATACACATACATAAAAATTTATATAACCATCCGCGTGTAACCCACAATAAATTTGAATATTACATCTTCAACAGATCCGGATTCTTTAGTTTCTGGGAATCACCATCGTCGACCCTCTTGGGCTAGGTACTCATTACTTTCTTTGATAACAATAATAAATTCATAGACTAAATACGACGTGTATGGGACACGCTTCAAAGACCAATCTGCCTAAATTATATATACTAATTGCCAAGTGTCCGTCGGACTGTCTGTCACGCTTTTTTAGGCACTTCCCGAATAGACAGACTTGCAATTTGGTACACGGCTCGGTCGTTCGATAAAACCCCCTGGAAAAATCGAATTTTTCGAAAACATTCTCTAGAAGACGTGCTCCACACCAAAACGTTCGAAAAGTGAAATGATAGGAAAGCATACTTTGCGATTAGATAGGGACTTCAAATTTGGTATATGGGTAAACAGTTTGAAAGGAAGAAAGTGTGCAATTTCAGATTTCCAATATTTCCTACTTAAGGGGGTGCCGCACGCCAAAATGTTCGATTTTCCGAATAAATGACAAACGGTTCTTTAAAATTTGATAGAGGCTTTAAATTTAGTATATTGACTAATCATTTGAAGAAGACACCCACGACGAATATATATTTTTTTAAATGTTCATTTAAGGGGGTGCTCTAGAGGAAAACTTTCGAAATTTGAATTGATTAAAAAACATGCTTCGGAATGAGATACGGACTTCAAATTTGGTGTACAGGTAGATAGTCTGAAAGGAAGAACATGTACTATTTCAATTTTCCGATGTTTTCAACTTTTGGGGGTACCTCAAAACCAAATTTTCGATTTTTCGAATAAATATGAAACTCGAATTATTTAAAAATTTACCTTATTCGGTGGTTGCTTAATATGGGACCGTTGATTTTCAATGGGTATTCGGTTAGTATTGATTCTATTTCACTTGTAAAATCTTCTTTTGCCTGAGAAGCTCCTAATTGGTTCTTCTACCGAGGCTCGTAGTAGACTGATAGTCAACAGAAAATTCATAATAAAATGCAAATTAAAGAAATGATAACTAAACGGTTATCGAGACCTCAAATTATGAACAAAATTAAATTACTTTAATAGATTGATTGATTATGGTTATAAGTTTTTCCAATTTAAGATATTAGTCGTCTAATATAAAGTTTAGTTATTTTCGTTTAAGAAGCTTTCAAAGATCAAACGCCATAAACAAAATATGTTTTAAAAACAATTACTGAATCGTCTATGCATTCTTTTTAAATATAATGCTAAACGTGCAGCATCTTGAACAGCATATACGGAGTTTTCATACATTTGCGAATTGCCTGAAATTTTGGTTATGATTACCACTCGTATCCAATTTCTCATAAAACTATGACCGTGGCATTTGTGTCTTCAATGCAGACAGACAAGAACTGAGAAAAGGAGAAAAAAATAATAAGATCTTTCTGCCAATTTACTTGATCAACAGAATGATGTATTCGCTTCTCTTACTAGATTTTTCCCTAAGATAACTTAGAATAAGGTACAGCCGTATAATGAACTCATGTGAAGTATCAACCTATTGCTTAATCATACAATAGTCCTTAGAAAGCTGTAAACTATTCACAGAGAAGCATCATGTCCTCAAAATTAGGGGAGTAGTATGGCAATATGTGTGCTAGATTGTTTTTTATTGTCGGATTGGATATTTACAGATATTTAAAAAATATCGCAAAATGTTTCTCTTATGTTAGCATTCAATTATTTCATTGCCCATAACATTGTTCCTAACTGAATTGTCTCATTACAATTGTTTCATTCATAATTGAAATATATTGTCAAATTTACGTATTTGATCCAAAGTAGTGTTTTGCTGCAATGAACTTGCTAAATTGAGAGGATTTGTGGTTATAAAACCTGACTTGCGCAAATATTGTATTTTTATATATTGTTAATAGGTAAATTTGGCAAGTTTACTACGAAACACATGCAATAAATTTGCCTCTCTATACTATTCATGAAGACTGATAAACTTGCCGATTATTTCTTGCCACAATAATTTCTATGGTTGACAATTTTTGTAAATCGGAAGAATTTGGCTATTTTTACACGTTAGTTTTTATCATATACGAATTTACACAAAACCTGTAACATCTCTAGAATTGGAAGTGGTTATACGTAGTGAAGCTAACTGCCTCCTCTAGATTTCGATGCTGAATCCAAATCAGGCATCGTCTAAACTCTATCTATAGCAAATCATGAGACTCTCATCTTTTCCGGAATGTAACGATAAATATATATTATTCTTCATTTAAACTCCAACTATAACTAATCTTGAGAAATCGATGTTTCTAGAAAAACATAACCTGAAATGGAAATACTTAGTAGCTAAGTCACTTCTTCCAGAATATATTGTTAAATATATACCAGTTACCATCCAAGATCTATCTATAATCAATCTTAAGAAATAGATATTTCAATTAAGTGATAACTTTTAATCCGGAAAAGGAAAAAAAAACAGGGATACAAATTCTCAATGAACTTTTCTACCTTCTCCTTAATTTGATGCAGAATCTATATCAATCATCTGATATATATCTTTTGTAGATCTTGAGAAATATATATTTCAAGGAATAATTTTTAGTTAAACTATAGTATGACAAATTTCTGCTACTGATTATTTAAATCATTAAACTACAACCGTAATTAGCAAGTGAAAATAACATTTGAAACTTTCTCTGGTTAAAAACTCGCACATTTCTTTTCCTCATCAACAATAATTCAATGGGAGGAAACAATAATTTAAAACATATTTTAAAGGTAGAGCAACCGAACCAGAATAATAATAGATCTTACTAAATATAAAAACAAACATGCCAAGAGCCCATAATCAACAAGAAGCAGAAGCAATAATGATAGTAATTTTCTTCTCTGTCTGGATGTAACTGGGCGTCTTGCCAAACAACAACTTACACGAGAATATTTAGGAAACTCCCAATAAATGTATTTCAAAGTGAAGTCACTCAGATCCGTGTAAGGGATATAATTGCTTTCAACAAGTCATAAGACCGAACTTTTATTTTCTACAGATATGTTAAAGATATTTCGGAATGAATGAAATTCAAGATATATATAGGGAGAGTTTTAATGCTTTCCCTGTAAATAGTTTGCTATGCATTTCAACAGTATTTTCATTGCATGAAGTAGCGTTGAAGACCCAGACCGTCCGACTCGTCCAGAGGACTTAGAGTAACAAGTTGGACGGCCGGTGCATGAAGTAGCGTGTTAAAGAACTGAATATGTGTTTGTTTTATTAAGGGTAGAGTGTATATTAAAATATGCATCCAGGTTAAATGTAGATTTAAGAAATCCAGCTTCCCTGTAGGAAATATTCTTGATAAATGAAAAAAAAAATTACACTGTTTTCTGTCGCCGGCCACACAGAAAGCTACCATTAGCCTTTGGGTTGGTCGTGTGGTCTGGGCTTTCTACTGTTTTCTGTCGATGATTGCAGCTCTCGGATCAAACAAGATTGAATTATTTTAGTGATCAACGGTTTTCTCTATGCACATGAGGACCATTTTATTAGCTATATTTTTGAGTAAATTTCGAACAATTATTAACATTTATGCAAACACATAGATCTCATTCCGTATTCATGTTCAAACCCGTTTCTCAAAGATCTGAAGGTGGATAATATTGTCCACAAATGGATCGTACCGTTCTCTAAACCAGATCTATGTTTTTAGGTAAATTCCGACAGCTATATATTTAAGTAAAGTTAGAACAACTATGAGCATACACATGCATACACATATCTCTGACTGCGTATTTAGGTTCAAACCGAATTATCTCTGATAGGTGTGTAAGTTCGTCCACAGGGTGGATTTTACCATTCTCAAAACAAAAACTATACTTTTAGGTAAATTCCGACAGGTATATTTTTAAATAAATTTGAACAATTATGAGCATTCACGCATACACATAGGTATCATTCCTTATTTAGGGTCAAACCCGTTTCTTAATGATCTGATATCGTCCACAGGTGGACCGTGTCTTTCTCAAAACTTCCAGTATGATTGCAATAGCTATATATGCTGATATACGAAATATCATCTTAAAAAGATTTTGTATCGCAACTAAACTCTATTGAAAACAAATAAGTAAATAAAATAAATAAATAAAACACCGCGAAATGGAGAAAGTGTTCTACCGCTATGAAACTTTCATGCGCAAATTTTGTTCGTGATTTTTGACTGGGTATAAAAACCAATGTGTCTTCTTTTTTCGCAATGTGGATGGACATTTAACGTCCTCGTGTTTTTAATGTTAATTTAACTCCTTTTTATGTGATCAATTAAATAATTTTATTATAAAGCGTATATTCTTGAACATTTATCTTTAGACGTGATGCCGTATATTTTATTATATACACACCTAATTTTGCAAAGCTGTAAAATTACGTGCTCCTTTATCGGATGAGGGGAAATAAATATCAGATAACTAAAAAATGCAAATTTCGAATTATTTAAAATAAATAAAGAAAGGTGAACACATTTTTCTACGGATTCTGTTCAAAGATATTTAAAAAGAACATTCTTCTATATTTCCGATATTGTCAAGATAGAATCACTATAGTAATATTTTCGATTGCTAAAGAACCGGTATGTGTGAATATCGCTTCGACATAAACCAATTTAAATAGCAATTCGAATGTCAAAGAAATCTAGCCGAGACGCCTTTATCACGGGTTCTGAAGTTCCTCTGCACAAAGGTTCGTTGCTGTCCTAAGCTTATGTTCCCAAGTACATGCATAAAATAACTTTTCCAGACGGGTGGGGAACATGGGACTATTTCAAAGGGAGTGGGGAAACTCCCTTTGAAAAATTCCCATGCCCCCCAAAGGGAGTGGGGAAATGGGTCCCATGCCCTATTTCAAAGGGAGTGGGAAAAAGAATAATACGTACAATATTGACTAGTTTGGTGTCCTTCCTTGTGACCTTAAACACCCCTTGCTATTCCCCATTAAAGTCCGTCGCCACAGAAGATACTCACACGTACACGCAAACAACTTTGTATATTATGTAAAATAAAAAAGTGATAATATTTTCATTTCAAAATATATTTTTATTACAGGGCAATATCCACATTACAGCCGAATTTCAGTAGTAAATTATCCTTTGAATACAGCATTCTGTGACAGGGAATGGCTCTTAAAACTTTCATTTAAGATACGGTGGTCCCATGTCGCTTGATAGCTGGATTTAACAGTGGGCTTGACCTCTTGCATGTACACATATTTTTTTCACCCGCTACTAGACAGAAACCATTTGGATGCCATTTGCGGACATCGTCCAGGATTCATGAACTTGATACTACTACAAACAGTGATACATTTGTTGAGAACTCAGTGGGAGACATCTCAGTAGATGGCGAAGGGGTGCGCATCCTGTTTAAACAGTCGCCTCACGATGTCCTTAATGATACGTAGATTAACATACGTCTATTTGGATTGCCCATAGCTGTCGATGCCTCTCTGACTAATCTCCATACTACATGATCATTGCGATCATACCTTTATTTGAGAATCTGTATCATTTTTGGGATTAATATATGCCATTATGAATCTACTGCTGTCAACATTGCCATACAGTCGCATTTATATGACCGTATTAAATGCCAATAAATCTAGCTGACCACAAGATTTCTTTTAAGCTTACAATGCACAATGCTTTTGAGCTTATAGTGAGAATCTTTTCTGCTCTCTATAATATGCTTCGAATTGCTCATGCGCTATGAACCCTCTCTGTTAATTTATTAGAGACGAATTTTGAATCAATTGCATACTTCAATGGAAGGTATCTGCATACCCTGTGTCGCGATACTTACTGTTGCAATTTTAAAGAGTATATTTTAATATTTATCTTTTGTTTTCATTTTTAATGCAACAGAATGCATTTGTATTGTATAAAAAGGAAACAACGAGTATTTATAAATGTTTGTCTTCATCCATAATATCTCTCAAAGGAAAGGAGTAAACATCTATCAATAGAATTTATACAGTATATTGAATGATCTGTAGTAGCATAAACACAGTTGACGCACGAAAATAATTATTAATACGAAACTCATTTTACACATGTACATGTTCAAGTATACCTATTACACAAGTTAAACGTATGAGAAGAGCATTAATAATTGCCACAATCTTTACGAGTTAAATTTGTTTAAGTTTCAATTGAATCCACGAAATTATCGAATCACAAAATTAGTAGGCGTTGCAGCATTTTACTTTGAGAACAAAAAATACTATAATTAATTATCGATGAGATAAAATCCAAAGAGACGTGGTGCAATTTACATTGTAACGATGAAATGTTTATTATTTATTCAACCGTTATTATATTATACATACTTCACAACAGCAATATATATCTTGAATAAAATGTTTATATGATCAAGAGTCCACCAAATAAGACACAAATCGCCTGATAGCAGGAAGTGGCGATTTCATAAAGTCAAATACATAATGAGAGGGTCATTGCATGTTTTAAAACTCATGAGTTGGTTACAGAGCAAATGCATTTTATATTAAAACTAATATTTTATTTTAAAACTAAAACAACTTCGTTAAAAGCAATATATAAAACCAAAAAATAATATCTATCGGTTTCAAAGGTAAAAAAAAAACAGCCTTTTTTGTCAGGACACACAAGAAGCCAAACCTTCTCTTGTGAGAGCAAGATCAGCGACTAGTGCACGAACAACAAACGTGACTTAAGCAGATAAGGAGCGTTGCCAACAGCGAGATAAAAATAAAAAGAAAAAAGCAAAAGAGGAAGGAACAAGATGGGGGACATAATGCATGAACAGTTAAGTACCAAAGAGAAAAGTAGACGTTCAACAAAGGATACAAATCACTTGTTCATTTGTTCATAAAGGGTTACCTAGACTTCAAGTATAGCTCCGATACAGCTGAAACTTGGCTCAAACCATTTTGAAATTGAAATTTCATAGCAATTTTGAAAAGTGGTTTTTATACAACTTCTTGCTCCGATTTTGGGGATTTGACCCACTCGACTTTCTGATGCTTAATATAAACCCAATTTTGATGTTTTGTGAATTTTTTTGTCCTCGCAAGAAAAGGAGAGGGAGCAACAGAAGGAGAGTGTTAGAGGGGGTGGAATTTTTGTTCCTGCACAATGGTTCCAGAACTTTAAAAAAAACTAATTGCTATATAAAACTGTTTGCTATACATTTAGTGAACGGTAGCAAATAAAGCCCGCTAGTGTGTAATAATCTAGATTTGCAGTATGAAGTTTATTTGAGATAAAACTATTGTCATGGATAAGTTGAGTACGTTTAAGAATATCAAGTATAAATTAATGCAGAACGGAAATGAGCATGTACAGTTTGTTAAAAAATATGTAAAATTCATATGTCCATGCTGAAACAGCGAAATTATATTTCACACTTATATTATTTACTCGTCTTAGAGAAGATAAATGTAACATACAGGCAAGATAATATAGTCAACATGCGAAAATATTGGTAACATACAGGTAAGATCGTTCGTTCGTTACTAATTCCCCCGTGGTGAAAGAGCGCCTGCGTACCACGTCCACAAGACCCACCAGGGTATACCATGGCGAAGGGGAGGAGATTTGCAGCTTCGCGTTTGAAGAGGCTCCCCGAAGGGCGGAAGTCTGACTTGACCTCGACATGACAACATCCATGCCCGCTGAAGGGATTTGAACCCGCAATCCAGCGATCAGACGGAAACGCGTGCCCCTGATCGCTCGACCACCGGATCGGCTCAGGTAAGATAATATAATATAGGTAACATGTGAAAATATAGGAAACATACCGGTATAGATAGCATACAGTTAAGGTGTGACATATTTCCTAAGAAATACACGATGATTGTCTTCTTTTTGGATAAACACTGGTAGCAAAAGATAATATTTTGTTATCCCGGGGAATTGTCATACAAAAGACGTTTGGAATCTCTAGTAGTTTATAAAAAAAATAATTGCTGGAGTATCTTAGGAAAATCTAGTTTTAAATGAAACATTGATA
Source organism: Amaurobius ferox (assembly GCA_951213105.1). Classification (NCBI taxonomy): domain Eukaryota; kingdom Metazoa; phylum Arthropoda; class Arachnida; order Araneae; family Amaurobiidae; genus Amaurobius; species Amaurobius ferox. Next base: position 49,461,792 of record OX578135.1, read on the forward strand.
TATTCAAACTTTCATACATACGTAATATGTATTTGTGTAGAAAATAAGTAATGATGCGATTAACAGTTACAATTTAAGATTTTGACAATTAAATTCCGATATATCAGAGCACAAATCGGTTGCTTTTGAGGCGATGTAAGTGTGCAAGTGAGTGTGTGAATAATACTATCTCTAAAACAAATCATGCAATTAAAACGAAAATTTTACTTGATAATTATATTTAGTGGAAATATGATGTTTAGGAAACACAATATATTTTCTAAAAATTTATAATAAATAAAAATAAGGACAGTCCATCCCGTTCTAAAATATATCATTTTGTATTGCTCGCGGATAATTTTCTGTTGTTCGTGGAGTCCGATCCTCATAGGTCGGTCACCGACATCGTAAAATGTAAACACTTCGACCGCTTTTACCACTAAGTCTAAGGTTGGGATTTCTCTGACAGTAAACCGGAAAGTTACGAAAAATGTAAACAATTTATGGGCTTATTCTCCCGAAACTAATAGATAAGAATGTAAATAATATTTTTCTTGTTTTGTCGGAAATAGAGATCCAGATCATGAATACTATATAAAAATAGTTTCAATAATTTAATATTTAAAAAAAAATTAAAATTTTTTTAAAAAAGTAGCTTTCCGAGCAAGTGATTTTGTTTTCCATTCTCTTCTAATTTGCACCCAAAATATATATTGTAACCTGCAAAATATAGATATAAAAGCTAACGACAAAAATGTGTACTAAAAGTCTAGCTGTAAAATGTATATATATATATATATATTCATGTAAAAGCTCGTATAGTTTTCGAGTAAGGGTCTTGTAAATTTGAAGAAGTTTGATTGAGTATATCCCTTGCTTCTCAAGTTTTAATGCACCTCAAAAACCAACGCAGCTAGCTTGGAACAATAACCATGATTTTGTAGGATTTTGAAAGTCCTATAAGTGTATATAAAAAATAAATTCTAGTTACAAGCACATCAGCTGTTAAATATAAAAAACATGTTTTTAATATATGTTATAAGAAAGAAAATTAATGTTTAAATTTGTACGAATATTTTAAAAACATAAATTACAATTAAAAACATGTCAACACAATGTTAATTGTTAGGCTTAAATGTTGTTAATTTATGTAAAAATTCATTCACAGATTGCAAAAATTCAAAATATGTAATTTGTTTCATTTTAAAAGCGTGCTGATTTTACGGATTGCAAAGTTATTTCCCAGTCCAGGTACAGGCCGCGTGTGGGAACGTAACCACACAGTCGTGAAGTAGGGACATATAATGTAAGCAATATATTTAATATTAAGTGATCTAGTCTAAGAGGTAGTTAATTTTATAAAAACAACAAAGCAACCTTCAATTTCTATAAATTAGCATTAGCGAAATTTTAAGCAACTCTAGACAGTGGGCTTTCATGTCGGCCAACATGAATCTTAATGGCCAGCCAATGCGGTCAGGAGAGCATAGTACGAAGTTATTCATTTTTTATTTCATATAGTAGTTCAATGTGTTTTATTTAGCGCAGCTTTCTGGATCTATAAAATATTTATCATATAATATTTGACTTACGCGAAATATTTTTTATATAAATAACAATTTTAGGATATTACCGGTATGCATGGACAAAGTGAATTAGACATAAAGAGATAATTGCAAAATTATAGAATATTATCTAGTTAGTAGGACTAGACATTAAAATTACTGCAAAAAACATTTATTTCACAACATAGGGTTATTGGCGAACTACTTTTGTATTCGTAAATACTAGAAACAAACAATATATATGGACAAAGTGAATTAGACATAAAGAGATAATTGCAAAATTATAGAATATTATCTAGTTAGTAGGACTAGACATTAAAATTATTACAAAAAATATTTATTTCACAACATAGGGTTATTGGCGAACTACTTTTGTACTCGGTAATACTAGAAACAAACAAAATTTACATGTACAGGAATTTAATATACAGCTAGTTAAAAATATCTGAAATTTACAACTATGCACATTTGAATTTGAGAAAGAATCCTACGATTTACTTTGACAAACATTGCAGGCGTCATTGTGTTATTGTCTCTGATGATAAAATATTTTGACCAGCATTTACTACCTTTATACGCGTTTCCTTCGCTCCTTATATCGATTCCAACAAATTATACAATGGTTTTCTGCATTATTTGATATTTTTTCTATATCTCTTTGTGGAAGAGTTCCTGTTCCTATCTTCTTTAATTATCAGGTATAAGAATAGTAAGGGAATATAACATATGTAATAATGCAGTCAAAAGTTGTAATTTCAGATTTTGATTATTAAACATATTTTGTTTACTCATACCTTAACACGAATCAAATAATTTAAGGCGTGTACTGATTTGAAGTGTATGAGTGATTGAACAATATTATCTATGAAACAAGTCACACAAATAAAACGAAAATGTTTCTTCATGATTAAATTTACTGTAAATATTATATTTAAGAACCACCACCGTTTCTTAAAATATGTAATATTTAAAAATGACAGTCAATCGCGTTTTATAAGCTATCAATTTGTATATTTAATTTTAAGTTGCAAAAAAATATGTGAAATTGCAAAACAACCCTGAGCTGTACTAATTTTGAGGTAGTGTCAGGTTTGATGGGAATAGCATCTATGGTTGGGGTTTCTATGACAGTAAAACTGAGCGTTACGAACAATGTAAACAATTTGAGCGCTTATTCTCCCGAAACTAATAGATAAAAATGTAAATGATTTTTCTTGTTTTGTCGGAAATAGAGTTCCAGATTATGAATATGTAGAAATAGTTTCAATATTTTAATACTTTTAAATTTTTTTTCCCAAAACATAATAAAAAAGTAGCTTTCCGAACAAGTGATTTTGTTTTTCATTTTTTAAATTTCACTCAAAATATAGATTAACCACGGAATTGTAATAACAGGAACCGCCCTACGGGGCAATTCCCGTATAGGAGGATGAAGCCTGTTTTTGGCACTCTCCCACTCAAACGTTACGTCCTGTAGCCATGTTGCCCGGTGCAAAAAAAAGGGAATTTCTTCCTTGGAAACTGCGCAAAACAGCTGTGTAAAGAGACCTTTATTTCATTATTTTTAATAATAATCCAATCTGTTAAATTGTATGCGTAAATTAGAAACATGTCTTTAAATGACATACCATTATATAAAGGAAAATATCATTGTCTTTACCGACAATCGGGATTTTTCGCTGTTCCAGTAGTCATTTGCAATCGATAATAGTCTCTCAACAGAAGCGTTGGTGCCTGGGAAACAATGATAATTCAATCAGTACCATAAGATTTTGATCAGAGATGTGGGTAAATATTTCCATCCACCTTTTATCAATGACTTCCTAAGGTAAAGATATCACTTTGTGGTATTTTGTCTCCGTAATATTATGAACTACATCAGTACTGCTAATACTAGCGATTTTTCGATAGATTTAGGGTTTTCCCTGAAAGTTGTGAGAGAAATATAATATGGTTTTCCTTGGTTATCAATATAAAATTCATAATTTATTTTAATAATGAACATCACTAAAAAGGAGCAGAAGGAAGTACGAACAAGTATAAAGGAGTACAGTTTTGAAAAATAGTACAGTACAATGCAGAACAGCAGTTCCACGGAATTAAAAGTTAGTTATTTTAATTCCGTGAGTAGTACAGTAACTACAAAAGGAGTGAAAAACTCCCAAAAGGAGAATGGTTTCTCACCTTAGTTAAGAGAAGATCAAAGTTATCTGTAAATCCAAATTGAACTCATTTTACAATAACATAGAAGTTATAATCAATAACATAGAAGACATAATCATTAGCAAGATAAATCTAAACGGGGGGAGGGGGGAGTGAGGAACAAATAAATTTTTAATAAAGCAATTTATTACTCACTAACCTACACTCCTGGTTTTTCAGACAACAGCTAGAAATAGCCAAACTAACTCGAACTTACAATGCAGCTATTATCACAGTAAATTCGACTTCCTAACAAACGACCTGTCATCTGATATCTCCAGCTACCATCATGCAAACTTTGGTTACAAAGTCGAATTTACTACGACCCCCCCCCCCTCCACGGTGCAGGGGGCTCCCATTCACCTCATAAATATATATGTTTAAAAAAAATAAATTTTAAAATAGGGGGCCCCCAGATTTTGTGCTACGCCACTGCCTGAAGGTGAACTGACTCTGCAACAGGTAGGTTTAAAAAATTGATAATCAAGAGCGATACTTATCTCAATCGTATTTATTACCACATAAAATTAAAAATTTTAATTTTTGTGTTTTTGAGGGTGAGCAATTTTTCACTATTGGTGGGGAATTTTTAATCACTAGTGGAATAATTGCTTATCAATTACTATCTTAAATATGCTCCGGATCACTTGTTCAATAGGAGGGAAAGTCTGCAGGGAAAGTCATGTATTGCCCACATCATATTTTTTAATTTCTGAACGATCCGATAGGAAAGACAAAATGAATTTAAGTCTAGAATAATCTGTAATAAATCTGTAAAAAATATTTCTTTTTCATTTTATAATAGATTCAAGAAAAAATAAAAATATAAATAAAAAGTACAGTGCTTGAAGTTATTTCTGTAATAATTATATATCACTGTACAGTAATAAAATTTGAATGGAACCGTGAAGATACCACATCAAAACGAGTTTCACAGGAATTAATTATTGATAGAAATTTAAGTGGACTCTGGGTCAACTCGACACACTTTCTCATATCAAAATCCATATTTAAGAAGTTTGTAATTTTTTTTATTTTTATTTAAAAATATTACAAGAAAAAAAAATTGAAAAATATGTTCATTGGTCAAAGTGATCACAATTATAGCATGTTGCCCTTAGTTTGTGATTTTTTTAATTTTTATTTAAAAATATTACAAGAAAAAAAATTGAAAAATATGTTCATTGGTCAAAGTGATCACAATTATAGCATGTTGCCCTTAGTTTGTGATTTTTTTAATTTTTATTTAAAAATATTACAAGAAAAAAAATTGAAAAATATGTTTCATTGGTCAAAGTGATCACAATTATAGCATGTTGCCCTTAGTTTGTGATTTTTTTTATATTTATTTAAAAATATTACAAGAAAATAAATTGAAAAATATGTTTCATTGGTCAAAGTGATCACAATTATGGCATGTTGCCCTTAGTTTGTGATTTTTTTTATTTTTATTTAAAAAGATTACAAGAAAAAAAAATTAAAAAATATGTTTCTTTGGTCAAAGTGATCATAATTATAGCATGTTGCCCTTTATTTTAAAGGGCTTGCAAAAATATTCGATTGATACAAATTTAACAATGTAGTCCCTCGGACGCAACATGTCTCTTCAAAGCAGGGCTAATGATGTCACAAACACAAAAAAATGTATCATCGTATGCATGATTTAATTAAAATTTCGGGTAAATTTCGAAAGTTTAGCTTTAATTAAAAAAATGTATCCAGTTCCAGAATTTTCGTTAACGAAGCCGAATATAAAGTTTCGTGAAAATCCATTATTATTTATGGCAGCTAAAGTGCACACAAGAAGTGCACCACAGACACACTACAGATAGACAGGCGAACACCACTCTGAAATAGTCAAAATGCATTCAGGAAGCCCTCAAACAAATAGGTCGAACAAAATATAGATATTAAGAATTTTCGTGAAAACAATAATTTTTACATGCTATATTCTATGGAATAAGAAAGTAAATATATCAGAAATAATTATATCTGAACGGCTTCTAAGCAAATTTTAATTAAACTGTTAGAAATATATAAAATTTGTAAGCATTCTTGTTAGATAAATTACCGTTATATAATTTTTAAATAAAATTTAGATAAAAAAATTTCAATTCTTAAACAAACATCATTCCGATTCTTTCCCGATTGTAAAATATATTCTAGCTGAAAGAAACAACTACCAATTTACCATCAAATGGGGAAGAAAGGGAAGATCAAACTAACTTAATCCCAGTTACTACTGAAAACGAATATCCAGAGTAATAAATCACAAGGAAACAAGAGCAATAATGATAGTAATTCAGTAATTTGCTCTCTACGCCAACCGACAAATTGTGAGTTACTGACACAAACATCGACTTTACTGAATTCAAAAGAATGTATTTCGTAATAAAGCGATGAAGAGTGAATGTGAATGCTTGCAACAAGTCTTCAGAATATATACCAATTGTTAACAAATAAAACGGATGGAAGTAGAGATTTTTTAATAGGTGCGTTGACCAAGTGTATGCTCAAAATGAGTATATATGTTAAAGATATACTTTATAAGGGAAAAACGTGAATTTGAGTAAATCAATAAGAACTAAGGATCACAACATAAAATGCATCGCAAATGAAAATTTGAAAAATATACGAACTCAGTGGTTTTCCTTATGCAGAGCGATGAGTTTGCACCTGAACGGTCAATCCCCCCGTTTTGCATTCTGGTCCTGCTTTGTTGCAATGACGAAATAAATTAATAGACTACCAAAACGTACATAAACTTTTATATCTTTATTTGCACAACATTTTACGTTGTGATCCAGTTTGGTACTTTAAAAGGGAACTGTGAAAATAACGTTACACCAAACGTGAATTAATAAAAAATTAATTATGGACGATTGAAGCAAAGTACATTTTTCCATTTCTAACAACGGGAAATAAACATTTGCATTAATTTTGAGATCATTTTTACTCGAAAATTACAGTAGGTAGGAAGGTGAAAATTTGCACACAGATGTGCAGAATCAAAATTTCAATAATTAAAACGAACTGTAACTCAGTGAAACTCTCATTTTTAATCCGCGTATACTCATTGCGCTTCGTTTACTTAACAAGTAAACAATTTTAAACAGCTAATCAAAGGGTGCACACTTGCATGCATTGTGATTTTAATGTGCCGCTGTATATTAAATGTGTAGCTGCGATTTAAACACGTTATTTTGTGTAATGATAGAGACTGACTTTGACAGATTGGCACGATTGTGGAATATTTGATATTAGGATATGAAGACTAAAAATAATCAGCGTCAGGTCGAAGGTTGAGGAATTAAGAGACATTTTCATCTAACAAAGCAGGAAGAGGGACTGACGACAAGACTTGACATTAAAGTCTAATTAATTTATAGCTGACAATAAAACTGGATCTACGATTTATCAAAAAGACAGGCTGTACTTGTGAGCTTATGGACCTCAGGCATTTACGCACGGAATATGTCCAGCCTGCTACAACTTTCTCGCACCATCACGCTGGTCAATGGGAGCCAAACTATGGGGATTCATGGGATTGCCGCCAACGAATGAGCCAAATACATGCAAGGGAGAAAAGAGGTGTGGAACCAGCAGCGAACGTTGGAGAGCTTCTTATCAGTCTGAAAAAGACAATTCCATAAGAACACTTCAGAAGTGACAGGAGCAAAGATCATGGTTATGGCATGAAAGTAAAAAATCTGATCTAAGCAGCACATGACTTTCCCTGCAGACTTATATTAACGTTCTCTTTATTTTAATTAAATTTATTTCACTTTTAATTCAATTTTCGTTCTCATTCGGTAACCGGGCTTATTTTCAAAGGTGGCGTAGGGAAAGTACGATAAACTAAAATATCTCGAGAACGGCTAGTCCTAGTGTAATGGGGTTGGTCTTATTCTTTTCGTCGTTGAAAATTACGTATTAAACGAGCATTTAATGGATATATTTGAGTATACCTAGTTCTTTAGTTTAGATTTTGACGATTTTTGCGGGCCATTTTGCAAAAAAAGGCAGGTTATGTTTTTTCGAGTCATACCAAAATCTAATCAGCACCAGGGTAACCTACAAGTGACTCATCTGTCAAATTTTGTGAAATTCGGTCCAGTAGTTTTTCAGTTAGAGTGGATACAAACTTTTGCGGGCCTTTTCGCAAAAATAGGCGGGTTCTTTTATCCCGAATCTTACCCAAAACTAATCAGCACCAGACTCGCCCGCAAGTGACTTACCTACCAAATTTTGTGAAATTCGGTCCATTAGTTTTTTAGTTAGAGTGGATACAAAATCTGCACAGACAGACAGACACACAGACAGACAGACAGACACACAGACACACACACAGACGTCACGCTAAAAATGGTTTTTTCGTATTCTAAAGGTCTCGAAACGTGTAGATCCGTCGAAAACTCGAGTTGTGATTTTCGGTATGATTCCAATACTTTCCCTATACATTACCATGTATTGCAGGGAAAGTAAAACTATAATAAGAAAATGAATTAAGATAGTTCCGATATGCCAGTAGAAAAATGTGTTCAAAAATGGCTGTGTCCAAATATGCCTCTTCCAGATGGCATGGCAAGATAAAGCAAAATGTACTCTTTTATCGCCCATGAGAACATCACATTTTAATTAATAAATTGACTCTAATGACGCTACAAAAATGTGTGTCTGTCAACACAGTCGGCTCTAATTTAAATTGACAACCAATGATCATGAAGTGCCAATTGCTAATTGTAAATTTAATGAGTATAACTGTAACATGAAAATCTTATTGATAATTTTGATAACTTCAAATAATAATTTTAATAAATATTGAAGTTTGGCAAACAAAATGGCATCTTTCTGTAGTTATGCATTTTAATGTTTTATCATTTAGACATTATGTTCATTTATAGGTTCATACCGGACGCTGTAAGAAAAATCTGATGTGGGCAGCACATGACTTTCCCTGCAGACTTATATTCACGTTCTATTTATTTAAATTAAATTTATTTCACTTTTAATTCAATTTTCGTTCTCATTTGAAAACTGGACTTATTTTAAAACATCTGATGTGGGCAGCACATGACTTTCCTGCAGACTTATATTAACGTTCTCTTTCTTTTAACTAAATTTATTTCACTTTTAATTCAATTTTCGTTCTCATGCGGTAACCGGGCTTATTTTCAAAGGTGGCGTAGGGAAAGTACGAAAAACTAAAATATCTCGAGAACGGTTAGTCCTAGTGTAATGGGGTTAGTCTTATTCTTTTCGTCGTTAAAAATTACGTATTAAATCAGCATTTAATGGATATATTTGAGTATATCTAGTTCTTTAGTTTAGATTTGGACGATTTTTGCGGGCCATTTTGCAAAAAAAGGCAGGTCATTTTTTTCCGAATCGTACCAAAATCTAATCAGCACCAAGGTAACCCACAAGTGACTCATCTACCGAATTTTGTGAAATTCGGTCTGTCAGTTTTTTAGTTAGGGTAGATACAAGCTTTTGCGGGCCATTTCGCAAAAAAAAGGCTGGTTCTTTTATTCCGAATCGTACCCAAAACTAATCAGCACCAGACTCGCTCACAAGTAACTTACCTACCAAATTTTGTGAAATTCGGTCCATTAGTTTTTTAGTTAGAGAGGATACAAAATCTGCACAGACAGACAGACACACAGACACACAGACAGACACACAGACACACACACAGACGTCACGCTAAAAATAGTTTTTTCGTATTCTAGAGGTCTCGAAACGTGTAGATCCGTCGAAAACTCGAGTTGTGATTTTCGGCATGATTCCAATACTTTCCCTATACATTTCCATGTATTGCAGGGAAAGTAAAAATCTGATGTGGGCAGCACATGACTTTCCCTGCAGACTTATATTAATGTTCTCTATATTTTAATTAAATTTATTTCACTTTTAATTCAATTTCCGTTCTCATTCGGTAACCGGGCTTATTTTCAAAGGTGGCGTAAAGAAAGTACGAAAAACTAAAATATCTCGAGAACGGCTAGCCCTAGTGTAATGGGTTGGTCTTATTCTTTTCATCGTTAAAAATTACGTATTAAATCAGCATTTAATGGATATATTTGAGTATACCCAGTTTTTTATTTTAGATATTGGCAATTTTTGCGGGCCATTTTGCAAATAAAGGCAGGTTATTTTTTTCTGAATCGTACCAAAATCTAATCAGCACCAGGGTGACCAATACGTGACTCATCTACCGAATTTTGTGAAATTCGGTCTATTAGTTTTTCAGCTACAGTGGATACAAGCTTTTGCGGGCCATTTCACAAAAAAGGCGGGTTCTTTTATTCCGGATCGTACCCAAAACTAATCAGCACCAGCCCCGCCCACAAGTGACTTACCTACAAAATTTTGTGAAATTCGGTCCATTAGTTTTTTAGTTAGAGTGGATACAAGATCTGCACAGACAGAAAGACACACAGACACACAGACAGACACACAGACACACACACAGACGTCACGTTAAAAATGGTATTTTCGTATTCTAGAGGTCTCGAAACGTGTAGATCCGTCGAAAACTCGAGTTGCGATTTTCGGCATGATTCCAATACTTTCCCTATACATTACCATGTATTGCAGGGAAAGTAAAAATCTGATGTGGGCAGCACATGACTTTCCCTGCAGACTTATATTAACGTTCTCTTTATTTTAACTAAATTTATTTCTCTTTTAATTCAATTTTCGTTCTCATGCGGTAACCGGGCTTATTTTCAAAGGTGGCGTCGGGAAAGTACGAAAAACTAAAATATCTCGAGAACGGCTAGTCCTAGTGTAATGGGGTTGGTCTTATTCTTTTTGTCGTTAAAAATTACGTATTAAATCAGCATTTAATGGATATATTTGAGTATACCCAGTTCTTTAGTTTAGATTTAGACGATATTTGCGGGCCATTTTGCAAAACAAGGCAAGTCTTTTTTTTCCGAATCGTACCAAAATCTAATCAGCACCAAGGTAACCCACAAGTGACGCATCTACCGAATTTTGTGAAATTCGGTCCATCAGTTTTTCAGTTAGAGTGGATACAAGCTTTTGCGGGCCCTTTCGCAAAAAAAGGCGGGTTCTTTTATTTCGAATCGTACCCAAAGCTAATCAGCACCAGACTCGCTCACAAGTAACTTACCTACCAAATTTTGTGAAATTCGGTCCATTATTTTTTAGTTAGAGTGGATGCAAATTCTGCACAGACAGACAGACAGACACACAGACAGACACACACACACAGACATCACGCTAAAAATAGTTTTTTCGTATTCTAGAGGTCTCGAAACGTGTAGATCCGTCGAAAACTCGAGTTGTGATTTTCGACATGATTCCAATACTTTCCCTATATATTACCATGTATTGCAGGGAAAGTAAAAATCTGATGTGGGCAGCACATGACTTTCCCTGCAAACTTTTATCCACGTTCTATTTATTTCAATTAAATTTAATTCACTTTTAATTCAATTTTCGTTCTCATTTGATAACAGGACTTATTTTCAAAGGTGGCGTGGAAAAATACGAAAAAAACTAATATATCTCGAGAACGGCTAGTCCTAATGTAATGGTGTTGGTCTTATTCTTTTCTTCGTTAAAAATTACGCATTAAACAAGCATTTAATGGATATATTTGAGCATACGTAGCTTTTTAGTTTAGATTTTGATAATTTTTGCGGACCATTCTGCAAAAAAAGGTAGGTCATTGTTTTTCGAATCATACCAAAATCTAATCAGCACCAGGGTAACCCACAAGTGACTCATCTGCCGAATTTTGTGAAATTCGGTCTATTAGTTTTTCAGTCAGAGTGGATACAAACTTTTGCGGGCCATTTCGCAGAAAAGGCGGGTTCTTTTATCCCGAATCGTACCCAAAACTAATCAGCACCAGCCCCGCCCACAAGTGACTTACCTACAAAATTTTGTGAAATTCGGCCCATTAGTTTTTTAGTTAGAGTGGATACAAAATCTGCACAGACAGACACACAGACACACAGACACACAGACACACAGACAGACAGACACACACACAGACGTCACGCTAAAAATGGTTTTTTCGTATTCTAGAGGTCTCGAAACGTGTAGATCCGTCGAAAACTCGAGTTGCGATTTTCGTCATGATTCCAATACTTTCCCTATACATTACCATGTATTGCAGGGAAAGTAAAAATCTGATGTGGGCAGCACATGACTTTCCCTGCAGACTTATATCCACGTTCTCTTTATTTTAATTAAATTCATTTCACTTTTAATTCAATTTCCGTTCTCATTCGGTAACCGGACTTGTTTTCAAAGGTGGTGTAGAGAAAATACGAAAAACTAAAATATCTCGAGAACGGCTAGACCTAGTGTAATGGGGTTGGTAGTATTATTTTCGTCGTTAAAAATTACGTATTAAACGAGCATTTAATGGATATATTTGAGTATACCTAGTTCTTTAGTTTAGATTTTGACGATTTTTGCGGGCCATTTTGCAAAAAAAGGCAGGTTATTTTTTTCCGAATCGTACCAAAATCTAATCAGCACCAGATTGGCCTACAAGCGACTTATCCACCAAATTTTGTGAAATTCGGTCCATTAGTTTTTCAGTTAGAGTGGATACAAGCTTTTGCGGGCCATTTCACAAAAAAGGCGGGTTCTTTTATTCCGAATCGTACCCAAAACTAATCAGCATTAGCCCCGCCCACAAGTGACTTACCTACAAAATTTTGTGAAATTCGGACCATTAGTTTTTTAGTTAGAGTGGATACAAAATCTGCACAGACAGACACACAGACAGACAGACAGACACACACACAGATGTCACGCTAAAAATGGTTTTTCCGTATTCTAGAGGTCTCGAAACGTGTAGATCCGTCGAAAACTCCAGTTGTGATTTTCGGCACGATTCCAATACTTTCCCTATACATTACCATGTATTGCAGGGAAAGTAAAAAGCGGGTTATATGTCAAATACTTACGATAATGCACATACGAATACGAGGCCAAATTAAGTTAATTTAACAAATAAAATAAATATTAAAATAATAACGTAATTAAATTAACGATACCATTTCTTACCACACTTTGATTTCATTGCTTACATGTATTCTAATTCAGTCATTTAATATTCAACGTATAAAATGTTGTTTGCTCTATTGTATTAGAATCCTCAAACATTTGAAATTGATTTTTTATCATAATTAATTGTTAAATTAAGTTATAATTTAAAATATTTCGCTGTTCGCATACCTCATATGCGCGAGTTCAATCTCATCCCGACTTTTTGTTAGAATGTATATACCGGTAATTTTATGCTCACGTAACTTTAAGTGTACTAATTATAACACCTTGTCATGCATTTGGAGAAAAGGAGATAAAACTCCTATGAATAAAAATCTGAAAAATACCAAAATAGTTTGAGAAAAAAATATATTTGCCGTTAGTGTTAGCAAAATTCCATCTTTTCTCATTTGACACAATATGACTTAGAACTGTGTAGTGCTTAGCATCTGTTTTTAAACTAAAGTTCTCTAATTATGAGAGGACATAAAATGTATTTTTCCTTTGTCATAGACAAAAATGAACTGCAATTTAAATTATATTTAAATTTAAAAATAAAAATCTGGTGTGGGCAACATATGACTTTCTCTATATAATGCAATGAATTTACTTTTCTTTTCCATAGTGAAAAAATGATGCATAGAATTTACGGTAAAGTGTGGTTAAGTTGAATTGTACGTATGGCGCTTTCCCGCATGACGACATATAAAACTATTTCGAAGTTCCCAATTTACTTATATTTCGCGCAACTTTAAATTTGCAATTATCAATATTTATAGCATCCACAATAAGCAATACAATCCATATATTAAATATTTTATTAAATAATTCATGAATTTGGCGTTATTTTCGTTAATTCAGAAGCGGCGATATTTCGCGCAACTAATCGCGTTAATAGGAGCGATATTTCGCTCAATTAGTTTATCACCAAGTGTTACATACAAACTGAGAGAAAAGCATTTTTTATATAAAATGACTGTTGGCGGACCGTTAAAATACAAAACTTCTTATACAAAGTATCTTCCCTTGTAAATGGAACGAACTAAATCCACAAGAATGATGTTAGCAAATTTATCGCATAAGATTATATATCAAAACGAACATAGTTCATAATAGTTAATACTTTTTTATGCACTTTTTTGAGAAATTTATTCTTTTTTAAAACACATATTATTTTATATTATTCATTTTTAAAAAGTATTTTTAGTTTGTGCCAATTGTTTCTTAATAAAAAATCACGAAAGACATTATTATTTTCAATTATTTATTTAAAAAAAATATATTTTAAGTTTGTGTCAATTGTTTCTTAATACAAAAATTACATAGGAAATGATTATTTGCATAACGTTATTGAAGGTTCCGAATTTTTGATGATTTTTTCAAAGCTTCATTCGGAAATTTGGGAGTCTTCCAAACATTTTATTGCATTTAAAATTAATAGGCTTCCAGTATTTACTGATTGTAATTGTTATACTAAATACATTTGAAACACTCCATTCGTTCGTGAGATATCGTCTACGCAGACTCACCCTCACACACCGCACACGCAGACGCACAAATGCACACATGCATCACCTCAAAAACATTTTGATGCGAGTTCAGGGATGCTTGAAAAGTGCTCTTACGTTAAAAACTCGAATTTTTAACCCCGTAATAATACTTTCTTTATACAATATACTATGTATATAAGGAAAGTAATAAACATGTTTAGAATCATTTTACTTTAAACATCTGCATATTTTCCTTTCTGTATGAAAAAGAAGATGCATTAGGAAAGGTAAAAAAAATACAGAACCGATAAGGTTTTGTGTATCTCATTTTATGGAACACGTAGGATCATGTATATCTCATTTCATTTATTTTACTCAGAAATAAAAGAAAATTAACAAAAAGATGGATTAAATATAAAGGATGTTTAACAAAATATTGCAAAGTAGTTTTATTTATTTTTATAGATCTTTACATCTCACGCATTATTTGGCTTTCTTTACTGGGTTTTCACTGTCCTAGGCTCCCCTATATTCATCCTAAAATCGGAAAGGCAATTACAGCGGAAACCAAATAGCCTTAATTTGAGATAGTACTGAAAACAATAATAAACATGCCACTAGTGGAGAATCGAAAGCTATCAACAGCAATAATGGTAGTGATTTTCCTTGTTGCTTCGGGCAACTGGCCAGATACTGAATTAAACACCAGCAATGACTGAAATTCAATGAAATAATCTGATGCGAAGTCACCAGAACTGTGTGAGAAAATAATTGCTTTCAACAAAGCATTAAATAGAGATTTACTGCTATGAAGAGTACTTTTTCCACTTTGATTATTTTCATATGTTTCGTATATAATAATTTGAAAGTGTAATAAGATAGTTTATATATGAAGATCATGCAAAATTTAATTTATATGTAGTAATGTTGGTTCTGTAATTCCCCTATAGAAATATTCTCATATTCTCATGGGAAATTTATTTATTTAAAAAAATATACTATATGAAATTTAGTAGGAAAGACAGATTTTGAACATTTTTCTTTTTCAATTTTCCTAGAATGCACAGTAAGTATGAGCAAAAAATATATGAGAATATTATGGTAGAGGCAGGAATCGGACGTTTAGATATTGATTGATCTATCTGTTTTAAGCATCCCTGAATATTTCAAGAGCTGGGGGGAAAAACACATAAGTCAAAAACAAGGAAGTTGAGATATTAACGAATGAAAATAATGACATTTTCAAGACGTCGTTTTTTTTTTTTTTTTAATTTTTAGTATTGATTTTCAAAATACACATTTAATTTTTATGTTATTTATTATACATTTATAAGCTAAATAAGCATGAATTGTATTGTAATTTTGGAAAATGAATTTTTAGATAAATACTGACTTAAGTGGTTATTCCCGAAGAAAGTGTATGGCAAATATGTTGATTCATACAGGCATAATTTATTATTCCTGACTATTTATTCTTTAAACACAATTACGATATGTTTACAAATACAAAAATGAGTAATTGTTTAGTAAAAAATCGGTCATAATGCAGCATTTAATTGTGCATTATAATTCCTAATTGTTATTATTATTTAATGTTTTCTTGGGACTACTTTGTTGTTGTTGTTGATTGTTGAGACCCAGACCGTCCGACCTACCAGAAAGGTGTAAGGTAACTGAATGGACGGCCGGGAAGTGCCACCCAATTTAGACCGGAACCCAGTGGGGGAGGCATCCACAGGGACCGTACCCTCCTTCCCCTACAACCAACCTCTCGGAAGGACTTACGGACCCACATGTTTAACGTGATCGTACTCCGCATGAACACGGCGGCATTTGTGGTAGCGTGCAAATCTAGCGCGCAAACCACGGGGATACCGCACCCGAGATGGCCAACAGCACGCGGTGTTCCGAGGTGGTCACCCACCAAGTACTAACCGCGCCCGATGCTGCTTGACTTCGGTGATCTAGGATTACTTTGTGAAAAAGTTTATTTAAAGTTTAGAAAGAATATTTTGTGAAAAATTATGAAAAACGTCGAAATGCTGTTTTAACTGATTTTTTTTTAAATATTGTTTAAATATAAAGTTAAAAGTTAATATATCTTTCTTGTAAACTAATTAACTAATTAAAGATGTATATAAATATAAACATATAAAACTTAATCATATAAAACTGAAACTCAAATATCGTCCTTTCGGATCAATTTCATTCCGATCGGGATCAAAGTCTGTTTCATTTGAAGTCAGAAGCATGGAATAGAATTGATCCATTTGGCGATATTTTCGTTAATTTAGCAACATTTAAAAAAGTAGCCAAGTTGGCGACATTCCGCCAAATTCGTCGCCAAAATCTCGTCGAGTGTTATGGACGCGGAAATAAGTTATTCTTACAGCAGATAGATGACTATCGGCGTTCAAATACAAAATCATTACTTAAAGTATCTTTTCTTATGAATGGAATGAACTAGATCTACGAGAATGATGGTACCAAATTTATCGCATGATATTACACATGAAAAGTGAGCATGTTTCTCAGCAGTTAATAAATTTTTTAATTTATTCGATTTTATAGATAAATTTATTTGCAAAATGTTTAATATCCCGAGAATGGTTCATGATAGCGTTCTAAAGTTTATGTTAACCGTTTTCTAAAGTGAACTTACATAATAAATGTCTATTTGCTTAACTTTATTAAAAGTTTTGATATTTTGATGATCTCAAAATTTCACTCGAAAATTTAGGGGATTCTGAACATTCGATTGTGTTTAAAAACAATAGGCTTGCAGTATTCACGGATTGTAATCTGTATAACAAATTCCATTCGAATCGCTTCATTCGTTCGTGAGATATCACCTCTACAGACTCACTGACACACACACACACACACACACACAGACATCATCTCAAAAACTGTTCGATTCTTGATCAGGGATTGTTGAAACGTGCTCTCCCATCGAAAACTCGAATTCGAATTTTCTATGTCGTCAAAATACTTTCCTTATACATTATTGTATATCATATATATATATATATATAAAAGGTTATTAATATTAATAATCGTTTACAGTGTAAAACTAGTTGCTCTTACCATTCTAAAATGTTTCGTCCACTTATTATTTAAACCCTCTCATTCAGGTGTTAGCACCTTATTCAATCGTATTCGAACTGATAAATTTAAGGACAGTGTTAACTTTAAAAATCTTGCTGGGGTGTAAGTTTTACCCCTTCTTTCTCCGGATAATATCTATAAATTTTATATCGGTAGTACTAAACGTACGGTTGGTATCTGTTTGTCCGAACATGCAAAAGACATAAAAAATGGTAAATTAAAGACTGCCCATGCCCATTTCGTGAATAAAGATAATTTTCGTCCCCTTTTTGAAAAGTCTTTTCTTTTGATTAGCTGTAATAACCCCCGTTCTATCTTACTTCATGAATCCCTTTTTATTTACTTATATCGTTCTTCTATTTGTAATTTTGACCCTCTTCAGGTCTTAAGTTATGCCCTCGTTATCGATTCCCTGCATGTTAAACCTTTGCATAGATACATTAATTTATATTTATTTTCTAAAATTCTTATTATATATATTTTTAAACTGTTTTTTGAAATATTTATCGTTGAATTTTGTTTAAATTATTATTTAAATCAGATTTATAATCCACTATTTTATGCGGCTGACAATTTCATGATATGCAAAATTTATTTGACAGTATTGAATTGTATTTAAGCACGTTGGCATCTATTTCTAATTGTTTGTATTGCCACTGAGGATGAACGTGGGAGATGTTCGAAAGCGCTTTGGCTGTATTTACGTCTATAGGATGATTGTGTGATGAAATGACTTTTGGATCTGTTTGAGATTTGTCATTTGTTAATAATTAGTGTTTTGAAATTGCGACGTGTCGCCAATCCTTGTATACAAATAACGTGTTATTGAATTTTTGACCTCGTTACAATAAATTTCATAATACGTGAAGTAATAAACCTGTTAAAAAATTGAAGATAATAAAGAGAATTAATTAAATTAATTCGGAGTCGGTGTCTAGAGCAAATGTGAAAACTATTTCATGCTAACTCATAAACACACAGACAGCTCATTTTATGTTTATAATATTATTATGTTAATATAATATACCATCTTAATAAATGTTTATGTTGAAACAAAATCATGTAGTAGATTATAAGCAGACAAATAGCTTAAACAAGCCATTAAATCGGAATTAGCATTTTCTAAAGTCAAAATTAAGTTACCAAACCTTACACCCACACTCACAATTTTAAACTCATAATGAATGTTAAAAGATTGTAAGGAAGTAACTAGCTTCAACATGCTATTGAAATAAAATTACTAGTTACTTTGAATTTAACTGATGAATATTGGTATTTAAACTCTCTATTGATTTGTAACTGGAATAAAGTTTACTTACATTTTTTTAATCTGTATTATTTTTATTATACACACAAAATACTGAAATTTCTCTAAGTTGGATGACTGCAATTCTTAAGATGCATTTAATGCGTCTAATTAATAGAAGATATCATCATTTCTGACGTATCCAACATGTAGTCCACGATGTAAGATTTCCAGAGGCCGTTCAATAATAAAAATATTTTGTAAGTTTTTCTTCAAGAAGCCAACATTTTGTGAGCCAGAATTGTGTCTGAAATAATTTTCTATGTAATCGAATGTTGCAAAACTGATTGAGTCCAAACAGCTTCACTATATATAGATGAAACTTGGTTGTTGCAGATTTGTAAGAATTGTAAAAATATATTTAAAAAACTCTTTAATTTAAGGAAAAATTAAGCAATATAAATAAGGCACAAATTATTATTCAATGCAGCATACAATTGTCGGAGATATATTGTGTCATCTTTGTCAGTTCTAAACAAACCACAGATCTAGCATCGAAAGGACAAAATGAGCTAACAATTAGAATTACACCATTTTGTATTTTTGTCATTGGATTTTTTGGTCTGTTTACCATTGGTATATGCATCAAAATAGGCGGGATAGCACAATATTAATGGCAAGGGGATTGCACTAGGATGACTCGAGTTCAATTTCGGTTCTTGTTCAAACTATCCATGTGTTTACGCGGAGTACGGCACGTTAAATCTGTGGTCCGAACGTCCTTCTGAGAAGTTAGTGACAGGAGAAGATAGGCGTGGTCCTTGTGTACATCGCATGCACTAGTTTCCATTCTAAACCTTACACCATCCGGTAGGTTGGACTGCTTGGATCGAGTGAAAGAAAAGGCATCAAAGGGGATCGAGAGAAAGAAAGGGGATAAACTTCAAAACAGCTGTATATTATGTTGTGTAATCATTTGAACGTATATAAGTTGATTAAATTTCACATCCGTTGTATTATAACACAAAATGTTTTAACTTATCGATAATCTTTAGTAGGTAATCTTTAGTGGCTTCTGATTTAACGTCGACCACTACATGCTCGATTGTCAATTTCTTGCCTTTAATGGTGGATGCTGTTATTTACTTCCGAAGCAAGGTGATACGTGCTAAACTTTTATGTTGTTAATTACGTTTTGCCGAGTATTTATTTTTGCAGATTCATTTTAATGGCAGTTAGGAAGAAATGTTGTATATAAATAGAAAAATATTGAGTTTGAAATTTATTTAAATGTTTTATTCCGCAATATGTACAATTACGCAAAAATATAAAATTGTGTTATTTCTTTTATATATTATAACACAAATGATACTTGTGTTAATATAATTTAACTTTCCTGGTAAATCCTAACGAAGAAAAAGATACCATATTTCATTTTTATAGTTTTACCATTGCTAAAATGCAATCAATATTATTGGTAGTAAAGAGAAAATTACACACAACTTAGTTCTACCATTGCTCCACTCAAGTAAATAGTCTTGGAAGAAGTGAGAAGCGAGATACTTTTTTCTCAGAATCAAAAAGGTAAAGATAAGTTTTAAAAAATGATCAAATGGAGTAATTAGTCATTTTTGAATATTGTATTTTCTGTGCTATAAATAATATGATATGAAACCCCTCTTCCTCTCAAACTGAGAAAAAATGTCTGCATTCACATCAGCGGTGTAGTCGTAAAAAAAAAAGGTGGAGGGACGCTCTTATTTTGAAGAATTTTAGCCAATACTGTATAATTTCTGTGATTGACAATACCGCGGGGAAATATCGAGATACAAGTATCACCTATATAAAATATCTTGAGTAACGACCCTAGTCTCTAAATGTATCGTGGATTTTGTATTGAGATACTTTTTCAATTGTATCCAGTTTTTTTTTTTTTTTTTTTTTTTTTACTTTCCAACTTGAACTCTTAATATGTTGATAAAATCAAAAGAATAATAATTATTCTAATTTTATTTAGTTATTTATTAAAAACCAAAAATTGTGCTCCAAAGTATATGCTTCTCAGCTCAAGAAAGAACAAGAAAGATCAATCATGCTTAAAGCATTGATTATGAAACACTTTCCAACTTCAATGCAATTTTATTTAAACATGTCTAAAATGCAATACATTCCTCGGTAATATTTTAAAACTTATCAGAATACTACATTAATTTATTATATTTGAAACCTTAAACCTTCATCGAAAAAAATTAACTTCATTCAAATGACGGCATTAAAGTATAAATGGCCTGGTTTAAACATCTCTAAAATGTGATACATTCCTTGGTAATAATTTTAGAATTATCATAATACTACGATAATTTATTACATTTGAAAACTTCATCGAAAACAACTGAAATTCATTCAAATGACGTCATAAAAAAATAACACGCTTGGCTCTCTCTATAAAAGCAACATTTCATTCATAAATAATTCCCCCATTCATGTCATTCATCACAATACTATAATAATTTATTTTATTTAAAAATTAAGACCATTGAGCTACAAGTGAGTAAACCCTATGCGTAAAACTTCATCGAAAAATATCGTCCGTCTCTTTCTAAAATCAATGAATATTTCATTCACATCAGCTAAGCAGACTCCATGGACTAAATGATTTTGTGTTAAAGAATTACAGCGATTCTAATACAACTCATTCTACATATTTTGCTGTTTACATTTTACATAGGTGAAAAATAGGCTTAATAGTAGAAATAATCAAATTTGGAAGAGCATTTAAACTGAAATATATTGTCATTGCGTTGTTTCAGTATGTAGATGCACAGAATTTAGGCAAAAATAAAGTAGTTTTAGGACGGATACAACACTTAATATGAATTAAAAAGAACTTTAAAAATCACGATTTTGACACAAGATGGATGCCATATATCATTTTGAAGTGGGTCATGTGATCGTTTCATATCATGGACACGTGATCGCTTCATATAAGAGGTGCTATTATTATTTTAATTTTTATTTAAAAAGCAACTGAATATATTTCGCTGAATTTTTTTTATATATTTTATGGAACAATTTGAATATTGCCTAAAAGTTTCGAAGCAATTTGTGAATTTTAAATCCGCTTAAAAAATGCTTGAAAAATTAGGTCCCATAGGGCTCAATGTATTCCATTTTTTCAACCCGGGTTCAATCCAAAACTAATTGGGTGATATTATTCATTTATATTCCCATAGGTCCTATAGACCGTCTGTACAACATACTAAAATTTCATTTTGATTAAGTCATTTTTACGGCAGTTATCGTGCTAACGGACAGGCAGACAGACAGACAGACAGACAGAATGAATGAACAAAGTCATAAACACTTTTCAACTTTGTTGTAAAGTGTTAAAAATCAATTAAGATTATTGCATTTTGAAATGAAATTATCTCAAAGAACCTTTCAACTATGCCAAGCTGCAGAGGGGTTATATATGTATATATAAATTTTAAAAAAAAGAACGTCCCCTTACAAAATAAGAAGTGGGGGTACGCTTGAGATCAGGAGAAAAGGTGGGGGGTCTGCATCCGCCCGCGTCCCCCCTCGACTACAGCCCTGATTCACATCTAATATCACCTCTGCTTCTTGGTTCAACACACAAACACATTTACGAAATCCGACAAAATAGTTTCCGAGGATCTTTAATAGAAATATTGCTGTGGATTGAACTCCAAATGCAAGTTAAAACTGCCATATCAAGTTAAATTGTCATGCAAAACGAAAATGGCATGTACATAGTTTGGAGCCGTAAATTCTAGTCATTAAAATTATATCAACTTCTTCTAACATTAGCAATACAGACTCCACGTTTAAATAAACATCTCACACATTTTTCTAAGCGAATTGTTTATAGAAGAGATGGTGCTATATACAGACAAATATATACACGTGATACACAGGATAGGTATACTAAAATGAAAACAAATTAAAAATAGATATAGGTATAAACAATTAAAAAGTAAATTTAATAAGCATATTTAAGACAGCTGTTGATAAAAACTAGTTATATCATTTTATTTAGATTCAAACACTATCTTAGATGCATATAGAATTTATAATCGAAGTCAATACTCTAAAGAGAAATCCTCCAGAATCTCCTGAGAAAATAATTGCTTTCAAAAAGTAATTAAAATGGAATTTCCAATTGCTAAGGAATACTACAGTAAAGTTTTGCATGTGAATTGAGACTGTCTGATCACACATGCTTTAAAGTTTTAAATACAAGCATTAACGAAACTTTATGCGTGTAAAATTGTTAAATAAATATATGTGCAGTCGTAATTAAAATGTTCAGCGGTAGTTAGTTGTTCCAATGAAAACAACTGTAAAAATAATTCAATTTAATTTTCGTTTCATTCATTAGGGTACCGGATACACCTTAACAACTGAAATAGGCTTTTAAATTAACTAGATGCTTTAATTTGTTGGAAAATTAATAAGTTGGAAAATTTATACTCAACATGCAACATATTTAATTATGTATAATTGCGTTTGTGCAAAAGATATATCTCTGCAGATTTATATTTTTCAAAAAAAAAAAAGGTTATCACATATAAATGAAAAAACTATTCATACATACATGACTTCCGGCACACTTTATGAAAATGTAATAACAAT
This sequence comes from Amaurobius ferox, assembly GCA_951213105.1. NCBI lineage: Eukaryota > Metazoa > Arthropoda > Arachnida > Araneae > Amaurobiidae > Amaurobius > Amaurobius ferox. The sequence continues at coordinate 49,485,077 of OX578135.1, forward strand.
TTAGGAGCGCCACTTCGGGACCACAGCCACACGTCCAGACTCAATCCCTCCGATTAACAGAGGCACAATCCTTTAAAAAATTAAATCAAAGCATTAACTTCTAAGATCATAGCTTGATTTGTAACGAAAGAGGTCCCCAATCAAGGAAGAAAATACCATGTAAAAAGGACAATATATATAGAATATCGTGTTTTCGAGTAGGATTTTCTACTGCTAAAAAAGAGACAAAAAATCCCTAATCTATCAGTTCCAGATGGTAATCAAGGACATTTCCCCCACAACTACTTAAGAACGATGATGTATTTATAAAGAAAAACACGGAGAGCATGCAAATTAAGGAATTTTCTATTAAACTTGCAAAAGTTGAATAAGATGAAAAGACGGAACGAGGTCTCATCCAAAAGAAAAATACAGAAAAAACACAAGATCTTGTGTTACATTTATGTTGCTTCACATTTTATTCCTTTTGATCAAAAATAAAAGAAAAACATCAAAACATAGATCCAATAGCAAGGAGCATTTAACAAAATATTGTAAATAATTTTTATTTATTCTTATAACTCTACATTTGACACATTATTTGGCGTTTTGTACTAAGTCTTCTCTGCCCCAGTCTCCCCTACATTCACCATAAAATGGAAAGTTGAAGGCGGTCGAGAAGAAACCACCTTAATTTGAGATAATACTGAAAATAATAATAAACATACCTCAAATGCTATCAAGAGCAATAATGATAGTAATTTTCCTTGTTGTCTGGGGCAACTGGCAAATTGCCAGTTACTGAATCAAACACCAGCAATGACTGAAATTCAATAACCTTATCTGAAGCGAAGTGGGCAACCGTGTGAGAAAATAATTGCTTTCAACAAGTCATTAAATCGATATTTTCCTGTTACAAATCGTATTTTCTTTCACTGTGATTATCTTCATCTGTTTTGTATATAATAATTTGGACATGCAATAGCAGTTTAAATATGCAAGTGATACAACATTTAATTCATAAGTAATAGTGTTGGTCCTAAAGCTACTAAAATAAAAGAAACCTACTAAAATAAAAGAAACAAACTGTTTCAGATGCTAAAAAGATGTCTTCACATTCCTATAATATCAATTGAAAATCAATGAAACATACAGCCAATGAGAAATTGATACAACAAAAATAAAAATTAACTGGAGTAACTCAAGTCGAATTTCTCATATCAACATCCATTGTGGGAGTGGCTTCGTAAACTTTGTTTTCAAACAAAAGTGATATATGTTTGCGATCATTAAAATATTTGCGATATCTAGGCAGGATGAGTATACTTTCTACGGAAATCATATTTGTTCCTATATTCATTTTCCATTATATCAAATCAGTTTTGATATTGTCTTCCTATAGTTAGGCTTAGATTAATTTATATTGATATACTCCTAACTTTAAGTGACCGGAGAATAATGACAGAAACGCTAAGTGTCAGTTTTGCTTAACTGTACGCTAAGGGAGAATCTTCAGTGAACATATAGATTAATTAATTAGCTAAAAGTTATAAAATAAGACACAAATATTATGTATAAAATAATGCTATTATTGCAAATTGGTTATTTAAAATAATGTAATTTCTCACTTTATTAAAAGTTGTGACCAATATTTTCTGCACAGACTTTCATACATGGCAAACAATTATTTTGAATCGGAAAATGCGCTTGCTCACATTCATTTAAAGTTCGTTTTGATCAATATCACTTTCCAATTATTTTTGCATTTTAAATTAGTACAAATTTCATGATACACATGAAAAGACGTTGAAGTGAGGAGACATATATGTGTATGTACCAGCGTAAACGTAAAAATACGAGACAATATTTTATTGGAATATTTTGCTCCTGTGCTGGTTTTATGTTTTACTAGAAAATGCCCCCCCCATTTCTCGGGAGTTAAAATTTAGCAATTATACATAAAATAAAATAATAAATAAATTTTATTCGTATATATAATAATAAAAATTGAATGCCGTAGTTTAAATCGTAATTTCAACAGCCTCAGCCCAATTAAATCAATTTATATATTGGCTACCGAAGAATAAGTTCCCTTTACTTATGCAGATAACACCATGCGCCAAATATCAGAACAGGCTCTATACAAAGCAGAATATAAATAAAAGACTCAACATTTCAAACATGATATCTCCGGAAGAGAGAAAGTGAACACCCATCTCTCTCCTCAACAAAATGAGTCTAGATCCTTCCCTTTTACGAACCTCTGACCCTATATCTCACCCCATCGAGAAGGAATAGCCTCGAGACATCAAGAAGAAATCTATTCCTTCTCGATGTCTCTCCCCGATGGAATGTAGGCTCATCTGACTACTAGGTTTATTAAAAAATCAAAAACATGCCTGGGATAAAAAATTATAATTAATCAACGGATGGGTTTATGAAATTATTCTTTTCCGGAATGGGCTGTGATATTAAGGAGCTGTTCCTAAAATACGAACGTTGGATGGCACGAAAAGTATATATATATATTTTCAAAATTCATTAAAATCTGTCTATTCATCGTATGGACTCTATTTAAAGCTTGCTTGCAGGATACTGGTTCGATCATTCTAATGGTGGTAAGATGAAAAATCTGTGATAATATTTAAGTCGCTAATAATCAATTTATGTAAATATATGCCTACATTGGATTCAAACATAAAATAACTAATAAACTGATTCGAACTTTTAAAAATAACGCTGAGTGAGTACCTATTCGGTTGATGAACTTACTGTGTACAAAATTTTCTGGTCATACGATGCTTAGATTTCCCGCTACAGACTGCACACACCCGCATCCTACTATAATATGTTAGATAGTGTATTTTAACGTTTTACAGTATACGCTAAAAGCGAATAATTTTCTTAAATATACATTTAAAATATTTCAGAGAATATCAGAAACAATTAGAAAGACCTGGACATAAACTGTGGAGCTAGAATTTCCATTCAGTTTTATGGCAAGTTTTCTCCCTTTTATTATAGTCGAGGGCAAACGAACGCGGTATACAATTCTTAAATTGCAGAGGAAAGCTGAAATGTACTCTCCCGATTCCTATATTCCGGCTATTCCTGATATGGCGGATGGTTTAAAATGTGTCTAAGTTTATTAAAGTTCGCTTAAAGTGGAGCAAAAGAAAGAAAGAAGGGATATTTAAAACTGGATGGATGCCTTTCGAGAGATTCAACGTTTTGTCCCATTAGTAAAATGCAATTTAAGATGCGAGATATCTTTGTTAAGAACGGTGTTCAAAAGAACTTTATTTTTGTTCTCTCATACTTCTGTATAGATAAAATATTGTTTTCCGAAAGTACGTGAGATTTCCTATTCGATATTTTGACAGATAAGCACGTCTTAAGATCAGAATCTATTTCAAACACGTTTTGAAAAGTTTTTCGTTTGTCTGTGTTTATGTGTGCACGTGTGTGTATGCGCGTATGTGTGCATAAGTGCGCGCGTGTGTGTACGTGCATGCGTGCGTGAGTGTTTATGTGTGTGTGTGGAATATGTGCGCTCGCGTGCGTGTGAGTGTATGTGTATGCATTTGTGTGCATGTGCAGGTGTGCCAATGATATGCGGACGCATTACATCCAGAACGAAACATATTGTAATAGGATTTTATGTCTGAACTAGTACGTCAGCTTGTCAAATATATGTAAACTAGTAATATTAAATACATACATACATATATATATATATATATATATATATATATATATATATATATATATATATATATATATATATATATATATATATATATATATATATATATATATATCTATATATATATATATATATATCTATATATATATATATATATATATATATATATATATATATATATAGTGTTAAAATTAGTGGTCATATTCGAAAATTGACACAGTTCTGCCCCATGACTGTACTGTAAGTGTGTAAAGTTTCAGGTTTCTAAGTTTTCAGGTCTCTTCTGTAGTGCTTGGAAATATTTTTCGATCTCCTATGCCATTTTGTCTCCTCCAGAAATAAAATAAAAAATTCGTATCCGTTAGATTTTGTCCACCGACGATACTATAAGTGCTCAAAGTTCTTGGCTAATTTAGTCAGTAAGGGTTTCTGGTGGTTTCAGAACATATTTCGTAAAGCCCATTCTCCATTTCCTCGTAGGGGGAGAAATTTCGACTCTGTGATATATATATCGTGACCTTTGCTACAAATATGCAACATTCTAAGTGACCTGGAGACAGGGCCTACAAAATCCTTTTGGAGAAATCACATTTTGTACACCAACGGAAGGCAAGGGTTATAAATTCCGGCTCCGTTAGGTTTTTTTCCGCAATCGATACTATAAATGTGCAAAAATCCAATCCAGGCAAAAATCCCCCAAGATAAAGAACTGCATTTCTTAGCGGCTGTTAAGAGAAAACACTGATTCTGACCGGAACAATAGTGTTCAAAACGATCCAACGCAGCTGCAGTAACCTAATTTTTGTATGCCTGTTTTTTCCAAAGAAACAATGTTATACACACACATATGTTGAAAAGTTAAACATCAAAACTTTGGATTATTACATTTATACCTTTTAAACCTTTGTTATACATTTTAATAGATTTACACCTGATTATTATACTTTTATTATTATTATACCTTAATTATTGCACTTTTATTATTATATTTATACCTTGTAAACCCTCTTTATACATATTAATATACCGGGTAATTCAAAAGTTTGGAGCAAAAGTAAAACGATATAAAAAAATATCTATGTGTCGGAGAGGCATGCGGTTTGCAGATTAATATTCATCGTGGTGGTCGATTTTGTGTGGCATGAAATTGCTCCGAATTTTTGGATCACACGGTATTTATTCCTTATTATTATACTTTTATTATTACACCTTTATTATTATATTTATACCGTTTAAACCTATTTTATACCTATTAATATATTTATACCTTATTATTATGCCTTTATAAATACACCTTTATTATTATATTTCTACCTATCAATTGACGTATATCGAGAGCTAATTAAACATGTTTGGTGATAGTTATAACACATATTATAACCGAATATATAATTCAAAGCTTATGGATGATATCCTTTATTTAACTGTGACATGCCCTGATGCAAACAGGAGCAGAGCAAATTTTTTGAACCCATGACGGTATTTTACCAGTTTATACTCTACATATTGTTAGAAAAGCAAACAGAAATTGCATAACTAAGCATATACTTTCAGCCTTTCCTATTTAGTTTTACGGTACAGCAGACGGTACCTTCCTTCTATAATCAGATCATCCAGTCCATTTGACTAATCTTTATCGTGAGCCAATACTGCCAGGGGAAAGTTGGGGTGTAACAACACGGTTCTGCCCATAAACTGTATAGAGCACGGCATTAACTCCGATTACTTTAATTACAAACATTACTCCGGATATCACCAGACACTTTAAAATTCACCTACCTTTACTAAATTCGACTTAAAAGAGCAAATAGTTGTGAAGAAAATATAATCATAACAAGAATTTAACATTTTGATTATTAAATGAAGTTGTATTATCTTTAACTGGATAATAGTGTTTCGGCAAGTTATACTTACGGCAATCGGTAAGACAATTATTTTGAATGTACAGAGTAATCAGATTTAATCTCTTGTTAGAAACCTACATCTTTCAGCCATTATTCAGCCTAACATATCATTATCTCACTATTTTAAAAATTGTTGGCTGATGCCGCCATCTCTGCTGTTTGACGAGTTTCGCGTTTAAGGAGTTTCCCTGTGCTACACCAAAAAGCTATTATATTGTAATATATATCAAATTCTGTACATTTGTAGAAAAATGTTAGTAAATCATGTCATAAAATAAACCGTTTTTCCATTTAGACTTTAGTTTAAGAATATTTAAAGAAATCAAATTTGAAGAAATCAAAGTTTAGTCAAAGAAATAATACTGAGTTGCGAGTTAGAGCTTTGGATAGACAAACAATAGTAGGACGACGAATTTTCGCAGCCAAGTACAGTTATTTACGAAAAAAAAAATCCGAACGCCTCTCAATATTTCAGTTTCTAGAATCATAATATCAAACCAAAGTATCATTAGACTCAGAATAATGGCTACTAGAAACAAATGTGCACCTGATTTGCATAAAGAGTCGTCTTCATATTTAGTTGCTTATTATTTTCGAAAATTCAAAAGGCAACACCCATTTCTTTTGTCATCATAGGATGTTTTATGTAAACAACATGATAAATCATAATTTGTGCGCGATTCCGACAACACATAAGGAGTTACACGGGATAAAATTAGTTAGCGCGCTGGAGTTGCACTCGGTAGGCCCGGGTTCGATTCCAGCCACTGCCAAAACTGCCGCCGTGTTCATGCGGAGTACGATCACGTTAAACATGTGGGTCCGAAAGTCCTTCCGAGTGGTTGGTGGTAGGGGAAGGAGGGTACGGTCCCTGTGTATGCCTCCCCCACTGGGTTCCGGTCTAAATTGGGTGGCACTTCCCGACCGTCCAAACAGTTACCTTACACCTTTCTGGTAGGTCGGACGGTCTGGGTTTCAACAACAACAAAGGGATAAAACATTCAGAGTCTGTCTTCATATATAAGGTAGTAACAATAAAAGTCGCAAATACTATGCAAATAAAGAAATTGCCTGTAAATTTTAGGGGCAGCGTAAATGACATTTTTAACCATTAATATTCAGCACACTCGTTAAGCATTTAAAACTAAAATTTGGAATTTAATAATTAAAACTTTTATAATTACTTTATTATTAATACATTGTCTCACTATAATTAATAATATACTTTTATTATGGCATGCTTAAAGCTCATGAGCGTTTGCTAATGCATTGAAGTTACAAAACCGACTCTTAATCTTCCATAAGCAGCTCATTAATAGTACCTTTTTTCTTACATATTGCTCAATATCAATTAGCTCATTACTCCTAAAACATTTACAATCTCTGGTGTAAACTTTAGAGATAACAGCGAAACACACCACACTTACATTGCAAATTCGTCCTGATATTAACCCCTAGGACTCAGAATGTGTGGTGAAATGATATTAATATATAGTAGTAGTAATAATTGTCATTATGGAGAGAAATAGATATAAAATGTTTGTTAATAGATTCCTATCGACATACACCCCACCTTTTTCCGCAGCCCGGTGTGAACCTAGAAAATCTATATTTCTGAAAGATAAGTAATAGCATACTGACAACTTAAATAACAAAACATTGATAAGTTTTAATTACATCTATTAAAATGTCATTTATCAAATAATATGTCGGATTTACAACATAAAAAAAACATAACTTTTCAAATTAACAACCTTAATAATTTTACGAGGGGAGCTTTTGTGGTGACAGGCGCAATTTATCGTAAACGTCATTATGTATAACATAAAAATATTTAACGGGGTCCTCATGGAATATGAAATAGCCATAAGATTAAAATTGTAGCAGGTCTCATAGAAGTGCAAATGTAGCATTTTTATATAGCAGGATAATTTTAGCAGACATTTTTAAAAACACCACCGATTTACAGGGTGGCCATAAAATAACTTTCCCTGTTTGGAGGTGTCTGCAGCTAAAATTAATGAACGAAATGAAACCAAATTTCAAATACAGACTGTGAAAGATATGGGGAGATGAATTCCGCAAAAAAAATAATACTAAAAGTCGCCGATAGAGGAGATTTTGGCGCTGTCGGAACCGAAACTGATTGAATAATTACAATGAACACACGCAAAATGGAGTATGCAGAATTTTAATAATGTTTTAGTAATAAAAAGTGAACATACAATACCAAGACATTGAATTTCGAGGCATCTGTCTCTAGGAGACTCATACCCACATCAAATTTAGCATATCAGGCCATGAGGTGTTAGTTTGATAGCAATGCGGTCAGCAGGGCGCTCCACTATCCAGTGGGCGTGGGGTTTGAAGTAGCTTGGAGTTTGTAGATGGTCAGACAATTTGGTGTCTTGGCGATGGTTGATGCCTGCTCGGCTGAAAAGAAGGGGTGGGAGGGCAAAAAAAAACGCAAGAGCGAGTCATATTAAAAAACCACAAGAAGCGCTGAAATTTATTTCAGCAGAAAACAAGATCAAGAAATATAAGTTAAAAATTTATGGTTCCCATTTTAGTAAAAGGTTAAACGTTTAAATTGTGGGAGCTGGGTCAGTACAAACAGCACCTACTGACTCCACCACCCACAACTTGTGATCGTAATTTCAAAATGCCAAAGAGACATATATTTAACATATTTAATCTCATAAAATTTATCAGCAAAAACACCAGGTTCAAGATCTAAAGGAATTCCCAGTTTAGGGGAATTAAACCCTAAATGATGTACAGTGAGTAAAGTAAATATGCAGACACAAATAACCAGGCTCATTTATCACACAAATTAAGAATTTATTTTAGATTTTTCAAAGAAATCAATATATGCATTTTATCTTTCAAATATTAAATCAGAACTTCAGAGCTTCCCTTATATTAGGCAAATTCAACTAATGCTCTGGTCAAAATTATATTGCAAACAATAATCAATTTATTTATTAATCATAAGATTTAAGTATGGATCAAAATTAACCATAAATATATTTCAAACATGAGCCTATAAAATTTAGTTTTCATTATGCCAGTGCTGCTTCGGAATCATTGATTCCGGAAAAAGGAAAGGTTACCTTGTCTCTTAATTTACAAAATTTGGAGCAACAGATTCGCATCAGGTAATCACGGTTTGAGGCGGAATCAAAAAAAAGTTCTCAAGGGAAATGTCGAGGAAAAATCCAAAATCTTTAGGAATCGGACATCAGATTATTATGCACCAATCCGAACAATAGCTGATCAACTACTTCAAAATCCGGAGTCGATGTCGGATAGATTTCCTGGAATAAAAAAATATATATTTTAGAAAAATTGCATCAGAATATTTAGTAATGGTTTCCAGGCTCCTCTTCCTCAGCTCCAGAAAACAGGGGCGGACTCCTTTTTGACCAAAAGCCCATCTCTGGCAGCTTAGCCATTTCGGCCAAAGTTTTCTTTGTCTAAAAATTTAGACAAATTCTTCAAGCGACTTGCATCGTCGGGATCTCCAGCTCGAAGCCAGCAAAATGTGGGTCGCTCGAGCCCATGAAAAAAAGTTCTCCTTCGCTTTGCGCCTCTTCCTGATTGGACAGCGCGCTCTCCTAGCAACATGCGAGCAAAACGTCACGCATCTCGGCCAGACACAAATCCTAGACGCTCCCAACGAATTCACGACCAAATGCGCTTTTTAATGCAATTTCAATAGAAACAAGTGTTAACGAAAAACACAGCACAGGCACGAACGGAGAGAAGGATGTTTCTCTCACAGAAAAATACGAAAAGGCTCATGGCGCAGAAATGCGACATGACAGCTCTCCCCTTCTGGGAGGCAAAAATTTTCCAAACACAGTGAGGAAAATTTTCCTCTCACTCAAAAACACAAAAATTTACAAAGAATTTTAGGAACCTGTAAGTGTAAAATAATTTAAAACAAAATTTTGGGCGAGAAAACGTGGGCCCCAACGTTTCTCAAGACAACGCCACTGCAGATCTGAATGACCGGCCAAGCCATTCATCACCACAGGAAAAGACCAAAAGAAAACCAAAAGGATGACAAGGCGTCACCACATCTTAAAGGAACCTTTACAAAAATTTACATAAAATTACACTTAAATCAGAAAAATTTGTCAAGGCACTTTGCCTGACAACACAATATCTCAATCAACAACATTGAGATCAACCAGATGATATGAAACAAAAACATGATATGATGTGAATTTACAAATTTAACAATATAAACAATTCAAAAATTTCAAACAATTTGTCACTTTCAAAACACACAAGTGACACAAAAATTCTTAAAGGATTAAATATTTTGAAAATTAATTTTTAATTTAAATTTTGTCATAATCAGGTAATGAGATTCTTCACTCATTCAAAAATTGTCTCACTATTTGAGAACAAAGTCACTTTCAACTTTCAATTTCTTAATTCAATTTTTCAATTCAAAAACTTTCATTTAAACTCAACTTTCTCTCTAAATTACTTTCAAATTCAACACATTAACTTTAAATTACATTTTCTTTTCAATTTTTCAACATTTCAACTTTTCAAAAATTATTCAACATATTCAATATTAACTTTAATTAAACTTATTTTTGTCATCAAGACAATTCAGAATTTTCTCATTCTGACTCAACTTTCATAAATTATTTTAAATTATTCATTTATATTTAAATTATTTAATTTATCTTAAAATTTCAATTTACTTTACCTTTAACAAAATCTCTGAAATAACTCAACAAGTGACCACTTCATGTCACAAAAGAAAAAATTTACATTTAAACACATTTGTCTACTGAGAGAGAGAAGAAGGGAGAAAAAATTTCTCCTGAAATTCACGTCAGTTATGTAAAAGAGCAGGAACACATCTAAAGAGCAAACTCGGCGGGGACTAACGAGTTGCCAAGAAGTAAAAAGGGAGGTGTAAAAAGAAAAAAAATACTCGCGTGCAGGAAGCGATTGCAGCAGAAACAGGACGCCAGGACACGCCTCAGAAGCCACGGACGTCACAAAAATTTTGGACAGCTTGCGCTGACCCCATCATCCTCCTCATCATCATCTTCTCCATCATCATCATCCTCACAGCTTCACCAGTTTCCAACCTGGCCAATTACAACCCTCCTAGGTAGGCTCGGAGCAAGTTGTCGTCCAGGACTCCAGTCCTGCCACAAAAGTTCGGAACTTTTAATTTGCTAAGCTGCTTCTTCGTCTGTGATCCAATGTAAATATGTCCATGTTTGCGTCCACCAGCCAGCTTTCAGAAAAAGGTTTGCAGCATAAAAATATGATGACTCACTTACATGTGTGTAGATGTTTGAAAACTGCTGGTCAAAAAAAAACAACAATGTGAAATGGAATTTCAAGAGAAAAGAATTTCAACAAAACATCAGCCAAAAATTTCACCTCTCTCAGCAACAAAGTTTCAAAAACATTTTTCACAAGAGATCATTTACTTTTGGTCTTCAAAAAAATTTCATTAAATTTCAAAAATTCTCAAATTCAAACTTTTCATTTTCAAATTCAAATTACTTAAATTCTTTATATTTACTTTATATTAATTTCAATTTCATTTTAATAAATCATTTACTTTTTTCAAAATTCAAAATTTCCTCCTTTTTCTTAGGGGAACAATTCAATTTACCACCACCATTTCAATTTTCATTCATGAACTTAATAAAATAATCAACCATTTTTTTTTCATTAAAACACTTCAAAATAATCAAAGTCAATCAAAACAGGACTCTCGAAAAATTTTAAAGTCCAAGGAGAGTCAATTAATAAAATTACTTATTATTTAAATTATAATATAAACATTCATAAATTATGGTTCACAAAATCAATTACATTTACTTATTTACCTTTTACTTTAATGCAAGATTTCCAATAAATTTTAAAATCAAAACAATTTTTTTTTTTCATAAATTCTATTTTAAAAGACAATATTGAAATATAAAACTTAAACAAGTATAAACTTAAATTTAAAATGAGATTTTTCTTGCAAAATTTAATTTCTGAAAAATTGTGAACTCAACCAAAATTTAATATTGTGCAAATCTTTGATTCCTAAGATTATAAGGTGTACGTGTGTTTCTGTTTGTCATATAATTATGATTTTGGTGTGGTGTATAACTATTTCTAAAGTTATTGTTGTAAATGATTCTTCCATTTCCTCTATTATCAAAGTTATTTGAATTATTTCTAGGTGTGAAATGTTGACTTTTATTAGCATGAAAGTTTGATCTAGTATGAACAGCATTTTCATTTACCCTTTTATTTGGCAAATTAAATCTTACTCTTTTCACAGTCTTTTTGTTTTGAGATCTTTCTGAACTTTTTGATAAACAAGATTTTAGTTTCACAGAGTCTTTCTCAGCGGTGATCACAGGAGTAAGTTTATTTGTCTTATAGTTCAGTTTTTGACTTTCAGTAGTTTGTTTTGAAAATTTTTGCAGTTCCTCTCTTCTTGGAGGTAAAAGAGTCAGTCTGTTCACATAAACCAGTTGTCCATTTTTGGGATTCATTACATGTTTTATGAGAAAATTCACTGCAGATGTTTGTTTTATCACTTTAAAAGGACCTTTATTAAAAGAGCTCAGTTTTCTTGACTGGCCTTTAGGCAAAAAGGGAGTGTAAAGATACACTAAATCCCCAATTTTAATATTGGGCATCTTCGCTTTCTTATGTTGTTGTAAAATTTGTGAATTTTCAGCTTTTTCTAAGTTACTTTTTACCACATCATATGTTCTTTTAAGTCGGAATCTCATATCTTCACCATAATCATATGTTGATTCATATGTCGGAGGTTTAAATCCAGCAATCAAGGTATTTGGAACTGTTAAATCTCTACCATAGAGTAACTAAGCAGGAGATTCACCCGTAGAAGCATGTATGGCATTTCTATGAGCTAATAAAGCAAAATGGATCAAATTGTCCCAGTTATCTTTATCGTTATATGCAATATTTTTCAAGGATCTGATCAAAGTTCCATTTAATCTCTCTACACATCCATCTACTGATGGCATGTAGGCAGTAGTAGTATTCTTTATTATTCCTAATTTCTTATAAAAACATCTTGCTGTTCTAGAAACAAAATTCGTGCCTTGATCTGAGACAATGTATTTAGGTATACCATGCTGAGCCATGTAGTGCTCTAAGCAATTCAAAATATCTTCAGTTTTAATTGAATCTAAGGGATATGCTTCAGGCCATCTTGTAAAATAGTCAGTTATGACTAAAATAAATTTATTTCCAGATCTTGATATAGGTAATGGTCCGACACAATCCATAGCTATTCGCTCAAATGGATATGTGGATTTTGAAAACCTTTGGATGGATGCTTTGTTATTTCTAAAACCACGATTTACCACACAAATTTCGCACGAAGACACATAATTTTGTGTTTGGGAATACATTCCCTGCCAAAAGTATTTTCTACTCACAGAAGCTAAAGTTCTTCTAAATCCACAATGTGCGTAAGTAGGGCAATCATGATGCAGCCATAAAATTTCAGACACAAGTTCTTGTGGAACAACAACTCTTTCTTGTTCTTGGTGTCTACGCTTAGGGTGTTTATGAGTACACCACAAGATATCATCTTTTCTAAAAAATACCAAAGTTTGTGGGTAAGGTTTTATGTTCTTATCTAAGAGATCTATAATTTTATTGCATCTTGGGTCAGATTTTTGAGCATTCTTAATTCTTATGAGCAAGGTAGGACAAGTAAATGTTTGTTCCAATTGACCACTTTGTATGTTATTTTCATTTTGAATTTCACTTTCATTATTATTAACAGCACAAATTTCATTTTCTTCATTTGTATTGGCTGGATTCAAATTGACTTCTGATTCTCTTCTATTGCTACTATTAGAATTTGGATTTACACTTGGAAAACTTTGATTAACATTTTGATTTATAACTTTATATTGTGACACAAATCTTTGTGGAATATTGTCAATAGTATTTGTACATTCATCTACATTTCTCGACATATAATCAGCAACCACATTTGCTTTTCCTGGTTTATGTACTATTTGATAATCAAATTGTGATAGAGATGCAATCCATCTTGCCAATCTAGATGTAGGATCTTTTAATTTAAATATAAACGAAAGGGATATCTGGTCACAAAAAATTGTGAAAGGTTTTCCAATTAAATAGTGTTTATAATAGTTAGTAGCCCATACAACGGCTAATGCTTCTCTTTCGACAACACTGTATTTACATTCAGCTTCATTAAGTTTACGACTAGCATAAGATATTGGATGCAAAATTTTATTTTCATCTTCTTGGGACAAATAGCAGCCTAAAGAGTGATTTGAAGCATCAGTATGTAAAATAAATGGTTTTCTAAAATCTGGAAGGGCCAAAATTGGTTTTGATAAAAGTTTTCCTTTTAAAATTTCAAAAGATTTTTGAGCTTCATTAGTCCAAATAAATTTCTTTTTACTTTCATTATTCTTAGTCTTCAGTAAATCTGTTAGTGGAAGGGTAAGTTCAGCATAGTCTTTTATGAATTTTCTATAGAATCCAGTGAGTCCAAGAAATTGTCTCACATTCTTAATTGATTTAGGAATTTTGAATTTTTCTACAACTTCCAAATTATGAGTATCAGGTTGTACTTTTCCATTTGATACTAAAAATCCAAGATACTTAATTGTTTTTCTGAAAAAATAGCATTTGCTTGGTTTCAATTTAAGACCATGTTTACTTAATCTTACAAAAATTTCTTCTAGTTTTTTCAAATGTTCTTCGAATGTTCTTGAAGCAACGATTATGTCGTCTATGTAAATTCCAGATATGCCAGCCAGCACCAGAGACATCAGTCTCTGAAAGGATGCAGGCGCATTCTTAAGACCAAATGAAGTTCTGGTCCATTCAAAGTGTCCGTCAGGTGTTGAAAAAGAAGTTTTTGGGTAATCATTAGGATGTAAACACAATTGATAAAATCCACTAGTCAAATCCAGAGTCGAAAAATACAAGGCTCCAGACAATTTGTCTATCAATTCCGATATATTGGGGATAGGAAAATTTTCTACTATTGTTATCTTATTTAACTTTCGGAAATCGGCTACTAACCGATAACTTCCATCAGGTTTCTTAACAAAAAGCACAGGAGTATTGTAAGGTGATGTGCTTGGTTGAATGATTTTGGCATCAAGCAATTCATTCACCTGGCGCGAAAGTTCTTTCTGTAAATTATGAGGTATACGGTATGGCTTTTGCCTAACAGGTATGTTAGATTCAAGATTAATTTCATGCAAAATAGTGTCACATCCAGACAACTCTTTCATATTCTTAGCAAAAACATGTTTATATTTACTTAACAATTTCAAAAGCAAAGTTTTTTGAGCATAATTCATATGTTTCAAATCAAAATCTCCTCCCCATGCATCAAATGTTTCATTCTCTTCAATACAGTTCTCAATGTCAACTCTATTATTTATGTCAATATCAGCTTCATAGATATTTTCGAAAGTTCCTAATTTCATACCTTTGTTTATATAAACAATTTTCTCAGATGGATTTGCAACTTTTGCATACAAAAAGTCATTTTCAGGAATTCTATGAATGCTTCTAGCAATGAAAATTTTATTTGCAGAAAATTCTTTATTATTGATAGGTTCAAGTAAAATTGTCGTGTCTTTCTGAATTTTATAATTTCTTTTTAATTTAACAAATGACTCCGTGTATGGTTGCAAAACACATTTGTTAAAAGCTTTGGCAATAACCTATTGCCTTGTTTTGTTGTGAACTTCCTTCATCATGTTTTTCACAACTTGTCTGAAATATTTCATTGTCACTGGTATTGTCTTTTGTCAAAAATCTGTCTGTATGTACATTGTCATTCATCTGTCTTTCATATAAATCATTTTCACATTCAATATTTGACCTTTCATTCACATTTGCATCAAAATCTCTAAAATCAACATCTCTAAATTCATTGTGAAAATTGTTTTGTTCAAATAAATATCCATTATTACACTTATTTTCATATCCTCTAAAATTTCTTGAAAAATTTGTGTCTTTGGATCTATAATCCACATCATTTGTAAAATTGTAATTTCTTCTATCATATTTATAATTTATAGCATTGCACTCAGATATTTCAGGTTGAACATCTTTGTGTCCAAAGGTAATGGTCACTTTATTTTTATGCAGAAAGGTACTTCCCAAAATCATGTTGTATTCGTTTGGTGCAGGTGTGTTTAAAATGCAACATTCAATCACAATATTGTCTTTTCCAACGGACAAAAGAAAAGAAGCTTTCTCATCAACCCAAACATCATGATCTCCAACTCCCTTCACAATAATGGATGTATGTTTTGTTTGCACTTTTCGAGGATCAATTTTCTGTAAAGCATCTCTATAGATAATGTTTATAGAACTTCCAGTGTCGATTAAGGCATTCAATTTGACATCTTCAACAAAAACTGAGATGACCGGAAAATTTTTCTGGCAAGGAGCTTTAATTTCCGTCATGAAACTAATTTCAGAGTTTTGTCTATTAAAATTTGGAGATTGAAAATTTTGTGTTCCGAAATTCTGTCTTCCAAATTGTCTTCTATTACCAATTCTATTATTAAAATATCTGTTATTTCTTCTGTATCCAAAATTATTGAAGTTTTGAGATTTATAATTATCAAAAGAATTTCTAAAATTTGAAAAATTTCTTCTCTGGAAATTTGAATTTCTATATGAACTGTTACGAAAAGGTCTTCTAAAAGACAGAGAGTTCTTTCTTGGAGAATAATTTTGATATGGACTTTTAACATACCACTCTTCTTCCTGTGAGGCAACCGGAGTTCTTCTTTGAATGAAACGGTTTCTATTGTCAGTTCTTCTAGATGGTGTAGAAGTTTTGAAAGATGTTGATGGTTTATGTTTCTTCTTTACTGGAATATCTTCCCAATCTTCCTCTATTAATTCATCTTCGTTGTATCTGCTTGTAGAGGGCGTATCCAAGAAGGAATCTTCAAAACTGGAGTTGCTCTTTTCCAGATCTTCTCTTATTTCATTCAGTCTTTTCTTTCTTTTTTCTGAGTTCTCACTGAATTTTCTTCTTAATTTCTCAAATTCTTTCTTCTTTGAATTCAATTCTTTCTTCAGTTCTTCAATTTCATGTTTAGGGTCATTTTCAATTCTCACAGCATTTATGTCTTCTGTCATTTCTTCTAGCACTTCATTCTGCACTTCTTCTTCCAGAATGGCAATTTCTTTCGCAGCTTCAAATGACTGCGGATTTGCAGATAAAACAGCTTTTCGAATAATGATTTTCAACCCCTTTTTAAATGAGTTGATCAAAATAGCAGTTCTCAGGGAATCTTCATTATCAGACACAACAACTTGCGGAAAAGCAATATAGGATTCGGCTTCTATGCGATTCGCATAATCGCGTACACTCTCATTTGTCATTTGCTTGCAATTTACTAGTGCGGCAACGTTCTTGGCAATATTTTCTTTTTTTGTAAAATTGTCCTTGAGTGCGTTAACAACTTCAGTAAAATTCGTGCTTTGATTTAGTTTTGGAATTGATTTTATCAGTCTTTCCGCACGACCAGACAACTTCAACTTTAAAACAAAAATTTTATCTCTATTCGACCAATCTGCATGGTCAGCAACCAAGGAGAATTTCTCCAAAAAATCCTGGAATGATTCGTTTACATTGCCAGCAAAACCTGGAATGGATCCAAGAAACTGAGATCCAACTCCAATTTTCATTTTGTTAGAGTCTCTGACAGCGGAAGCTGATCTGCCCGAATTTGGAGAAAGTCGTGGTGGAGACACCGAAGGGACACGGTTAGATGAATTCCGTTGTGTAGAGGAGTCTCTACTCCTGCTTGCTCTCGTATTTCTAGTTTTAGGCATTTTAGCACAAGGTTTTTCACCAAAAAGAGATTCCAATTTATCACGAGGCACAGTTTATTGTGGAGAATTGATTTCACTTTCGCTTAAATCACTTATTTATGTGTAAGCAGAGCACCGGAAAACACAATGTGTAACTTATTTCACTTTTTGTTCATTATCATGAACTTCGAATCACTTTTGCATGTGCACAGAACTTTTGTATTCACTTTTCAAAAATAAATGTATGCACTTTATGTATTTACCTTTCAATGTATGTGTATTTGGAAATTTCAATTTACTCATATATCATATATCATATAGAATTTTGTGTATTTATGTATGTCAAATACCTCAAAAATATATGTGTAACACAATTTCAATATGTAAAATGCAAATTCAACATGCAAACAATACTCTGGTGCATCTGGGCTTTTGCACTTATTTTTACTATATGACACATAAATAAAAAATTTTCATGCCCATTAAACTCAAATATTTTGCACCACTAAAAAAATTTTTTTAACTTACTTCGACATATTAGCACTGCAATATATTTTTACACAATCAAACAAAAAAAAATATTTTTCCGTACTCCTTCATAAAATTATACCTCACTCACTGTAATACTCTGGGAAAGGGAACAGGCACCAATTTGTGGGAGCTGGGTCAGTACAAACAGCACCTACTGACTCCACCACCCACAACTTGTGATCGTAATTTCAAAATGCCAAAGAGACATATATTTAACATATTTAATCTCATAAAATTTATCAGCAAAAACACCAGGTTCAAGATCTAAAGGAATTCCCAGTTTAGGGGAATTAAACCCTAAATGATGTACAGTGAGTAAAGTAAATATGCAGACACAAATAACCAGGCTCATTTATCACACAAATTAAGAATTTATTTTAGATTTTTCAAAGAAATCAATATATGCATTTTATCTTTCAAATATTAAATCAGAACTTCAGAGCTTCCCTTATATTAGGCAAATTCAACTAATGCTCTGGTCAAAATTATATTGCAAACAATAATCAATTTATTTATTAATCATAAGATTTAAGTATGGATCAAAATTAACCATAAATATATTTCAAACATGAGCCTATAAAATTTAGTTTTCATTATGCCAGTGCTGCTTCGGAATCATTGATTCCGGAAAAAGGAAAGGTTACCTTGTCTCTTAATTTACAAAATTTGGAGCAACAGATTCGCATCAGGTAATCACGGTTTGAGGCGGAATCAAAAAAAAGTTCTCAAGGGAAATGTCGAGGAAAAATCCAAAATCTTTAGGAATCGGACATCAGATTATTATGCACCAATCCGAACAATAGCTGATCAACTACTTCAAAATCCGGAGTCGATGTCGGATAGATTTCCTGGAATAAAAAAATATATATTTTAGAAAAATTGCATCAGAATATTTAGTAATGGTTTCCAGGCTCCTCTTCCTCAGCTCCAGAAAACAGGGGCGGACTCCTTTTTGACCAAAAGCCCATCTCTGGCAGCTTAGCCATTTCGGCCAAAGTTTTCTTTGTCTAAAAATTTAGACAAATTCTTCAAGCGACTTGCATCGTCGGGATCTCCAGCTCGAAGCCAGCAAAATGTGGGTCGCTCGAGCCCATGAAAAAAAGTTCTCCTTCGCTTTGCGCCTCTTCCTGATTGGACAGCGCGCTCTCCTAGCAACATGCGAGCAAAACGCGCATGCGAGCAAAACCAAATGCGCTTTTTAATGCAATTTCAATAGAAACAAGTGTTAACGAAAAACACAGCACAGGCACGAACGGAGAGAAGGATGTTTCTCTCACAGAAAAATACGAAAAGGCTCATGGCGCAGAAATGCGACATGACAAAATTAATGGTTAAGGTTGCCAGTTTAAAAAATTATTTAAGAATTAAGTTAAATTAAGAATGAAGTTTAAAATATACAAAAAACAATTAAATAAGATGCCGGAGATTTGTTAAGTACACAACAGAATAGACTGCGGTCAACAACGACGATGAAATTCTAAGTAATGGGCTGGCGTCGAGTGTCACTGGCAAATGCAAGCCATCTGAAATCTTATTGGCCGGCTCAGAATCCGCAGCCGGAACAACACCGAAGTGAGCAACTGTGGCGCCATCTACCGATGCCGAGGGAGACCAAAAGGTGAAAGGGTTGAAATTTAATATTTCAACTAAATAAGATAAAATTTAGGGGTGAAAGACTCTAGGAGACCCCGGCCTGGGGAACGAGGTACCTCTCTTGTTTCCACCTGGTTCGCTGGGAATCGAGTAGAAGATACCTTGCTCTGCCTTTTCCGCGAACATACCATACAGTCATGAGTGAATTTATGAATAATATTTTCTGTGAGTTTCATAAATTCATTCATAACTGTATGGTATGTTCATTTTTATTACTAAAACATTATTGAAATTCTGCATACTCCATTTTACATGTGTTCATTGTAATTATTCATTCGTTTTTGGTCCGACAGCGCCAAAATCTTCTCTATCGACTACTTTTGGTACTATTTGGGGGGAGAATTCATATCTCCATGCCTTTCACAGTCTGTATTTGAAATTTGGTTTCATTTCGTTCATTAGTTTTAGCAGCAGACGCCTCCAAACAGGGAAAGTTATTTTAAGATCACCCTGTATTTTAGTTTTGTTTTCATCCCTACGACGCGTGCGCTGACTGTCATATTTCTTTTGCTCCTCTCTTGTCCTTAGCCCCTACTTCGAATTATTTCTGTATCATCATTCCCCATGGATCTGTCCTTATTGGTGGGTATTCTCCCTTTGGACTTTGCTCTGATTAGGAGAAAAGCCTGGGGAGTAAACCGTGCCAGCGGCCTGACAGTAAGATCCAGTTCTTATCTTTTCTGTTGATTTATATCACGGTCCGTAAATGTCACCAGTTTTAATGTCAATAATTGGTTTCTCACTGTCTGGTTCCATCGTTTTATGCAAGCTTGATTTCTTTGCTTAAATCCCGACTTCGGTCCCAGTTGATATTTATTGTCCTGAATACTGTACAGCATCCTACGATCAACATTTCCGGACTCGCTCCAATCTGTCATCACATAATGAGCCACTGTTAATAATGTACTCTGGGTTCAGAATTTGCCATAATTTTTCCACATATAATGAAACTAGAAAATGTACCCTATGTTACCCGGAAGTTAAAACAAGAAACTTATATTAAATAATAAAATGCAGGCACTTTATTCGTATAAATACAATTTTCTTCAATCCATGTATATCGGCATAATGGGTGGGATACATACACATACCACTCTCATACACACAAAACCGAAATATGTCAATTGCGGAGACTCTGCGTTATACGTCAAAATCTACCGATAAACATAACATAAATATTTATTTCAACAATGTGAACACAATTAAACCAATATATATATATTGGCCATCGATCATATCATTCTCAAACAGCTTAATTTTTATATTATATACCGGGTTGTTAGAATTAAAACACCCCTACTCTGAGCTCTCTATACATCGAACTACTTACTCAGTGTAAAGGCTCCAAAATTGTTGAACCTCATATTCAAGACATGGGGAAAGGGATTACGCGATAGGTGGCGCTGTACAACAAAAAAGATGCTGAAAGACACAAAATACACATTTTATTCTAACGTACCAAACATTCATATCACAAGGACCTTATCAATGCAGGGAATGCTGCTCAATATGGTTCCCTTCTTCAAGAAGTAAAATCTACAGTCTGTGGACAATTTGTTCAACTGCGGATCGTAATTGGTCGATTGAAATGCTTCTCACATGCAAAGTGATACTGCCTTTCAATTCTGCCAAGGTTATCAGACGTCCTCGATAAACAAGACTTTTTAAGTAACCCCACAGTTAAAAATCACAGGGATTAAGATCTGGAGAACGACAGGACCAGGTTGTCGGAAATGCACGACTAATTACTCAGCCATTAGCAAAATGTTGCCGAAGAAACTGCTGTACACAGAGTCAAAAGTATGGAGCCGCTCCATCTTGTATAAAGGTAATTGAATCAAGACATTGGTGCTGTTAAAATTGGGGTAGAACAAAATTTTCGAGTATGTTTTTGTAGCCCCTGGCCGTCACGGTGCATGTCACAGGGGCATTGGGAGTAGCCTCTTCGAAAAATAAAGGTCCAAGAATGAATGTGGCTGTGAATCCACGCCAGACTGTAACTTTCGGTGAGTGAAGTGGAATCTCTTGGAAGGTACGAGGGTTTTCCGTGTCCCAAATGCGATAGTTATGGGTGTTGACTGTTCCACTTAGATGGAAATGCACTTCATCGCTCCATAGAATCTGCCATGGCCACGATGCATCCACTTCAACTCTAGCCAGAAATGTCAATACAAAGATTAGTCGCTTCTCCCTGTCGATGGTCAGTAAATGGTGATTGTGACTAATTTTGTACGGGAAAAAATGCACTATGTTTCTCAGTACGTTCTACACTGTGCTGCAGGGAACACCCAAGTGTCGTGACACTCCACGTGCACTACTACAGCCTATAACGTTATCCATTGATTGTTCAACAATAGCGGTGGCAACATCGTCAACGACATCTGAACGAGTCGATTTGCGTCCTCGACCCGGCTGAACTCCAAGATGTCCAGTTTTCTCGAATCGAGCGATCATTCTCCTGAGAGCTTGTGGAAGAAATGGTCCTTTGCGCAAATTCTTAAGTCGACGAAACTTTCGAAGTGCAGCTGCAGCATGTCCTTTGCTTTCATAAAACAGCTTCACAAGCAAAGTGCGTTCTGGCTGTGTGACAGCCATCGCTGATAAGAATGAAAATTTTCCAGTTTTATCCCCTTTTAAGCCCAGAACATAGTAGCTGCAAACCAAGGTTTAATGCAAATTTTTGTGCTTACAGTGCGAAATTGCATTTACAATGACAGTTTAAGTTTCTTCACTTTTTATCTTCTTTTTTTTCATATCAGCAAAATAAATTAAAAAGGAAAAATTCCATATCGCATGCGTTTGTTTCTTTGTGATTATTTTGTGTCTTTTCAGAACATTTTCTGTTGTACAGCGCCACCTATCGGTGTTTCTGGAACTAATTTTTTTTCGCCTAATCCCTTTCCCTATGTCTTGAATAGTAGGTTCAACAATTTTGGAGCCTTTACACTGAGTAGTTCGATGTATAGAGAGCTCAGAGTAGGGGTGTTTTAATTCTGACCACCCGGTATACTCTATTTTGATTGCTTACGAAACCTCGAAGAAAACGAAAAGACAAGACGTGCCCCAGTTTGTTCTCATATAATAGAATGAAGATATATAAGAAAATATGTATTTAAATGCAGATGATCCAAATAATATATAAGAGTGTGTAAAATATTTGACATATATTATTTTTGTTAAATGAAGCACGTGTTTTCAGTTTTTCATGTGGGAAATGCTCACGAATGTTGTTCTTATAGTAATAAAGTTAGTCCTTCACTTAGCGCAATTCAAAAACTTTCCTATTTAAAAGTCTTAGTAAACAAGATAATATTTTGATTCCTACACAGCAGTCGGAATTCTTCATCCTACAAGACAGTTAGTCGCATATTTTTCAGAGTCTACTTCAATTTAAATTTTTACAAAAATTATTCAGAAAGATAACTAAACATGGACTCTTTGTCCGGAATTCCTATTTAGTTTTACGATTCCACTCAAGTTTCCTGTCTTTTACGACCAGGGAGAGGGAACGGCATGGCGCAGTTCTTAAATTGCGTAAGGGCGGCGAAATGAGCCCTCGCGACTTTGAAATTCGGCCGGCATTCCTGTTAAAAGAGGATAGTTTAGAATGTGTCCAAGTTTATTAAATTTCGTTTAAAATGGAGTGTGCAAAATGAGAAAACCACCGTTTAAAAAGAAATAAGCGACAGACGGGAAATTTAACATTTTATTAAGTTAGTAAAATGAAGCTTAAATTTTCGCTTGTAGTGAAACAGAGAGCATTTCACGAAATCTTTTGTTCTTTTCATTGCATTTAATGTACATTCTTGTGTGCTACGGTGAATGAAGTAATGTATCCATATTACACATGTAGTTTTATATTAACATTTTGTCTGGGTAAATATTTCATTACTGTTTTAAAGCTGAATCAACAAATGTAAAATATAAATAATATATAAAAATAATAAACTTTTGCATAAACAGTATTTCAGAAAAGTAGTTAAGATCAAGATATCTGTTATTTCGGTATATAAATTATATAGTTTATATATTATTTTCAGTTTTATGTTTACTTTACATGAACGCTGTAACATGAATATAAAATTGAAAAACAAACACACATAATTATTGAGAAATGTTTTAATAAATATTTTCTCAATACAAAGCAAGACTTGACAAATTTTATTAGAGAATTAGAATAATTTAATATTTTTAAAGATATAAAATATCCTTTAATTATAATAAACAAATTGTTTCACATTAATATATTTTTATTTCTATATTCTAACTGGATAAAGATCTGGATTTGAAACTGAAGCAACAAATGAAATACACTCTGTAAAATTGAAATAACAACATCAAGAAGATTGAAGACAATTCATCTGAAACTAATGGACAAGGTCGGTTAGATAATAAATAAGACACCAAAAATGTTCAAAAGCGAACGAAAACATGTATTGTTAAAATAAAAGCTTGCATTTCTATACAAACATGAAATAGCTTCTACTCTGTTAGTGGTGAATTGCGCTATTCTTCGAGGCACTAAATCATTCCTATGTGGTGTTCAGACTTTGGGTACTGATTGGCATGTCCAATACATCCCAAATTAAATTAGTGAATATTTCCTTCGTATAAGATGAACTACTTAATTTTGTTCATACACATTTAAGAAAAAATCACTCCCACCTAAAGATACTATATTTAAAAAGATCATCCCTTGATACATTGTCCATCTTTAGACCCTCGCCTCACACATTATCCATCTTTTCCCACTTTCCCATCCCTAATTGGGTTTCTACATTTAGCGAACATTCAGAAACATTATATTACTCGTACCGATCTGGCCTGTTATCTGCGTTATTTGAGTCACAGTCTGTAGATAACGACGTCCCCTGTTCCAGACATTATCTATTAGGGATTATATTTTACAGAAAAGACTGATTTTCATTGCATTATTGAGAACTTATTACAGTTTACACTATTCGTTACTAATTCTCCCGTGGTGAAGAAGCACCTACGCACCACGTCCACAAGACCCCCACAGGGTATCCCATGGCAAAGGGGGGAAGATTTGCAGGTTCACTTTTATAGAGGCTCACCGAAGGGCGGAAGTCTGACTTGGCCTCGACATGACAACATCCATGCCCGCTGGCGGGATTCGAACCCGCAACCCGGCAATCCAGCGGTCAGGCGGAAACGCATGCCCCTGATCGCTCGACCACCGGATCGGCCAGTTTACACTATAAATGTACTAAAAGAAGCACAGTGCCTATTTATCACGCTTGGCTACAAATTTGGCGAATTTGTTACAAATAAGAAATATATGGTGGAATTTTTTTTATGAAATATCGGTGTGTAATGCTATTTTATGTTGTTAGAAGCAATAGAGGGAAGTAACTAAGATTATAAATTTTGAATTGGTCACAATCAGATTTTCTCTGTCTATCTGATAAGTCCAAAGATATCTCATTGCCATATTTCTAAAACTTGAAAATCTGGTGTATATCTCTCTAAGTAAATTCGACAGAAACTGAAAGAAAACAGGAAAGGAAAGCAACGTATAAATGGAATCGTATGAACTGCACTTCACTGTAATAAAAAATAATACGTAATTATATATTCTTAACAGATATTGTAGAGGATACTTTTTCTACTAAAAGGTAAAGTTTCTACTAAATCGTTCTGAATGAAAGTCCTTATGTTTTTCTGTTTTTCTTTTCAGCGTGAAAAATATACTTTCTATGGACATTCAAGATACTTTAGTACAGCAATAAAAATATGTATTTAGAGTAAAAATGAATCGAACGTCTCGAGTTGCCGTTTGCTTGCTTGCTTGAAAGGTCCATTATTTCTATTCTTTCACCGATTCAAAGACGTAGATTTTATGACAGCAGGATATATATATATATATATATATATATATCGTAATTTATTCATATTTATTACGTTGAAATATATTTTAATTGAATATCTTCCATTTCATTTTGTTTTAAAATGACATATAATTAAACCGAATTATTATTACATTCCTGTTCATTGAAGGGACTAAGGCTGGATAGTCTAAATATAAGCGATCATATTTATCTAACAATTTTACATGGGTATAAAAATGTTATTTATGCTTGTCTTTAAAACTTTAATTCATATATGATTGCACAGTTTCAGTTTACATGCAAAGCTTTACAGTAGTAATCCTTAGCAACTGGAAATTCCATTTTAATGACTTGCTGGAAGCAATTATCTTCTTTGACGCTTTTGAGGAACTTCGCTTCGGTATTAACTTCGATTGCACATTCTATATGTATGTAAGATGACCTTTGAGTCTGGATCCGATAGTTAAAATTTTCAGAAACATTTATTGTAAACGAGCTTAACCCAAACAATAGAAATGGAAACAGTAATAAGTGGAAATTATAATTGATCGCACAATGCGATCGCACATAATGTTAAACGTTATTCAGTAAATAGAATAATTAATTGTATGTACAAAAGGATTAATTTATGGGTGTGTTTTGCTGTTTCTGTAGTTAATAAGGTTCAAAAAATTTTTCGTTCATATTACAGTAAGAATATAAATCAGAAATTAATACTTGCTGTACTTAAGATTCTTTCAATAAACAGTGATTGGGTTTTCTTCTACATGTTGCATGTAACTGAAGGTCCAGAGAGGGGCAGCGTAGATCAGGCCGAAAGTGAGTAAAAAAAGTTTAAAATTAACTTTCATGGATTTTATTTTTCCGTCTATAAGGATAACCCAGGCTTTATTAATAAAGTTTATCGCTCTCTTTATAAATAACTATTTGTACTTAGTAAATTTCACGTTTCTGGTAAACTGAATTTCAAGGTAAGTTGACTTTATAAAAATAGTGTAATGATTATAATGATTAGGTCTTGAATATGATAAAACTTGCAAAAACGATTGTTGCTGTAAATCACATTTTTAGTTAACTGGAAAATGTAGCCCAACCCGACTTTATCATTTAAGAATCAATTAAGCAGCTTATGATTGCTTTTAGTTAGCTATTTAATTATTATTGTTATTATTATTATTATTATTAATATTATTATTATTATTATTGCAAATTTTGCAAGAAATATTTTTAAAAATCTATCATATGTAGTTCAAATTATTTATAAATAAAGCACGTTGCACTTCATTGTGCACGGCTTGAACAAATCTGCCCCCCTCCCTTTGCAGTTGAGATTAATAATGTCATCAATACAAAAATCATATCGCGTCTATTTTTCCATACCGTGATTAAAACGTTTAAGTTACGTGATCATTGAGCTATAAATAATCCATTTAATGCATAAATAATTTTATGCATAATTTGTCCTATACTGCCAGGTTATAAAAATATAAGATTTTCGATATTTCGAAGTTTTTGCTCGAATTTCAAAAAAATATATATAGTTCTATATTTTTCGTTAACAAATCCGGAAATAAAATTTCGTGAAAATCCAATTTATCCAATCTAATATTTGTGAATATTGAAATTGTGAAAATATAATCTAATATTTGTGACAGCGACAATTTCACTACAGTCAAAACGTGTTGAGGAGGTCCTAAAACATATATTGGCATCAAAATTTCGGCATAGAAATTTTTCGTGAAAACAGTACTTTCTCTGTACTGTATTTATTATATGGTATAAGAAATTGAAAATGAGAAATGCGTATTTTGCCGAATTAATTTCATAAAAGTAGTGCAATGGTTAGTTTTCAAATATGATAGAACTAATTGTTGATTGAAATTACTTTAAGCAATGTTTAAGAAATTCGTAAACAATTTATAAAATAGCAACCCAAAATCCAATTAAAAAATCTGATGTGGACAACACATGACTTTCCTTATATAATGTAATGAATTTACTACTTTTACAGTGAAAACATAGGTTTTTCTTATAGTAGATACTAATATTCTTTCCAAGATATTGAATTTTCGACAATTAGTCGTCACTTTCATTGATTTAGCGTCATTTTTATCCATTTGGCGAGATTTCCGTTAATTTTGAACATTTTAAAAAGTAGCCAAGTTGGCGACATTCCGCCAAATTCCTCGCCAAAATCTCGCCAAGCGTTATGGACGAAGAAAGAAGTTGTTCTTACAGCAGATAAATGACTATTGGCGTTCAAATACAAAAGTATTACTCAAAGTATCTTTTTTCATGAATAGAAAGAGCTAGATCCACGAGAATGATGTCACCCAATTTATCGCATAGTGCTACATATGAAAAGTGAACATGTTTCTCAATAGGAAATATTTTTTTTTTCATTTTATATGACTTTTTAATAATTTTTTTTGAAAAATGTGCAATATCTCGAGAACGGTTCATGTTAGCATTCTAAAATTTAGGTCAATCGTTTTTCAATGAAAAATTACATAAGAAAAGTCTATTTGCGTAACTTTATTAGTGGTTTTGATTTTTTGACGATTTTTTCAAAATTTCATTCGAAAATTTAGGGAGGTTCTGAGCATTCTATTGCGTATAAAAACAATAGTCTCCCAGTATTTACGGATTGTGATTTTTGTACCAAATTTGGTTCGAATCGGTCCATTTGTTCGTCAGTTGTCGTCTCCACAGACTCACTGACACACACACACACACACGCACACACACACACACACACACACATACTTTCACACACAGACATCACTTCAAAAATGTTCAATTCGTGATCAGGGATGCTTGAAACATGCTCTCCCGTCGAAAACTCGAATTCGAATTTTCGACCCCGTCACAATACTTTCCTTATACATTATGTATATAAGGAAAGTAATAACTATCGATAATCTACTGTTCGCACTAATTAATTTAATATGCAATTCTTTATTTTGTGTGTGTGGGTCTGCCAAGTGTTAGTCAATGTACGTACAACAAAATAACTTATATAAATGTCAATAACAACATTCAAAGGAAATGGCAACATTCGGCCGTGAAAATTAATGCGTGAATAATACATAAATCATGAAAGAACATACATTCATTCTTATCACCTTATTTCTACAAAATAACTGGCACGAAAACCTTGTACTCATCCACCGCAAAGAATCCGCGGATTCACGCAATACACCGTAACATAAGAAGAAAGAAAAAGAAGATGTATATCATGTTAATGGATTGTGAGCATTTAGAAGATAAGCCCCTCTCACATGTTGAAAAGAAAATGTGTTTTCTGCCATTTTCACTGGCTCGAATAACTTTTGTGTGAATCAATTGATTACCATCGCTTTTCTCCTATTAAACACACAAAAATAAATTTGATTAAGATTTGCGAAGGTTAATAGAATTTCAAGGATTATATTCTCAGTGGTATTTAATAAAAATGCGATGTGGGCAGCACACGATTTACTCTACATAATGCGAGTGTTTTACTTCTTTCAATGCTAAATAATGACAGACAACATCGACGTCACAATGTTTATATCGTTTATACGTAGACATTAATCGCTTTTCTAGATGAACATTTAAAATTATTTTGAAGTACCAAATTAACTTGTATGTCGCGCAAATTGATTATTGGAATTTTTGCTGACATTTGCGAAGCAATATTCTCCATTACATTAATGTAGGATAATTATAATTTCATCAATTTGGCGTCCTTTTCGTAACTTAAGCGTCATTTTTGACAAATTGGCGACAATTCAACACCACATTGAAAAGACATCCACTTGACGATATTTCGCCAAATTAGTCGTTAGAGTAGAGATTTTGTCGCTTAGAGTAGAGATTTTGTCGCTGTTATACGTTTGATGAGACTACTATTATTTTTTATATATTTTTAGACATATTTATTTGAAAAGCGTGCAATATCTCCAATGGTTCAAACTAGCTTTCTAAAGTTTGTGTCATTAGTTTTAGAATAATAAAATACGTACGAAATGGTTATTTATTTAATACTATTGAATGTTCAGATTTTTTTATGATTTTTTTAAAAAATTCATTAGATAATTTGTGTGTGGGGGGGGGAGGGTTTTCCGATTATTCCATATTATTAAAAATTAATTGGATTCCAGTATTCATGAATCGTAATAATCCTACAAAATTATGTTTGAAATGCTCCATTTATTCGTGAGTTATCGCATCCACGGTCTCACGAGGACATAGACATCACCTCAAAAACGTTCGATTCGAGTTCAGGAATGCTCGAAACTTGCTCATCCGGGGAAAACTCGAATTTGAACTTTCGACTAAACTATTAACCAAGTTCAACACTTCTGATTTGCATGAGACCCGTGCGCTTATATGGGGCTTATCAAATGAGCTTGGCCTATTATACTTGCCCGAACAACAGGCCAATAAATACCATGTGCTTATTTGGGGCCCAAAAGATGCTTAGTAATTAATTCTTGTGCATACATATTTCGAACTATGCAGCTGTTCCCAATTTATTTAATTAGAGGTGATGTAAATGGTATAGATAATAGTTTTTCATGAATACACTCTGTTATTGTTGTTGAGACCCAGACCGTCCGACCTACCTGAAAGGTGTAAGGTAACCGTTTGGACGGCCGGGAAGTGCCACCCAATTTAGACTGGAACAAAGTGGGGAAGGCATCAATAGGGACCGTAC
The DNA here is from genome assembly GCA_951213105.1 of Amaurobius ferox. Classification (NCBI taxonomy): domain Eukaryota; kingdom Metazoa; phylum Arthropoda; class Arachnida; order Araneae; family Amaurobiidae; genus Amaurobius; species Amaurobius ferox. The sequence continues at coordinate 49,515,266 of OX578135.1, forward strand.
CCTCCTTCCCTTACCACCAACCTCTCGGAAGGACTTACGGACCCACATGTTTAACGTGATCGTACTCCGCATGAACACGGCGGCAGTTGTGGCAGGATGCAAATCCAGCGCGCAAACCACTTGGCTACCGCGCCCGAAATGTGCCAACAGCACGCGGTGTTCCCAGGTGGTCATGAATACACTCTGTGTCGTAGTTGAACCTGGGCACTTAGTTCAAACGTTTTTTATATACATTAATAATTTTTTTTTCTAAATAAACCAACAAAATCACATAGTATCTTTACATAAACTAGGCATTATTTCTGAAAATTTCTTAAATATGTAAATAATTGATTGATAAAGGCAAAATAATTACAAAAACAACATATGCCTGAATACTGCTATAGTGAATGAAAATACGATACTACAAACTAACCAGCATTTGAATATGAAATCGGAGTTTTCATACAGAAGTAAAAATCATTGTTTTCATACTAAGGAGCTTAACCTGAAAACATAGAAATTAAACTGATAAAACTTTATATCAAATTAATATATTGTGTGCACATAACTGATAAACATTTTTCAAAAATAATATGTTTTCTGGTTTTAACCCAAATAGTAACATTTTCTGTGTCAATAAATTAATATCCATAACTTTTATGTGATTGAGCACACCGTGCTTCTTTCAAAAATAATTTAAGAAGATTGATATGTATTAAAACTTGTGGAAATTAAGTTGTGACTTTCTCGATAAGTTAAAAATATTGCATTAAAAATATATCTTAAAGGATTGTTCGCAAACCCATGATTCCAATTTATTAAATGCTTTATTGAAGATAGACCTTCTGAATACAACAGTGTTGGTCACTTTATACGTTTAAGTAAAAAAACACACAATTTATATTTTTACGGGTAATTTATAAAGGGAATTTAAATTAGCAAATTGTTCCATACTCATTTAAAGATTTTTTGAAAGGAAACTCATTTCTCTAACATGCAAAATTCGTCGTGAAAAAATTGTTAAAGTTTTAATACATTAAACCTATTTGATTCCATCAAAAGAAAAATGCATATTTTACTGCGAAAACATAGATTTCAGAGGTTGGACAAAAATTGAATTTCGTTAAATAAAATTTTCATTCAAGGACTTACAAGCAAACCTATATTTAATAACAAGCTTTACAGCCCCTCCCCCCTCCAATTATCCGCCAAAAACGTTAATTTATGATATTTCGAATAATTAATGTTATGACATAATGTTGTGTTTTGATGTTATGTTTGATATAATGTTATGTTTTAATATTGTGTTTTACATGTTATGTATGACATGATGTTATGTTATACATGTCATGTATGACACAATGATATGTTTAAACCCTATGTAACCCTAGAATCCTAAATTACTTAATTTAGCTTGACGTGCCTGTGTGTGTGTCTTTGTGTGTGTATGTGTGTGTGTGTGTGTGTGTGTGTGTCTGAGTATATGTATGTGTGTCTGTGTATTTGTATGTGCGTCTATCTGTGCAATGTATGTATCCATTTTAACTCAAAAACTAATTAACCAAATTCCGTAAAATGTTATAGGAAAGTCACATGTGGGTGACACTGGTGCTGTTAAGATTTTGTTACTATTGAAGAAACGGGATGAAAGACCCTGTTTTTTTACGAAATATCCTGAAAACATCATCAAAATCAAAACTAAAGGACTACCTATGCTCAAATATACCAATTAAGTGCTAATTTTAGTGCTATTTTTGACAATGAAAATAATAAAATCAACCCCAGTACTCAAAATCTCCCCTTTCTCGAGATATTTTGGTTTTCGCATTTTTCCTACACCGCCTTTAAAAATAAGCCCGGTTATCGAATGAAAACGAAAATCGAATAAAAAGTATAAATTTAATGTAATTTCAAATAATTTTGCTCGTTATTTTGTGCAATTAAACCGAATTTAATGAATTATTAAAAAAAATATGAAAAAATGAATTTGAGTCTGCTAGGAAAGTCTTGTGCTGGCCACATCACATTTTATCAAATTAGAATGACGAATTGTTCATGAGACAATTTTGAAGCACTGTCATTTTGAAACACCTTTACAGAGCATCAGTAAAATAATGGTATACTGATACCTTACTTCTATTATTATCATTGCTTTAGTAAGTAAAGTAAAAATGAATGCATGTATCGCTAAAAAGTAAACTAAAACAAAAGTCTCCTTTGCTCAATCCCGTTTGTAAAGTATTAACAAGAAAGATCAATTATGCTTAAAGAATTGATTATGAAGGACTTTCCAACTTCAATGCAATTTTATTTAAACAAGTCTAAAATGCAATACATTCCTCGGTAATATTTTAAAATTTATCACAATACTACATTAATTTATTATATTTGAAAAGTTAAACCTTCATTGAAAAAATAAACTTTATTTTAATGACGGCATTGAAATATAAATTGCCTGGTTTAAACATCTCTAAAATGCGATACATTCCTCGGTAATATTTCTAAACAATCATAATACTCCGATAATTTATTATATTTGAAAACTTCATCGAAAACAACTGAAATTCATTCAAATGACGTCATAGAAAAAATAACACGCCTGGATCTCTCTATAAAACATCATTTCATTCATAACATTTTCCCATTCATTTCATTCATTACAATTCTATAATAATTTATTTTATTTAAAAATTAAGACCATGGAGCTGCAAGTAATTAAACTCAATGCTTAAAACTTCATCGAAAAAAAATCGTCCTTCTCTTTGTAAATTCAATGAATATTTCATTCATATCAGCTATGTGCAGACTCCATGGGCTAAATAATTTTGTGTTAAAGAAATACAGCAATTCTAATACATCTCATTCTACATATTTTGCTGTTTACATTTTACATAAGTGAAAAATAGGCTTCGTTGTAGAAATAATCAAATTTGGATGATCATTTAAACTCAAATATATTGTAATTGCATTGTTTCAGTATGTAGATGCGCAGAATTTAAGCAAAAGTAAAGTGGGGTTTTAGGACGGATACAACACTCAATATGAACTAAAAAGGACTTAAAAAATCACGATTTTGAGACAAGATGGATGCCATATATCATTTTGAAATGGGTCATGTGATCTTTTCATATCATGGTCACGTGATCTCTTCATATAAGATGTGCAATTAGTATTTTAATTTTTATTCAAAAAAGTACTGAATATATTTCGCTAAATTTTTTTTTATATATTTCATGGAACAATTTGAATATTATCTAAAATTTTCGAAGCAATTTGTGAATTTTAAATCCGCTTAAAAAATGTTTGAAAAATTAGGTCCCATAGGGTTCAATGTATTTCATTTTTTCAACCCGGGTTCAATCCAAAACTAATTGGGTGATATTATTCATTTATAGTCCCATAGGTCCCACAGACCGCCTGAACAACATACTAAAATCTCTTTGTCTGTCTCTCTGTCCGTTAACACGATAACTGCCGTAAAAATGACTTTATTAAAATGAAATTTTAGTATGTTATTCAAAAGGTCTGTGGTACCTATGGGAATATAAATGAATATTATCACCCAATTAGTTTTTGATTGAACCCGGGTTGAAAAAATGAAATACATTGAACCCTATGGGACCTATTTTTTCAAACATTTTTAAGCGGATTTAAAATTCACAAATTATTTTGAAAATTTTTGAAAATGTTTAAATTTTCCCATAAAATATATAAAAAATTTTTTAGCAAAATATATTCAGTAGTTTTTAAATAAAAATTAAAATATTAATTACACCTTTCATAAGAAGCGATCAGGTGACCACTATATGAAGAGAGCACGTGGCCCACTTCAAAATAAAATATGGCATCCTTCTTGGGTCAAAATCGTGATTTTTAAAGTTCTTTTTAATTCATATTTAGTGTTGTATCTGTCTTAAAACTGCTTTATTTTTGCTTAAATTCTGTGCATCTACATACTGGAATAACGCAATAACAATATATTTGAGTTTAAAGGATCATCCAACTTGGATTATTTCTACAACGAAGCCTATTTTTCACTTATGGAAAATGTAAATACCAAAAGATGTTGAATGAGTTGTACAAGAATTGCTGCGTTTCTTCAACGCAAAATTATTTACTCATGGAGTCTGCAATATAGATGATATGAATGAAATATCAATTGATTTTACAGACAGGAGAACGATTTTTTCGATGAAGTTTTAAGCATAGAGTTTAATTACTTGTATCTCCATGATCTTATCCTTTTAAATAAAACAAATTATTATAGTATTGTAATGAATGAAATGAATGGGAAAATGTTAATGAATGAAATGCTGCTTTTATGGAGAGAGCCAAGCTTGTTATATTTCGATGACGTTATTTGAATAAATTTAATTTGTTTTCGATGAAGTTTTCAAATATAATAAATTATTGTAGTATTATGACAATTTTAAAAATATTATCGAGAAATGCATCGCATTTAAGAAATGCTTAAACTGGGCAATTTATATTTCAATGCCATCATTTGAATGAAGTTCATTTTTTTCGATCAAGTTTTGTTTTCAAATATAATAAATGACTGTAGTATTGTGATAATTTTAAAAATATTACTGAGGAATGTATCGCATTTTAGAGATGTTTAAATAAAATTGCATTGAAGTTGGAAAGTGTTTCATAATCAATGCTTTATGCATGATTGATCTTCCTTGTTGAATTATATATTAAAGACAACCAAGTTGTTTGAGAAAGGTTTTTAATATTAGCAGCATATATGACGTACATTAAATTATATCATTAAGTTACAAATCCAGAGCGAATTCGGACGTCGCTACTTCCTTTATTTGATGGTGTAATTTAATGTACGTCATAGATGGGGCTATTATTAAACACCTTCTTATACCAAACAACTTGGCTGTCTTTACAATATCGTTTTAAAGTTTTTACTAAATTGACGTGTTTCTATACTTATCGTCTCACTTTAATTAATACATTTCGTAGCATAATTATATTTATGCTTTACTTTTTTGAAAAATTCCAACGAACAAATACATAGATTTTAAAATATCTGAAAATGTTATGAATTAACCTAGCTGATTTAAAAACAGGAAATTGCAAACTTGAGTCAAAATTTGAGTATTTTTTATCTGTTAATAGTGTATATTCAATATACAATGAATGCTCTCCGTAAATGTCCTGAACTTAAAATTTAAGAGTAAAGAAAGAAAGTCAATACTCGATTTCATATAAACATAATCAAAAAACTTCAAAACGATATAATAAGGATAACCAAATTGTTTGGTAAAAAGAGGTCTTTAATATTAGCACCATCTATGCCGTCTATAAATTTACAAATCCAAAGCGCTTTCGGATGTCACTACATCTTTCATTTGTCGCAATGTAAAATGTTTATTAAAAATTTACATTGCCACTGATGAAGGACGTAGTGACGTTCGAAAGTGCTCTGGATTTGTAATTTTATGGACGTCATGGATAGTGCTAATATTAAAGACATTTTTTTACCAAACAACTTGGTTGGCTTTATTATATCGTTTTAAAGATTTTGCTAAATTGGCTGGCATGTTTCCATACGTTTTGAAAAAAAAAAACCCCTGAAAGAATCTACACAAAGAGATTAAATGCCACAGAGCTTTTTGACACATTTAAGAACTGTGTGTTTTAAGCAAATACTGTACTGTAAGAATCCAGTTAGATACTAAATGAAAATCAATATCGTCTGATATAGCGATTACGTCTAATGGATGTGATGGAGAATTTATGAAAGTGGAGCTTTGTGGCTTTCTTTGTAAGTTCAAGTAATAAAGTAGATTGACGTTTAGAATGAAAATTTTGGAAACTACTCTTTATAGAATGGTTTGAGACAAGAAAAGCCATGGCAAGAAAGTATTATTTTCGCAGTATATTTTTAATAAGATAAATTAATTAATGTATAACAGACATATCTTATTTTATGATATGATCCAGGACCTGACTAACTCAAGGACATGGGGGGGGGCAAATGTTTCGAGCCCTCTCATCAGAGGGGACCCAAATTAAATGATTACATCATTTAAAAGTTAACGACTGTTTCCTAAAAAAATGTATACCATCGTGTTTGCCCAGTTGATAGATTCATTTTTGGGATATATAGGGATTAACAGCACTAATTTAGCATGTTGACATCTTGGATATGATTAGGATGATGACAATAATTTAAATTCCATTGAAATAAGTAAAAGCTGCATTTTACCTTTTTTTCTAAAATGCAATTATGTTTTTGTAAAATAGTTTTTTTTTCATTTCATATATATCGAGAGGTGATAGGGGACCCTGTGGGCCTCTGTTGGGATACATCGGTCCCTGCTATGATCCTTGTTAAAACAAGGCTGTCAATAGTTATAGGTTGGTCTAACTACAATAAAACTTAAAAATAACTTTTAAAATTATGTGAAATTAATTTCGCTAAAAATATTAGCAACTACAACCAGTAGAATAAAAAAATAAGCAAAGGGAAAACTAATGAATCAGAGCAGCTTTTGATAATTAAAAAAGGAACATCATCACAGCTTAATGAGTGGGTGGATTTTAATTTCTTTTTGAATTTAGCAACATCATTTTCGGAAATACACTGAATATTAATTAAATCAATGTTATTAATCTCGCAACATTTAGTTGGTAATTCAAAATTACTAGGTTAAATATTTTGAATGTAAAGAGATTTAAAAATGTCAGTGAATCAATTAGCAATATAAATATAATTGCAATATTCGACGTTTATAATACATAGTTACAATTCTATGGACCAGCAGAATCACTTTTACAATAGCTCCATAAAGGAGTTATTGTAAAAGGGGATTTTTTAGGGAATTTTATTGAGTTCTCGTTCAATTTTAGCAATATAATTAGAAAAATCAGTTTCGATTCCATCCTTTACCTTTTGCACAGTCTACGGATTTTCAGTAAATCACTTCAATCCCCAACTCTAATAAATTTATACCGAAACTTTTTTTTATTTAATATTATAAATAGCGTCAGAAGAGTACCACTGTTTATATTTAGTCTTTGTAGGAATATATTTAGTAATAAGTAAAATGAAACCCGGATGTTAAATGCGTAAACAAGGAATTTTTCACTCTATGCTTTAGAAAATAATTTTACTGAAATCAAAATTTTTATAGATAAAGTCATAAAAACTCGGTACAGCATCATCATCATCAGTGCATATGTTTAAAAAATTCCAATCAATAATATAAAATTAGTCGTAAAGCATAGGATACTTAGCCTTCTTAACGTTGTATATCATACAACTATTAATCAGAGTACTATTCCCACTAACCACTTCAAGCAAGATAGATCCCTCCTTAGCAGAATGGTATAGATCCTGTTTCGCGAAATTGAAAGTTGAATGTTAAAAAAAAATTGGTTTGTAGTTGATTAAAATAACATCCAGAGTTTTTTTCATATTCATTAAAAATAGTATTGATTTGATCATGAATTAGGAACGTTATATAGTTAATAAGAGAAAATTCAACTTGGGCATAACTATCTAAGGTATCAGTACTGGGATGGTTGAATTTTAAAGATGGAAGATTAAAATATCCAAATATAAAGATATGAATCGAGGAGGAACATAATTTTTCCCCAACACTCTCAGAAAGAATCTTTGTAAAGAGCTTTGGTGTCCCAACCGGAAATTGGACCCCGGATCTCCAAACTGGTCAGCGGATCCTCTACCGTTGAGCTACTGGAACGAAATTACGAGGTCTTATAGTGAAAGTGGACAATGCATCTTTCACAATCATCAGCGGACGAAATAAACGACACAAATATGTAATTTGACGGTATATGAAACGTTGACATGATGACATAAGCATTATTTCTCAAATGATAGATCAGTCAATTCAACAGCAAAAACGGCTTTTTTTATGGCAGTAAGTACACACCGACTCAACTTAAACCAGTAGCAATCAGAACTCATCATATCTAAAAACATTATAACTTTCATCAAACATTTCACAGCTACCGATGTTACTATTTTTAACCAGGTTTCAGACACAAAATAATATTAAAATCATATGTCAAGGCATTGATATAAAATTCGCTCGTCTTGAATAAGGGTAACCAGAGCTAGTTAAATAAGCACAAAATTGTATTTTACGTATTGATCATTATCTTGGTTCTCATCCCACAGACCGTCTCAACAAAATACTAAAATTTCATTTTGATAAAGTAATTTTTACGGCAGTTATCGTGTGAACGGACAGACAGACTGAATGGAAAAAGTCATAAACTCTTTATGTAACATCCCGATTTCCCTGAAACGTCTTCTTAAATATTTTATATTTCCAGACAAACGGCAGATAATAAATATCATCTGTCTTAGAATAAAAACAGGGAAAGTTAAAGTAAATCTCACAATGTTTATCGAGACCATTATGAAATGCCTGTTTCTTCCAAGATATTGTATTCTAAGGCTAAAGTTGGCGCTAAGTGAAAATCAATATCGATTGATAAGGAGATTAGATATAACGAATGGGCAAGAGAGATTTTGAAAGTGCCGCATTGTGGTTTTTTAAAGGCTTTAGATAATACAATAAAACGAAGTATGCAATAAAAAGCACTATGTTTAACCAACAGATTACTGTCTCAAAGAGAATTTAAGATGAAAAATTGATCTCAAAATAAGCTTATTCTCCAGCAATTTTTTTATTTAAGTGAAGCGAATTACATGAGCCATATCGTTACCAACATTTTTATCGTTATACATAAAATGAAACTCGCATGTTAAATGCCTAAACATGGGATTGTTCACACTACGCTTTAGAAAATAATTTTACTTATTTAAGGATGAACACAACTTTTATACAAGAGTTCTATTTGTAGTGGTGTTATAGGTTATCCTCGTGTGGAATAATTCGTGGGGAAATAGTTGCGGAGTGCTGTGTGAAATTATTTTAACCCGTATTCTTTTTATGAAAAGATAAGCAATATTTTCCCTCAAACATATTGAATACATTATAAATGCTTAAAATATACATAAAGCGTCGTGCAAAGTAGCATAAAATACAAGTAATTGTCTCAATAGGCTTCGAGGGGAAAACAAACTTCTTCGTCAAAACAAATTGTAAGAGCGATCTACACAACAAAGAAATATCGGCAAACTGGCCGGTAGAACAGAAAACGCTACTGAAACAGAGAAATAGGTTGCAAACGACAATAGGATAAAGGTGTTATTAAAAACTATGGAGGGAGGAAATAACGTTTGGTGTAATAATACGAAACGCAAAGAAGGTAATCTATTGGAATATGCCAAATAAGCTGTACTTCAATTATTTTGTTTGAAAACATGTGTAAAAGACCTAGTGACCTCCCAAAACATCACAAATATCATACAAGTGAGTTCGAGGCAATAAAATGTAAGTGCTCTGAACAATGGAATAGACTTTCTGACTCCAGAAAAAAGATATTTAGTTATATTTGACTAAAACTATGACCAGTGTAATAAAATAGTGCCCTCCAATTTGCAAAAACATAGGGGGCGAGACAACTGTGAGATCACGTGGGACAAGAAGAAGCCCAATGATATGAATTTTGTCAGTTCGGTACGGCTCAACCCTAATTACTCTGCCCAATCAGGCACTGACGGATAGTAAGATGCTGAGCTCCTCTTCGATGCGAGAAAATAGTTGACCCTGCAAGATTCTACCAAAATATGAATGTTTTCAGACAAAAACAATTCTGATCGCTGTTGTTAAGAGACAATAGTAAAGTTAAAGCGTGTCTCGACATGTTCTTTCAAAGTTTATCGTGCAGTTTTTCGTTTCATTGTTCTTCCCATTACTATTACTGATGTCTCAAATTCCATAAAGTGGCTAAGATCTTCTAAATACCTTGATTAGGATGATATTCTGTTGCGAATTTTTTGTTTTTCTACTCTTCATTTTATACAACTTATCAAGTATTTTCCTAATTTATTGAGATATACAAAAATGTTATCTGTTTTTTAAACGACTGAAATAAGGATGTTAAAAATTACAGGCTAATCTCTATTTTTTTCCTTTTTCTCAGATTTGTAAAAGAGTATTATACGTATATGATAAACAAGATGTTTTTAACTTGACTTACAATCAAGTTAAAAACAATATTTTACCTTTTCAACATGGTTTTGTATCCCAAAAAAAACTGATGCTACTAATTTGCAATGAATTTGTAAGGGTATTCTTTGTTCGTTTATCAATAACAGGCAACTTGATAGTTTTTATACTGATTTTTAGAAAACTTTTGACAGAGTTGATTTCGAACTATTAATTTTAAAACTGTATAAAATAGGGTTTATTTTGAACCTTTTAGATTGGCTATTTTATTTTTAACGACCAGTTTTTTAGCTGTTAGTTATTGCTCCGCTGTGTCATGTCGCCATTCTGTGCGCCATGAGCATTTTGTATTTTGCTGAGAGAAAAGCTCTCTTTCCTTCGTGCCTGTAACGGTTATTTTTCGTTAAGCTTTGTCCGGATTGCTTTTACATTAAAAGCTGGGTTTTGTCTCGGAGCAGTTGATATTGAAAAGATCACTGTCTCTGTCTGGAGTGACGTAGGTGTCTCGAGGTAACTTCTGTTGCGGTGCGCCTCTGTCCTGCCAATCAGGAAGCGGCATTTTGGAGAACTTCGGATTTCGTTTGCGCCTTTTCGCTCTCTTCTCTTGGACGGCGTTATGCTGTGAGGACGTACGAAAATGTGGTCTTAAGATTAAGACAAAGCTTTGGCCAAAATAGCTAATTTTCTTCGGTGGAATATTTGTTTCTGATAGAAACCCTTCCTGGATTGAGAAGATGAAGAAATTCCAGTTCCTGCAGAATTTCAAATTTTCTTTTCAAAATTCTAAAATTCTTTTTTTTATTTTAGGAAGTTCCCGTCATCTGACCGTGATGTCCTTGTAAGTCTATGTCGTGTTTCGGTTCCTAATACTGATTGAAGGAGATCGAAGTTTTGCCTGTTTTTAATTTGGATCGTAGAGGAAGGTCCTAAAGAACTTTTATTCTTTCGGTTTTGGACGTGAAATTCTACATTTTGTCATGAGCCGTATCATGAACGTTACCTTTGGAACTTTACTTTTCTTTTGTTCTGCATGGGAACTCGAGGTAAATTTTGTATCAAAAATTCTGGAACTAAAGTTCCAAGTGAAGGAATTGAATATTTAACACAGACACAAGGAATTTAATGATTTAATATAATTTCAATTCAAATATGATAATTATTTGATGTTTGAATGACGTAAATAATATTGATTAAATAAGAAAGATATGATACTGTATATGGTATGATAAGTAAAATTACTTCTAGAATTGAAAGTAATATCTAGATGATGAATCAGTTAATAAATGAATATTTTGTTTGATTGATATATCAATGTGTGATTATTCTCGCATTCCTTCATTTTTCTCTCTTGCTTGTTATCATCTGGAATCTAATTCTTCCAGACTGGGAAATGTTTGCACTAAAAGTAATTCCTGGGTTGTATTAATGTACTAGCCACTTTTGAGTTGTCGTGTGGTTTCGATTTCACAACTGGTGCATTGTGCGATACCACAGCTGTGTCATATTCTTATTTGAATGGAGCTGTCGTTCCTCAGGGATCTAAACTTGGATTTTTGTTATTTCTCATTTTTGTTAATGATATTCAAATGCTACTTTAATTTTAGCCGTGTCTTTTTTTTTTTTTGCTAATGACCTTAAACTTTATAGGTACATTAATTCCTATTTTTCCTGATGGGCTTATCCTTTATAGACGCATTAATGCTATTGACGATTGCCTTAACTTAGAATTTGATTTGAATCATCTGTACTTCTTGTTTGAACACAATAAACTTAGGTTAAATACTGATGAATGCAAAACTGTCAGCTTCACAAGTAGTCATTTTAAAAGTATTTATCAATATTGTATTAATTTTAAATTGCTGACTCGTGTGAATAGTTTCAACTTGTGGTATTTTGTTTTTCGTTTGAAGTTCAGGTTTTCTATTCATTATTGTTTCCAGAGCTTATAAGGTTCTATTTTTAGGAAGAATAAGGATTTCATCAATATCAATATCCGAGTTCGAATCTTTTGTTTGATTCTCGGATTTGATTCTTTAGTTCGGCCCTTGTTGACATATTGTTTGTTATATTACTTGGGATCTGTATTATCGTGATTCGTCACATGAAATTGAAAGGGTTCAAAATAATTTCATGTGGTACCTTTATTTTAAGGACAATAGTTTTTCCAACAATGGCATATATCTTAATCTCAGGAACTAGTTTGGCAGCACTTCTTTGAAATCCAAAAGGAGCATTTGTACATGGCGTTTTTCAAAAAATTGCTTAATAATCAAATTGATAGCAGTTCCCTTTGAAATATTGTGGATATTTATACTAGCGAGCCTTGCTTAAGATCCTATATTTTATCTCGTATTCCTGGTAATATTAATCGCAATTTTTAAAAGAAACTTTTCTGTTTTTAAATTATAATTCATGTTTTAATAATATTGATTGTTACTCTATGTCAGCAAATAATTTTAAGAATTTTAGTTTGAGAATTCTGTTATGATTTATGATTTTTTTTTGTTTTCACATAGTTTTCGATTTATGTTTTAATGTAATCATTGTAAATTGACTTGATTCGTTTTGTATTACTTACACATCTGTAGTGAAGTGTGATGTTTTTCTGTAGTGTAATTTTAACCAAACGTTATAAAAAATACTCTTGATCGATTATCAAAGGTTTCAACATGTTTCAACACTTTTATTTCTAGTAAAGTTATATGTGAATTTTTACACAATTACTTGAAGGAAATCTTGATATAGTTTGTTGAAGTTATTCAATCTCTACGATCATTGTCGGGTATTTTTATGCGGGCTACTGCGTTCCTTTGTTGAAATTTAATAAACGTGTTAATGACTATAAGATTAATTTTAATAGAGTTTTGCCAAGTAACTTTTGATATCATGAATAAAAGTTAAGATTTTATTTCAGTGGATTAAATTTTTAAAGAGAGTTTTAAAAATAAATAATTTTTAAATATTAAGCTGGTTTATCTATTACGTAGAATCTAAAAGTTACTGTTTGTTTTTCAGCAAGTTTTCAGATGCAGGAAGGGCAACTTCTAGGTGGGATATTGTAAACTACGACATGAAGCAGATATTTGATTAATAGATTGTTCATTTAATTTTGATTACCAATTATGTCTATTACTACAACAGAATGCTATGAATAAACGGGAATAAAAGGAATGTAAACATCCAACAAAAATACTCAAAGCTTCTGTTCAGTGAATAAAACTGTAAATATAAGTGTTTTGTTACAAATAAATGAAGGAAACTAACCGGTTTGAATCTTACACGAGTCATTCAAATTAGCTGTAAAAATAACAGCTTACAAACAACTACAAAGTATATAAAAATTGAAAAAACTAACTAGTTTCAAAGATTAAAAGTTAACTTCGTCTACAAATACTTCCGAATTTCCTATAACCTCTAAACTTCTTACATTCTTCAAAACCATTTAGTTCTTTCTTTTTCTGGACTCATTTTTTGTAGTTTTTTATAACATGTTATTCTTATAGTTGGTTTGGACAACGAATATAACAACCAAAACTAGATTAGGATTTTATTTTAATTTATTTGATATCTAAATAAATATGGAATAATAATAGACGGTTTATTGATACTTGAACAGCAGATGTATTGCATCGAATGGTACAATTAGTGTATATATCGTACTCCGATTACTCGTTTAGGGGCAAAAAACGAGCCTGTGAATACAAAGGAAGTTATTCTGTGAACCCACTTCGTGGGCATCTACTCGGTGGGCATAATCTCAGTCGCGACTGTAGATTTCCTAAAGAATAGATGAAGTCTTCCAATATTTTCAGATTGTAAAAATTCGGAAGTAAAATCTCACTTTGAGCTCTCACTTTGGACACGTGGCTTTTACAAGAGAGTATCAGAAATTTTCTGTAATTGGCTACTTTTTTTGACAGTCTGCTCGTCAATTGTTAATCACTTCACGTCCACAACTTCTTTTCGTACGCTAATGGGATTTGAACGTCGACAGCCCGTGAGGAGCATAAGTGCCGATACCCTGTCTTAATTACTTCGATGATGTAGAGGTAATCCCGAAAACCCTCTACTGTTTAGGCCCAATCCACCTAAGAAAGACGCCTGGACGGATTTGGAAGAAATTGTCAACCATCTATTATAAAGGATATCTACAGTCGCTACTGCATGGAGTCTGATTGCGACTGCAGTTGAATTGCATTTGTTCGCACAGGCTACGTATCGTTAGCCGTTAACGAGAGTATCGTTAGTCTACTTAGCAGGTCAACGGCAGTAGCACGCAGCGGCAGACCGTTAGCCGTGACTTGCGGCGTAGCTGTAGGTTCAGCGATCAGCTACTGCAAATTACTAGTTTTTATCAAAAACTGACCAGGCAATTTAACGAAGGCTAATTGAAAACAACATCATCCGGGATAAAAATCAATCCTTATAATTGGGTTCCACAACTTATAAATTACTATATTTTTATCTCAATTCCAATGAAATTTTCTTTCACATTTTCTATATCCAAAGTAGAGTTAATAAATAGCATATGTCTTAGAAAAAACAATGATGTGTAGCGTAAATATCAGGAGAATTATGGAGACCATTATGAAATAGCTGTTTCTTCCCAGATATTGTACTCTAAAGCTACTAAGTGAAAATCAATATCGATTTATATGGATATTAAATGTAACGAATTTGCGAGAGCGGTTGTTAATGCCGCTTGGCGGTTTTAGATGACTTAAGTTAATAGAATATAATGAAGTGTTATGTATAAAACACTTAGTTTACAAACATATTACTACTCGAAAGTGAGTTTACGGGAAATAATGTTTTTAGAAATACATATTAACTGCATTTCTAAAGCAGATACTATATCCATTTTAATGTATTACTCCAATTAACACAACTGATATTAGGTCATATATTCAACTCCCATTTTGCTGTAAATGAAATTTATCGCAAAACCGATAATAAGATTTGGAACTTCTTTTAAATGTGTATGTATTTTACTTTCCCTGCAATACATGGTAAGTTATAAGGAAAGCATTGGAATTATGCCGAAAATCGCAACGCGAGTTTTCAACGGATTTACACGTTTTGAGACCTCTAGAACTCGAAAGTACTATTTTTAGCGTGACGTCTCTGTATGTGTCTGTGTGTCTGTCTGTGCAATGTATGTATCCACTCTAACTTAGAGACTAATAGACCAAATTTCATTAAATTTGGTAGGTAAGTCACTTGTGTGTGACCCTGGTGCTCATTAGTGTTTGGTACGATTTGGGATGAAAGAACCCGCCTTTTTTAGCGACATGGTCCGCAAATATTGCCTGTATACACTCTAGCTAAAACGAACTAATAGATGAAAATGTTCAAATCTTATTATATAAGTCACTTGTGGATTACATCGGTGCTGATTAAATTTTGGTACGATTCGAAAAAAAAGAACCTGACTTTTTTTGGAAAATAGCCCACAAAAATTGTCAAACTCTAAAATAAAAACTACGTATGCTCAAATATATCAATTAAATGCTTGCTTTATAAGTAACTGTTATCGACCAAAAGAATAAGACCTATCCCAATACACTAGAACTAGCCGTTATCTAGCTACTTCAGTTTTTTTTCGCATTTTTGTTACACCATTTTTGAAAATAAGCCCGGCTACCAAATGAGAAAGAAAACTGAATTAAAACAGGAAATTCAGTGTAATTTTAAATAATTATGGGTATTATTTTGTGCTATTAAACTCTATGTAATGAATTATTGAAGAAATAAAGAGAACGTGAATATGAGTCTGCAGTGAAAGTCATGTACTGTTTGTTCACATCAGATTTTTTACTTTCCCTGCAATACATGGTAATGCAGAGAGAAATAATTGGAATCATGCCGAAAATTGCATCTCGAGTTTTCGACGGATCTACACGTTTTCACACTTCTAGAATACGAAAAAACTGTTTTTAGCTTGACGTCTGCGTATATGCCTGTTTGTCTGTCTATCTGCTTGTCTGTTTGTCTGTGAGTCTGTGTGTCTGTGTGTCTATCTATGCAATGTATGCATCCACTCTATTTCAAAAACTAATGGACCAAATTTCACAAAATTTAGTAGGTAAGTCACTTGTATGTGACCCTGGTGCTGATTAGTTTTTGGTACGAAACAGGATACAAAATACCCGCCCTTTTTTGCAAAATAGCCAGCATAAATTGCTTGTATCCCCTCTAGATGAAAAACTAATAGATCGAATTTTACAAAATTTTGTAGATAAGTCACTTGTTGATTACACTAGTGCTGATTGGATTTTGGTACAATTTGAAAAAAAGAGAACTTGCCATTTTTTAGAAATGGCTCTTCGAAAAATGTCTGTATTTACTCTAACTAAAAAACTAATCTACCACATTTCACAAAATTTGGTGGATAAGTTACTTGTGGGTCAACCTGGTGCTGATTAGATTCTGGTACAATTAAAAAAGGAAACGTGCCTCTTTTTGCGAAATAGCCTGCAAAAATTGTCAAAATGTAAAATAAAAGATTACGTATGCTCAGATATATCCATTCAATGCTTGTTTTTAACGTAATCTTTGACGATGACAGAATAAGACATAAGACCAACCCCATTACTCTAGGACTGGCCGTTCTCGAGAAATTTTATTTTTTTCGCAGGTTCATCAGCCACTTTTAATAATATGTTCAGTTACCCAATGAAAACGAAAATGGAAGTAAAAGGGCAAATTCAATGTAATATAACATAATGTTGAGTGATATTTTGTGCAATTAACCTCAATTTAACGAATTATTGAAGAAATAAAGAAAACGTGAATATGAGTCTGCAGGGAAAGTCAGGTGCTGTCTACATCGGATTTTTTAATATATCAACAATATTCAGTTGGGAAGGAATATTAGTTTTATTCTGTTATACTCCTTGCACAGTGTGAGACCAGGAATTGAGTTCACACCAGATTTGGGTGAGACAGTTTTATGTTCTTTAGCTATGATTTTCTGCAAAAGCAAACAAAGCATCAGACTTGGGGACGCCAGTTTTATGGCACCCTGACCCGAAAGGTCAAAGGAGGCAATAAACCGTGGAGGCCAAGATGAAGCCACGAGAGGCCACAAGAGTGGTCAAAACTGAACAAATATGCTAAATGTCTGGGCGCATTGCCCAAAGTCGGCCAATTAGAACCAAAGAGGCATGTCAGACCTCAGGTAAAAGTAGACCGCAACCAAGAGATGATATTACACAATTGCAACGAAAAAGTGAGTAGTTATGAAAGTAGTTATGAAATAAGTCATGAAGTAGTCAGTAGAGTGTGTGTCACAGAGTATTCCGGAGACAGTCCACAGAAAGTGTCCTAACATGCAACACTACGACAGTCAGAGTCCAAGGAGAGTTTAACAGAATGAGCATCACCAGTACGAATAGAAGTACCATACTTCGAGTTGGTACCAGTACAATATACAATGATGCAAGCGTTGTGGTCAGGTATGTGCTTTTTAAATATTGCAGCAGGTCGCAGATTATGTTGATAATAATGACTGGTCTCATATTCGTCAACTCCCCTCCGCAAGTAAAATATACTAATTGTTGTAAAGAATGTCATAGTTAAGAGAATGTTCTTAATAAATAATTTTATTTTAAAGTTTACAATGGTGCTATTAATTGAGTAGCATTATGTTAATTAATATTATTTTACAGGAACTCGCACTCAAGATAAATATGGTGGGTTTTAATAGCGGAAAACAACGTAATGTGTTTAATGTTATAATGTTTTACGATGTACGATTATTTCGGCCATGTTAATTATAAATAATTTAATAAGTCTAGAACTCAACTTTCAACTTCTGTCTATTTACTGGACCACACACGCCATGCTATTTGTTCATATAGTATACAATCACAGATTTATCTATCGCTTTGATACAAATTTACTTTTTTAGGTAATTTTTTTACTTTTTAAAAATTATATCAAGTATTACGTCACATTTAAGAACTTGAATATGTGACAATATTTTCACATATTTTGATACATAACCCTGGGAAAAAAGGGAATGGTGTAAATATATTGAAATGTATACTATGTTTTGTGATTTATGTTTATAGCTAGGCCTTTGCACAGACGGAATTGGGATTTTTTGGCGCCTTTGGCTTGTATGCGCACTGACATGGATTGTAAATATTCAGAGATTTAATTGCAGCAAAATGTCAAAGTTGAGCTACAAATCTTTGAAAATTTATAGCCCTGTCAGGTGTGGCGCGAGTCGGTGTCCGGTCTTTTGGACCACCCTGGTTTTGTATGCCCTCTGGTTCTTGTATTTTAGTGGAACGCATATAAAATTAGCGTCGCTTCTAGACCAATGGTGTGAGGCATTTTTGGACCTCCTCTTTTTTATAGCGTTTGGGAACAGCGAATGAGAGTTGGGGGGCCTTCCTCCCTGTTTTTGTCGTTCCCCTTGTTTGTAAAATTCTGAAAGTTTTAAGAAATGTAAAAATCGTCAGTTGCTTTTCTGAGCTCGAGTAGAGAGCACTCCAAGTGCGGGGCACTTGTATTTCGGTGTAGCCCGACCCGGCATGTATTTTTGATGCATCTCTGAGCCGGCATCCGCGATTCCTATCTCGGGCGGCAATGCCTTTGCCGAGGAGCCGACGTGGTGGGTCCGGTATAGAAGGCGACTCGTAGCCAAATCAAGCCGAGCCTAACTCAGAGCGAGGGCGCATTTTCTTCGGGCAGTTCGACCAGAAAATGGAAGAAGGTCGTCATGTGTTAATTGGTTGCAGTACGCACAGCTCTACCACCAAAACGGCGCAGTATAGGACCTTTGCTCCTTTAGCTGCATTTAAGCCGTGGTTACGTAAATACTGTGTGCACGGAATATTGCGGAGCATCAATCCAGGGCTCCTAAGCAGCAGTCAATCTCTACAAATAAAGTATCTGATCTCCACTCTTTAGGCAAGGACCTGTACGCATGCTCACTCAAGAGCCGCTGGGTCTAAGCCGCATTAAGAGGAGGAGAAGGAAAGTGAGCAGTATGCCCATCGTCATTTGTTTTTGTTAGTTGCAGTGCAACACAGCTCTACCACTAAAACGGCGCGTTTTGTAGGACCTTGCTCCTTTAGCTGCATTAAGCCGTGGTAACTGTAACACTGCGTGTAAGGACTGTTTGCGGAGCCGCAATTCCGGGATCCTAAGCAGCAGACAAGCCTCTACGAAAACGTATATATATATTTGGCAAAACCTGTACGCATGCTCACTCAAGAGCCGCTGGGACAAGCCATCGTTTAAGAGGAGGAGAAGGAAAGTGGACAGTGTGCCCATCTCCAAAATAATACTTTTCAATAACTTATGACCTGATGATATGCAACCTAGTGTTTCCCGGACTGGTAGTGTTTTCCACGAACCATCGGAATAAATGAACTAATAAACATTCAATTAATTGTGCCACCCTTTCCTACGTGCAGAGGTCAGCTACAGCACTCAGTGAGAGTCCTATGTATGAAGGTATGGAAATTATATATATTGATTTTAAAATGTGTACATGAATGTTTAAGTAACTGATGTAATCCAATAGTGTAAGGGCAGGGTTATGATAAATGGGAGTTTTAGCAAAATTGAATATACATATTGTGTTCTTAACAAAAAGTAATTAATTACAAGTTTGGATTTTATAAATATGCAAATTCATGCAAAATAAATTGTACATCCCGAGGTCAAGTTAGGTAATTTGGGGAACTTTTTTGTAATTGTGTATTTGTATATTAATGTTTAAAATTGAGATTTCATGTGTTCTATAAATAAATTGTAGTTGGCCACAAAAAGGGAGTGATTAATTGTTGAGTAAACGCAATGTACTTAGGTCCAATCGGACCCCACTATACGTTAACGCGGTTGAGCCTGGTGGAACTATTTGGTGAGTATCTTTAATGTATTTATGTGTTTAAGTATATTGTATTTATGTGTAAATTTCACCTCACCACATAGACCACCGATACGCGTACTTGGTGCCGTGTCGTTCGGAAACGAACCACGGGCTTTTGCTTTAGATTAACTGTTGTGTGGGAGGCTTAGCCAAAATTGCGGGCCAATACTGAAGTTGAGTTTTAAATAGATACTGTTAGTGTGTAAATGATAGACGGGGTGTACTTAAATAAATTATCAACGCAAGTAAATAAAAAAAAAATAGAAGTTAAGTAAAATAAATGCTGTATAAAAATACATACAGAGATAGGATATGCAAAGTATATGAATAACTGTGGTAAAGAGTGTTTTCATCTTTGGAAATATTGTGTATAAAAAGTATATTATGTGTGTGCAAATTGTAAATCATGTTGTGAAAAGCGTAATGCTATAACTCTCAGTAATATTTAAAATTACAAAATTTAGATCAACAAAAAATTAGGATTAACTTAAGCTGATTCATTATGTACAGAATTTGGACTAGCAAGTTCAGTGATTAGTTAAGTGAAATAAAATAATATAAAAAAGTAAAAAATTAAAATTGTCTGCTAAATTAAGTGGAAAAATTAAAATATTATAAAGCAGAAATAAATAGTAAGTGTATGCAAATAAATGCAGCATAAGGTGTAGAGCCAGTGAATTTAAAAATAAAATTTGGAAAAGTTTTACAGTAGGTGTAATATTATACAATAATGTTAAAATTAATTCAAATGATATTCTGCAAAATAATTTTTTTGAGTAGTCTACAATAGTTATTGAATATTTTAGAAGTGTTCTGCAATAATTTGTTTTTACGATTCTACAATAAAATTAAAATTAAGTGGAAAGCATTCTACAATATGTGTAGCAGTCTACAATGATTTTAAAAATAACTTAGATAGTATTGTGAAAGATTTTAATATCCTGCTATGATTAAAAAAAAAAATTGGAAAGCATTTTGAAATAATTTTGGTAGTCTACAGTAAATGTAAAAATTAAGTGGAAGGTAGTCTACAAATAGATATTTTTTGGTTAATGTAAAGAAAATGAATATAATTATAATAATAGAAATTTTATGTAGATAGAGCAACTAGTTAAAATTAAGTAAAAAAAATAAGATATACAGCACAAGTGTATTACAAATAGCATATTGCCGCAATATGTGCAAAACATAGGGCAGCAAAAAATATTGATTAGTATTGTATGTATTGTGTATTGTATATTATGTATTGTATATTGTGTAAACTGTAGTATTGAGGAAAAAAGTGCAGTATTTTAAGAATTAGTGTGAGGATAGGCATGATAGTTATCCAAAATGCACGGTAGTCAAA
The DNA here is from genome assembly GCA_951213105.1 of Amaurobius ferox. Lineage (NCBI taxonomy): Eukaryota > Metazoa > Arthropoda > Arachnida > Araneae > Amaurobiidae > Amaurobius > Amaurobius ferox. The sequence continues at coordinate 49,536,555 of OX578135.1, forward strand.
ATATTTAGGAACAACAATTATGAGTTAAAACCGCTCGGAAGTCAAAATCAGAAATCGATTAGATTACATGTAAATAAAATTTTTACGAAACAGATAAGAAAAGCGCACCTCCGGGAAAACGAAACTGATCGTAGCGCGCTAGATAAGGCGAAGTTAGCAAGGCCTACACCGGAAGAAAACAAAACAAAACAAAAAACCGGAGTCTCTCCAAAAACATTAAAACACTCGAACAACTGGAATGACCGGCTTAGACGAAGTTCGCGCGTAAGGCAGGCAGGCGGGACTCAGCAGCAAAATTAAAAAGTTCTAGATTCCCGTCCCATTTATGCAAGTAAACATATAAATAAATGAACGGACAATGATAAAAGATAAATAATTTATATGAAAATATAAGTAAAATAAATAAATTTAATCTTAGAAAATATAAGTAAAGTAAATAATTCAGTGGACGTAAAAATAGTAGATATCTGAAGTATAAATAATATGTAATACAATGATAATTTCAGGAAATTAAAATATTTGAGAACAAAATAAAACGGAGACTCGGAAAATTTTGAAGTGAAAGAAAATAGTAAAAAAAAAAAAAAAAATACGACCTGTTTTCAAAGCGGGGTGGCAGAGTCCTCAGGTGAAGAGCGTCCATTTGGACATCATATATGGCAGAAGGTATCGCTAGAAAATTTATATGAATCTGATAATATATAGCCAAAACAGATATACACAGATATAATGATATACATAAGAGTAGTGAATAGCAGTCGGCCAGTTGCAACTTCAAAAAAAAAAAGGGGGGGGGGACTAACTTGCAAGTAAATTTTAAATAACAAAATAAAAAGAATCAGTAATCAAAATAACAAAATAAGTAAATAAAGTAAAAGGCATATATGTATAGCACAATAACAACAAATAAATACTTCACCATATACAAACCGGGCGGCCTTGATGACAGGCATTTGAATTAGGGTATTCAGATCGTTGATATCGCTGCAAAATATTTTAAAATCATGACAACGGATGTTTTAAAAGGTTTACATTCAAAGGTATACAATCAAAATAAATAAATAAATAAAAAAAAAAATTGGAAAGGAAATGTAAACAAGTTTTAAAAAATAAGAGCAGCTCCGCTTACAAAAAAAAAAAAAAAAAAGCTGACGGCCGGCTGATCGAAAAAGCCAGTGCTTTACATACTCCAAAAAGGTCGGACGCTTTCGGTAAGAAAAACTGGTTCCGAGACAAAGTATGCAGGCGGAAATTCAAGGTCATTCTCTTCAACGCGGGGGAAGCTTAGCATGTTCACAAATAGGCATGGAGCAAACACAGTAATACGAAGTGATGAACTCATAGTAAAAAAATGAATAAATATGTACAAGATTAGAGAATCACAGAGGAATAACAATATACAGATTTTAATGTAAATATAAGTGAATGACAATAAAAGATAAATTAAGAATAAAAATATAAATAAATAAATAAAACATATAGCTGCGTTAGAAGCATGATTCATGGTAGTGAACCAATACAGGTATTTAAAACGCGGGTCGTTCAATTTAAATACGAAACATTAAAATTATAAAAGGTGTCCTAGGTAAATCTATAGATGTTATTCAAAAAAAAAATTGGGTTAACTCGTGAATACATGAAAATGCGCAAAAAATAAAACATAAAATAAAAATTCAAATCACAGTAAAACAGACGTAAAGTTAGATTAAAAATAAGTAATAATAACATTTTGAAAGAGAGATCAGGGATTATTGTGACACAGTATCAGTGTATGTGACGATTTGGATTTCCCGCCAATGTAGCACGATGGTCAGATGACAAAGAAAATGAATCTGACTTGTACAATTAGGCAGCCAAATTTCATTTCCACATCAAATAACTCACGTGTGTGTAAATTATCAGAGATGACTTTGCTAAAGAACATGCTAAAAACATGCTAAGATACTTACCTGCTCTTTGGTGCTTGGCAAGATGAAAAAATATGATGTGAATGGCGATGCGAATAGCCAGCCGCGCTTCTGCTCTGAATCGAGCTACGCAAGGCGCGAGTTCGGATTTCCGGTCTTCGAGAGAATTCGGAGAAGGGTTTTGGGGGGTTGCCTGGCAACGAGCAGATGTTTACTCGTAAACAGAGAAACGGCTGGACTGACAGTTGTTTTGTTGTGGTCGTATTGCGTTGTAAATTAAAATGTGTAAAGTAAAATTGTGAAATTATACAAATGTAGATCAGATAGTACTTGTTGTGTGTAAATGTATGATTCGAACTGTAAACAAAAAAATTGTGAACTGTGAGAAAAAGTGAGGGAAAATCTGTAAACAAATAATGATGATGTAAAGTGTACTATATAATATTTTGTAAACCTAGCTTGACTTCTTTTCTGTTCAGGAGGGTGAGAATATGTGACAATATTTTCACATATTTTGATACATAACCCTGGGAAAAAAGGGAATGGTGTAAATATATTGAAATGTATACTATGTTTTGTGATTTATGTTTATAGCTAGGCCTTTGCACAGACGGAATTGGGATTTTTTGGCGCCTTTGGCTTGTATGCGCACTGACATGGATTGTAAATATTCAGAGATTTAATTGCAGCAAAATGTCAAAGTTGAGCTACAAATCTTTGAAAATTTATAGCCCTGTCAGGTGTGGCGCGAGTCGGTGTCCGGTCTTTTGGACCACCCTGGTTTTGTATGCCCTCTGGTTCTTGTATTTTAGTGGAACGCATATAAAATTAGCGTCGCTTCTAGACCAATGGTGTGAGGCATTTTTGGACCTCCTCTTTTTTATAGCGTTTGGGAACAGCGAATGAGAGTTGGGGGGCCTTCCTCCCTGTTTTTGTCGTTCCCCTTGTTTGTAAAATTCTGAAAGTTTTAAGAAATGTAAAAATCGTCAGTTGCTTTTCTGAGCTCGAGTAGAGAGCACTCCAAGTGCGGGGCACTTGTATTTCGGTGTAGCCCGACCCGGCATGTATTTTTGATGCATCTCTGAGCCGGCATCCGCGATTCCTATCTCGGGCGGCAATGCCTTTGCCGAGGAGCCGACGTGGTGGGTCCGGTATAGAAGGCGACTCGTAGCCAAATCAAGCCGAGCCTAACTCAGAGCGAGGGCGCATTTTCTTCGGGCAGTTCGACCAGAAAATGGAAGAAGGTCGTCATGTGTTAATTGGTTGCAGTACGCACAGCTCTACCACCAAAACGGCGCAGTATAGGACCTTTGCTCCTTTAGCTGCATTTAAGCCGTGGTTACGTAAATACTGTGTGCACGGAATATTGCGGAGCATCAATCCAGGGCTCCTAAGCAGCAGTCAATCTCTACAAATAAAGTATCTGATCTCCACTCTTTAAGCAAGGACCTGTACGCATTCTCACTCAAGAGCCGCTGGGTCTAAGCCGCATTAAGAGGAGGAGAAGGAAAGTGAGCAGTATGCCCATCGTCATTTGTTTTTGTTAGTTGCAGTGCAACACAGCTCTACCACTAAAACGGCGCGTTTTGTAGGACCTTGCTCCTTTAGCTGCATTAAGCCGTGGTAACTGTAACACTGCGTGTAAGGACTGTTTGCGGAGCCGCAATTCCGGGATCCTAAGCAGCAGACAAGCCTCTACGAAAACGTATATATATATTTGGCAAAACCTGTACGCATGCTCACTCAAGAGCCGCTGGGACAAGCCATCGTTTAAGAGGAGGAGAAGGAAAGTGGACAGTGTGCCCATCTCCAAAATAATACTTTTCAATAACTTATGACCTGATGATATGCAACCTAGTGTTTCCCGGACTGGTAGTGTTTTCCACGAACCATCGGAATAAATGAACTAATAAACATTCAATTAATTGTGCCACCCTTTCCTACGTGCAGAGGTCAGCTACAGCACTCAGTGAGAGTCCTATGTATGAAGGTATGGAAATTATATATTGATTTTAAAATGTGTACATGAATGTTTAAGTAACTGATGTAATCCAATAGTGTAAGGGCAGGGTTATGATAAATGGGAGTTTTAGCAAAATTGAATATACATATTGTGTTCTTAACAAAAAGTAATTAATTACAAGTTTGGATTTTATAAATATGCAAATTCATGCAAAATAAATTGTACATCCCGAGGTCAAGTTAGGTAATTTGGGGAACTTTTTTGTAATTGTGTATTTGTATATTAATGTTTAAAATTGAGATTTCATGTGTTCTATAAATAAATTGTAGTTGGCCACAAAAAGGGAGTGATTAATTGTTGAGTAAACGCAATGTACTTAGGTCCAATCGGACCCCACTATACGTTAACGCGGTTGAGCCTGGTGGAACTATTTGGTGAGTATCTTTAATGTATTTATGTGTTTAAGTATATTGTATTTATGTGTAAATTTCACCTCACCACAGATCTTGCCTTCTCTGTTTACATATTTCTGTTTTTTGTTTACTCCAGAATGGAATTCATATGGCTTGATCTATTTGGCCAAATAACAAAACATCTAATTATAAATAAATAAAAAAATTCTTATTACACGGTTTGTTATATTTTTATGTATATTCTTCGACATTTCCTTCAGAAGTACTTCAATATAACGAGACATTTGCATACACATCGCTTTTGGTTGACAACAGTCTTTACCATCAGCAGCTGCTATGCGCAAACTCCACGTCTTTCCATACTAGATAGAAAACATTCAACAACTTTGTAATTGAATATTTTTGCCTAATTTGCTCCGGTTTCGTTCTAGAAAATTTATCTTCTTCAATTCGCAACTAGAGGCGCTGTATGCGTTCGCAAAGGATAGCGGATATTCACTGTTTTGTTAGTAAACTAGAACATTTCACCCGAAAATTACAGGGACGCGCAATCTTATGAGGGAATCCTGTATATGGTCGGAGTAGTGTAATTTGTAGCATATACTTGTGCTATCCAGGAGCCGCTGGATCTAACCCCCGTTCCCGGCGATTATTTTGGATCGCAATTTATTCTGCTATTTTACAAAGTCCTTGTACGTGTGATATATAAAATGTACAACTTCATCATAAATTCGAAAAGTCGCCATATAAATACAGTAGTGGTCAAAATTGTGGAAAACTTTTAGAAAAAGTGTATTTTTGAAGTTTGATGGCTCATAACACTAATACCATATAATTGTATATCAATCGAAGGATAATTTAATCAAGATTGTAATGCAATACCATTTGTTCAATTATCTGTATTTTGTAAAAAGCTATAGCCAAATAACCGGAAAAAGAAGCACAACTTGTTTAGGTTTATTTGAAGTAGCTTTCCTTCATTTGAATGTAGCCAATGGGTATGAGTGTTTAGTGAGCCAATCAGGTGCCAACTTGTTTCGGAAATGAGCCAACAGGTCACATGATATATATCAGTGTGTTATGGGATTGTTACCAAGTTGGTTGGGTTTTTTGTGTTCTTTTCAGTGAGCTTGTGAAACATAATAAAATTAAAGAAATGGCGCAAAGAGTAGACTGGTCACCCAGAAAGCGATATAAAATAGTACTATTAAGTGAACAAGGCTACAATTATGAAGAAATTGGAGAAAATACTAGGGGAAACTTACCGAAAGGTGGCATTTCTAATTTTTTGAGGAGGTATAAGGAGACTCAGTCACTACAAAACCAGACTGGTAAAGGCAGTAAAAAGTGCACAACAGCAAGTGATGATAGAAGAATTAAGAAACTGCCCCTAGGTGACAGAAGAAAACCATCTTGATGTATATAAGGGGAAATGGCACAATGCAATGTGAAATTGAGTGCAAGGACTGTTCGGCCAAACTGCATAAATTTAGTCTAAATGCTAGAATTCCACGAAAAAAGCCATTTTTATCTCTCAAACATAAGTTGAAAAGATTAAACTGGGTTAAAACCCATGTTAACTGGCCAACGGAACAATGGGACAGTATAATTTGGAGTGATGAGACCCAAATCTCCCTCTTTGGTAGTGATGGCTCAAAATACGCAAGCAGAAGAATCGGAGAAGATTTGCATCCTGATTGCATTACACCTATCGTAAAACACCCAGTTAGTGTTATGATCTGGGGTTGTATGACAACAAGAGGTGTGGGCAGAATTTGGGTGATCAATGGGAATATAAATGCCCAAAGATACATAAATAATATATTTGAGCCTAAACTGTAGCCTTCTGCACGTGGTCTTTTCCAAGATAATGAAGCATTTATATTTCAACAGGATTCAGAACCATGCCATGTTGCTCATGTGTGTAAAAAGTGATTTCAAGATCATCATATTCAACTGCTGGAATGGCCTGGGACCAGACCTTAACCCCATCGAAAATCTATGGAGCCGACTAAAGAAACTTGTTAGTCAGAAGCAACCCAGCAATAAAACCCAATTAACAGAAGCAATAATTCAATCTTGGTTTCACATTATAACAGCTGCAGAACTAAAAAACTTGGTCCATTCCATGGGAAAGCGCTATAGGGCCGTAATTAAGGCTACCCAACTAAGTATTAACTGACATAGTGAGAATTTTTGTATATCTCATTTTTTCTATGTATTTCATTTTTCTTCTTTATAAATGCTGTTCTATCAAGAAATAATTCATAAATGTTTTTTCATTACAAGCTTTATTAAATTATCTTTCCATTGATATATAATTTGATTGTATTGGTACAAAAAAGCGGTGTTATGAGCCATCAAACCTCAAAAATACAATTTTTCCGAAAGGTTTCCACAATTTTGGCCACTACTGTACCAAAATATGCTTATTCATAGTTCTAAAAATGTGACTTCATCATGAATGTATTATTTTAAGCAATATTATATGTTTATACCATTTTCTAATAGTAGTTATACAGTTTTAATAGCTCTTACATGTTCGAGATGGTTTTAATTACCCTTGAATAATATTCCAGACTACGCTAACGTCTAGTTGCTAGGTATATCTACCAGTAAAAAATATTAATAAATAATATAAAGGATTGAAAAAATAACACCAGAAAAATCTAATTACTTATACCTAAGTACGTCTAGAAAATGCAAATGTATACGTTTCGGATCAAAAAAACGAACTCAGAACGTCTAAGATTTAAAAAATCTAAGACGTGATTTGTCGGGATCACTGGGCCGAACGAATCAAATTAAATTTTGTCTTTAGAGGATTTTTTCCATTCAGCTGATGGGTAGTGATCAGACCCAGCTAGAAAAACCTATTTGCAGATTTATCGGTCATTTCTAGGAGCAACTTTTCAAACTTAATAAGCTTCAAATCAGAGCTGTCAGACATATAGTATATTATAAATTCCTGCAACTTAAATAAACTATCGTACCAAAATATTCTAATGTTTTTATCGCTTAATATAAAGATAAAAGCTACAATATATAATACATTTATGGCTTTCAAAATATATTTCTTAGCAGTTATTTTATTCAAATATCTATAAAATGATTTTAAAAACATTTCTATTGCTAAATTGCGTTTTCAATGAAATAAATATGTCTTTGAATAAAAATATTGAAAGGAACAGTAAATCCCACAATGCTTATCACAACCAAAAATAAAATGGCAACTCATTCTCAGGTACTTTATTCTAAGGCAAAGCTAAAACTAAGTGAAAATCAATATCAATTGATATAGCGATTAGATTGGTCGAACTTTCGAAAGAGATTTTGTAAATCACTCTTTGTGGTTTTTAGTTTGCATTTGATAATCGAATAAAATGAAGTATGAGATGAAAAATATGATGTTTCACTACATGATTGCTACTCAGTGTTCATTTCAGAACTTTTTGGCCGGGAGGGCGAATGGAATTTTAGGGGGGTAACTTTTCTATTTGCCCTATATAAATATATCTAAATGATATGTCACATAAATAGAAAGTAGGTTAACATAAAACGTCTGGGGGGACAAATACTCGTCTGCAGGGACTTTGCTCCCCCCCCCCCCGGAGGTATGCCTGAAAGAAACACTGTCACTACTATAAAGAAATTTTAAGATCATATTTTGTTTTGAAATTTATGACTACAACGTTTCACAATTTTGTAATTTGTTAGGTTTGAAATTAAATTTAGAGCTTTAATTATTTATCAGGGCATATCAGAGTAATATATCAAAATCAGTTACGTTTCCATTGCAGATCATATCATCCATGAACCTGTGTTTCATGTGTTCGCTTTTCATGTGTTTTTCAGGAGGAAACAACTGATACCTAAAATATCACAATAAATAAGATTGCTGCTTGTGAGAATATAACTATTTAATCCCTTAATAACTTTCTTAAGGAAATCAAGCATGGGGAAATTAAATATTGTCACGTAATTTTCTGATATCGGTTCTCTTCAGGAAAATAAAATAAAGTTATATCTGCAAAAGGCAGCTGAAAAACTTACAATGTGCCATATTGTGAATCACATGGTTAGAAAGAGGCGATGATGGATTCCGTGAGTTCAACAGAATGTTCATTAAAATGTGGAAAATCACCATTGACGATGTTTTGGAATTATTTTGAACTGTACATATTACAGGAATACGTGTTGAATGAATTATTTATTAAATTGCACTTATTATTATTTGTCTATGTTGAAAATTTATATAAACTACATTTTCTTTTATTATAGTACGCTTTTTATTATTATAGTTTTATGTATTATAGTTTTCTTTTATTATAGTACGCTTCCCAGGCCGAGGACTTGCCTAATCAGGCTTATAGCTGCTTAAAAACCCCAGCCGGGAAAGGACTCCTAAATTTTATATTCACAAACAAATTTTTTGTGTCGGGACAGAGCGGTTATAAAATCCTACAATGTATGTATCAATCCTACAATGTGAAATGTATGTATCCATTCTAACTCAAAAACTTACGGACCGAATTTCATAAAATTTGGTAGGTAAGTCACTTGGGTATGACGCTGCTGCTGATTAGTTTTTGGTACGATACGTAAAAACAGAACACGCCTTTTTTTGCGAAATGCCCAGTAAAAATTTCATGTATCCAATCTAGCTAAAATACTAATTGACCAAATATCACAAAATTTGGTAGATAAGTCACTTGTAGATGTGTCACTCTGGTGCGATTAGATTTTGGTATTAATAGGAAAAGAACAGCCTGCCTTTTTTTACAAAATGTCCTGCAAAAATGTCCTGTATCCACTCTAGCTAAAATACTAATTGACCAAATTTCACAAAATTTGGTAGACAAGTTACTTGTGAGATACTCTGGTGCTGATTATATTTTGGTATTATTCAGAAAAGAATAACCTGCCTTTTTTTACGAAATGGCCCTCAAAAATCGCCAAAATCTAAAAAAAAGCTACGTATTGAATGAAAAATGCAAATTTAGTGTTATTTGTTTCAATTAAACTCAATCTGATGAATTATTAAAGAAATGAAGAGAAAATGAATTTGTGGAAAATCATGTGCTGCTTAGTTTTTTAGTTGGAGTGGATACAAAATTTGCACAGACAGACAGACAGACACACAGACACACAGACACACACACACATACGTCACGCTAAAAATAGTTTTTTTCTTATTCTAGAGGTCTCGAAACGTGTAGATCCGTCGAAAACTCGAGTTGCGATTTTCGACATGATTCCAATACTTTCCCTATACATTACCATGTATTGAAGGGAAAGAAAAAATGCATATTTGGTGTTTTTTGGTGCAATTAAACACAATCTAATGAATTATTAAAAAGTAAAGTAAATATGAATTTGAGTCTGCAGGGAAAGTCATATGCTGTACACTTCAGATTTTTTTCTTTCTGGCTCTGCTTATATGATGTCATGGGATTAGCAAAATCGCACACTTTGTTCTCGGGATCTCTGAAGAGACCGAGAATCTCTTTGAACGTTACTGAGGAAGGTGTGTGCAACACAATTAATACTCTCTGAGCAGGTTGTTTACACCTGGATATTGCAGATTTAAAATTGATAAATAATTTTTAATTGTAATAATGGGAAAGGTTGTAGTACTTGGCAACAATTCTCCTGGTCCGTGGCGTAACGAATGACGAAATGCTAAGTTCACAGACGCCAGGTTGACAACTTTTTGATTGGTTGCCAAGCTGATAGCCCAACCTTATAGTAAAGAACCTTGTATGTGATTTCTCCGTTACTAAAATACAAAATTTCAAGTGATAAAGATAACATATAGCAATATTTATCTAAAATGTGCAGTACTTTGCACTTATTGCTCATCTTGAAAGGGCAGAGATTAGAACAAATGGAATGCAATATAGAATGAATTTGGGGATCTTATTGGTTCAAGATTTTTTAAATGTTGACCACTTCTATTCGAAAAAGACGCATTTCGAAACAAAGAAAATATTTTTGAATGTAAAAACTAATGAAAGTACAATAATTCTGGCCCAACCTGGGTGTTTGCCTATGCAAGGAACGGAAACCACAGCCGTTATATTACCAGCCTTCAACAACGTTTCTCGTTATTACTGTTCATAAGAAATGATAATGCTGAAAGTCTTTCTGCACAAAAGTTTAGTCTACCTTCCTTCGGAAGAATATTTTCTACTGTTCAAAAATATTCCGAGAAAATGCCTAAAATGAAAGTTAACTTCTGAATAACTGAATATCTTTAACCTCAGCTGATCCATCACTTGTTGTTTTCTGGAAGACGAAGATACTCGTGATCTATCCATGGTAATGATATGAATTTGAATGTAGTTATTTACACTTTTCAACGAATTTTTTATATAAACTCAAGTTTGATATATTCTTCATAAAAGTATTCATTGGCATGCATATCCTCACGATAGCTCTTTGAACACATTGGACGGAACATAACGATATCGGAAGAGACTTAAATATCCGGCTACTTCAAATTCGATCACTTCAGCTAAAGCCTAAACTCCTTTTTAAAAAGTTATAGCGAAAGCTGGCAAAACATGGTGATATAACTATATGGTTGTAGTTTTTAGATTTTACTGGCGTCTATTCCAGAGCAGAATATATTGAATCTGATGCTATTGTTACCAAAACGAAAGACCTACACTACAAAACGACGAAAAGTTGTTAAATACATTTCCACTCGAACACAGAATGGCGGATACATAGACAAGCGGTTATAATAGTCACCCTGCAACTGATATACTGGTAGGGAATCCAGACAGGTCTGGAATTTTACGTGTATAATCTTTTCTAGATCTGTGTTTCGAATATGTTACATATTACACAAATTGCATTGGGACTCAAATTACCATACACAAATTGCCATAGGAACTTCTGCACGAAAACTTACTCCACCATTAGCACTACTGAAAAATCTACTTAATAACTCTCCCTTTTTATCCGAACAACAAAAATTATACAATTGTTTTGTGAAAATAAAGAAAGCTCTACTCACTTTTTTCCATTTTCTTACTGCATGCAACTGTGTGATATTGGGGAAAGCTGGAGATTTCGAAAATTCCAATTGTGAATATACCAGTGTATTGTAAATTCTATTTTGGATATTTCTACTACACCAATTACTAAAACGTAGTATATAAAAAAACGCTTTTAGAAAAAATAATTATTTTCTAAAATTTAATATACTGTTATGCTGCAATAAAGGCATTTTTATGCAAAAAAAAAAACCTTCTTGAAAATTCATTCGTGGTCACAGAAAATCAGGGGTCGGGCATCTTACGGTCCACGGGTTGAAGACCATTGTAATTGAGGAATGTATTTATAAAATTCAGGTTATGAAACTGGAGTATAAATATCACGTTTTAAAAATAATTGGCTTTACAAGTTAAATATAATTTTAGTCTTTTACCAATGCTGTCATGACTTTCCTTATATACATAGTATAATGTATAGAGAAAGTAATGTGACGGAGTCGAAAATTCGTATTCGAGTTTTCGACGGTAGAGCACGTTTCAAGCATCCTTGAACAGGAATCAAACGTTTTTGATGAGATGCCTGCTCGTGTCAGTGATTCTGTGGAGACGATATTTCATGAACGAATGGAGCGATTAGAATTTAGTACAAAAATTACAATTCATGAAAACTAGAAGCCTATCGTTTTCAAACGCAATCGAATGTTCTGAACCCTTCTAAATTTTCGAGTTAATCATTGAATAATCTAACAAAAATCAAAACCTTTAATAAAGTTAAGCAAATAGTCATTTTTTATGTATTTTTTTATTAGAAAACAATTGACATATACTTTAGAACGCTAGCATGAACCGTTCTTGAGATATTACACATTTTTCAAATAAATGTATCAAAAGATCACATAAAATAAAAAAAAATTAACTATTGTGGCATATTTTCACCTTCCATATGTTATATCTTGCGATATATTTAGTAACATCATTCTCGTGAATCTAGCTTGTTCCATTCGTGAGAAAAAATACTTTGGGTGATAATTTTGTATTTGGACGCCAATACCCATTTATCTGCTATAAGAATAACTTATTTTTTCCGTTCATAACGCATAGCGAGATTTTGGCGACGAATATGGAGGAATGTCGCAAATATGGCGACTTTTTAAATGTTGCCAAAATAACAAAAATGTCGCCAAATTGATAAAAATGACTACTAATTGAAGAAAATTCTATATCTTGGAAGGAACATAGGAATCTATTATAAGAATAAATTATTTTTCATTCAGTAAAGTTTGGCAAAATTTGGGTGACGAATTTGCTGGAATTTCTTCAACTTACTTACGTTTTAACTGTTGCTAAATTGACGAAATTGCCGCCCAATTGATTAAAATTCGTCAAATTAATAAAACCGACACGAAATTGATAAAACTGAAGCTAAATCAATGATATGACAATTCATTTTTTGAAGTCCAAAATCTTGGAGAGAACATAATATTAAACTATAAGATTAAAACATTTCTCCTTCCGGCCGGCCGTAACGCTTGTCGAGAAACTTAGCAGGACGTAGCCATCGTGGAGACTATCTTAACTGTTGGCAAAGTGTAAAAAATGTCACCAAAATAGATAAAAATGACTCCAAATGGAAAGTAGTGTTCGCAAACTCTGATTTCCGTCATATAACGGACATACAATCTAGTATATAAAAAATTCTCTTTCGCCCCCGTTTGGTGACGCATTTGGTGAACTTGGTGATGCATTTAGCAAACTTGATGAATAATCTAGCAAGTGCCGCCAATTTGGCGATAATTATCCCCAGATTGCCGAAAATATCGTCATAATTGCAAAATTGACGCTAATTTGATGAAAATGACGCTATAATTGATTAATTAAGTATTAAAATATTTTAATATATGGACTATTTTAATATATGCTATCAACGTAATAATTGTTTATTTAGAGTTGTGCGAAATATAAGTTAATTGGGTGCTTTGAAATAGTTTAACATGTTGTCAACCGTAAAATGGCTAAATGTGCAATTCAACGTTAAAAACACAGTACAGTGGATCTTATACATTAACCATAAAAAGAGTAAATTCGTTGAATTATATAATGAACTCACACTAGATTTTTTTTATTATTTTCAAATAGCGATAAAAATAAACTAAAATATCGGCACTGTTTATTTAAATATATTTTTAGTTATTTGCAATGTTACTATTTTATTATATATATATATGTTTTATTTTAAACAAAATCCTTGAAAAATCCTCGTAAAACTTCAATCCATGTTCTATACTAACACGGTGTAACGAACCATTATATGTTCTTGCTATATATAAACCATTCTCTGTTCTTTCTAAATATAAATGTTCTTACTGAACAATATCTCCAACTGGCATTAAAAGCAAGTAATTCCTCCAACATGTAAAATCAAAATCATACACGATATTAAGTCAATAATATAGATTTCCGAAATACATTTTTGCAATATCTGCAATTTCTCAATATATATTTGTCAACGATCTAATTTCATTCCCAAGAGAAATATTCTTGCAATTTCAGGATCGGGTGTTATTTATTACATGTCATGAAATATCCCTTATTATTTAATCGCAAAGCCACAAATATTACTACATCCATGCATGGATTAAATTTATCAATGGAGGCAGTTTGCGCGTTTCCAAGTTATGTGGTAATAAAAAGAGATGAATATATATTTATGAGTTCTATTAACACTGAGTTAATTTTGTAATTGAATTGATTTTACACTCTGTTGTACAGAAAAAGTAATATTACCGAAAATTTTGGAATGTGAAATTTTTACGGAAAAAGACGATTTAAAAGAATATTTTGATGTGAGCATGCGTATATAATCACGCCAGTGTGTGTCTGTATGTATCTATGTGTACATGTGTCTTTCCATGTGTCTCTGAGGTGTTGACGCCTTATGTCCACGCACGTACTGATATGCACATATCAATGGACGTAGTGATATAGTACTATAAGTGTTGATGATATGATGTCAGTGATATATAAGTACTATTATTACATATCAATTCTGCATGCGTACTAAAAGTTCACTGATCAATGGTCACACTGCATTATACGTATTAATGTATGCACTATGTAGTATCAATGTAGTACTGCTCTGAAATTTTATAAAATAGGTATTATATAAAATTTTAACTATATATGATTTCTGCAGTTTCATGATACTCCATGATGAGAACTCAATTAGAAATTTCCGGTTTTCTATGACAAAATATATATTATAATCCACTTTTACTTCTATGTGAACAATATAAAAATTATTACCACATCAATGGTGCTCGTATAAATAATTTAATTAATCATCACCACAACATGAAAGCATACTAAAAAGCTTATGCGCTAATCGATGAATATGGTTTCAGAGCCACTGTTTGATTTTTTAAGTTGACAAAATTATTCTCTTTCACTGTCATTTTATATTATTATATTCCTTTACAAAATTGTTATTGTTTAAAAATTACCTTCAAAGGCGTCAGTTACGTTTCTGGACCATTAAAATGGATTCAGATATGCTATTTAAAAAATCAAATTATTCTTATTACGACCATTTTTTCTCTGTTTTTATTTTCTTAACTTCTTATTTTTTACTTATCGCTACAAGGGGAGGAGGGACGCCTACCGTTGTTTAAATATCCCGGAAACACACACTGTAGCAGTTAGACTGTTCTTCATTTACCAACTTAGTTTGGAAAAACTTAATGGGGGTGGCAACTGTAAGGATTGCGCCGTCTTTACCCTACCCATCACCTCTTGGGAAGACTTTCTGACCTATTGATAGAGTGGCCTTACTTAGACCTATTGATAGAGTGCCCTTACTTAGTCCTATTGATATAGTACTCTTACTTAGACCTATTGAAATAGTACCCTTACTTAGACCTATTGAAAAAGTGCCCTTACTTAGACCTATTGATAGAGTGCCCTTACTTAGTCCTATTGGTATAGTACTCTTACTTAGACCTATTGAAATAGTACCCTTACTTAGACCTATTGAAAGAGTGCCCTTACTTAGACCTATTGATAGAGTGCCCTTACTTAGTCCTATTGGTATAGTACTCTTACTTAGACCTATTGAAATAGTACCCTTACTTAGACCTATTGAAAGAGTGCCCTTACTTAGACCTATTGATAGAGTGCCCTTACTTAGTCCTATTGGTATAGTACTCTTACTTAGACCTATTGAAATAGTACCCTTACTTAGATCTATTGAAAGAGTGCCCTTACTTAGACCTATTGATTGAGTGCACTTCCGCAGACGGGTGGATAATTTGGGTAGTGGTAGTATCGAAATTCATCCTTCTGGAGCCTTGTCTACCTCGAACGGTCATGTCGTCTTAACGGCTGGGCTAAAAGGTTGTCCCAGCGTGTGACAAATTTCTCGTTTCTCAAGATTCTTTGCTTCGAAATTCCAAAATTATAGCTTACAAAAATATAAAATTTAGTACATTTGTAGAGAAAGGGTGGAGACACACGCTGGAGTAAACCGTTTTTCGATATATATTGTAGTTTAAGAAATATTTAATGTCAAAGTCAAAGACAAAATACTTGAGTTGCGAGTCTGCATCCTGGATAGACTAACAGTAGCATGACCACCGATTATTGAAGACAGGTACATATCTAGATGAATTTTTGAGTGTCGGAGACTTTTTTATACTTTTGATGTAATTTACGAGATAATTTACTTGTATGCACTTTTGAAGCGAAAAATGTTCTTACGTATCTGCACGTCCATCGGTTTTGTCTGTCTCGTACCGCAAACACTATAGCACACAAAAATATGAAATTTGGTGCATTTATAGAGATAATAACGTTGAAATAAGCAGCTTACCGGTTTAAACTTAAGTCTGACTTGAAATAGCTCGCGAAGTGAGTGCAGTGAATAGGAAGCAAAGCGAGTTACGGATGTGTATGAAGCGTAGCGAGCAGGGGCAGAGCCCAGTAGTTTCTTAAAAAAATGAACAAATTGAATCAAAGAATTAAGATATGAAAAGTTAAATTTATTTTTGCAGTGTAGAGAATAAAAGAAAATTTTGCTTATAAGAACATAGTATATCTCAATCCATTTTGAGGGTACAGAAACGCAATAGACGTATTTGCAAGTGATTTTTATACGATAACAACTTTGGAATTGGCTAAAATATGACCGAAAACAACTGTTAAACAAAATAATTTAGCGATGTTTCGTCGTAACACCAGATGCTTTGCAATAACTATCATCAATTAGCTTGCAGCAGCAAAGACCTCTGATGAAAGATACTTAGAACCTGTACCCGAATTATAAGAACGAAGCTGAAGCTAGCTTTTGCTCTATGATTATAATGTCGGTCTTGTAAGCAAAGTGCCCCTGGTTCGAGGCCCGGTGACTTCCTTTTCGCCACAACCTCATATGCAGTTTAGTATATATTTATGTAACATGTATAACTCTAGCATTACTATTTAAAGGGATATATGTCGCTCCAGTACTTTTGATGCACACGGTATAACAAAGCATAGGGTTATTACGCTCAAATTATACTTCAATTTATGCGTATTTACTTTGCTTAATTCTTCCTTTATATGGCTGTGTGTTCGTAAAAAGTAAGTGCGAAATCGTGTAAAAATACCGAAAGTTAATTAAATTTTTTCTTTAATTACACCCTTGCGTAATAACGAACGAGGAAATCTATGCTATTTTTAGTTTCCGAATCATTTATGTACATATTTTCATTACTGAATACTGCTGTTATAAAATTCCTAAGTGAACTACCGTGTATACTACAAATAGTTTCTTTCACTTCTAGAGCCATAAAATTTTCTTTAAAAAGAAGTTTATATTTTGGCTTTGTCCCAACTTCAGATGTGAGTCTCATATTTTCTTCCAATGAAACCTGAGAAAGTTAATATTTTCTCAAAATGGCAAAAATATGTTTCAAACATAAAGTTTATCGATCGAACCCAAGTGGAAACTTTTTGTCGTATTGTCTCGTGCATGAGTAAACCAGAAGCGGAGTCTAAACTGCAATAGTGTGGACACTAGTAAGAGAACATCTTGATAATAAAAGTCATAAAAATCTGAATTCAATAAAAAAATTACGTCTGTTTTCAATAAGAATAATTTTGTACAAGTACTTTTGTTCTATATAGTATATAATTTTGACAATAGCCAGGCGTTGGATAATTAGAACATTTGCCTATTTAATGACAGGAGCGTGAAGAATTTTTCAGTTATATCACATTGCTTCTGCACACCATTAATGCGAGGATCGCATTACACCCCCTGAGGCACCCAATTTAGACCAGAACCCAATGGATTGACAACCACAGGGACGGTACCGTCCTTCCTCTAGCACATATCCCTTTCGTAATAACTTCCGGAACTACATATTTATTATGCACATACTTCGCGCAGACAGTGGAATAGTTTTAAGCTACGGTGAGACTCGAAATTATTCGAAGCGGTCCTTTTTGCCATTACCACTGATCTATCCCGGCTCCTGTATATGGCATATCTATCAATGCAACTACTGTTTAGTGACCACAAAATTGGAGTTATTTTCCTATTTATATGGAATGAGATAGGATTACGTGTATATATTGCCATGCAAGACTTACAAATGACAAATGTAATGATATTGCCGTATGTAGATAGCTATTACATAGCATATTCTGAGAGCAAATTATATTATGCGAAGGAATATATATCAAATTTAACGATTTTCAGAACATAAATTTGAGTTTCGAATTTCTTGAATTAAATTAATGTTATATGTCACTTGAATGTTGAAATTCGGACCATAAGTCTGTGGTTAGTGTCATTTTCATCTTAAATATATTTTTGGTTGTAGACTTATGAAACAAAATTGAACACGTTAAATTTATGCATTTGAATGAAATACAAACTTCATGAGAGAATGTAGGGAAATTAATTAGAATAAAAAATTACGTGAAAACATATTCCATGGATAATAATAAAGATGAGTAGTTATGTAAAAGGAATCAAGGGGTTTCGGAAATTAAAGGATGGACCTGCATCATAAATGAAAAAATAAATAATACATTTACATACCAAGGAAAGCAACGAAATTTGGAAAAATATGTTAATTGCACCAGGAGAAGAAAAAAAGTTAAAAATTGCTTTAGTAAAGTAAAATTGAGTAACAAGTACTCCAAAAGATAACACTATGTACGTGTACAACAGAAAAATGTCTAGATTCGGTAATATTTTTCCTGAATATATGACAGCTCTATTTTTATCTTTTTGATAAAAATCGCTTCTTTAAATTTAAAAACCGCTTGTTTTCTTATCATGTCACAATCTAGTTTCCTTCTTTTCCTTATACAGTTAACTCTTTAGTTTCTGAAACCGTTTGCTTCCTTAACATGTAAACAATTGGATCTTTCTCTCTGGAAGATGTTAACTCATTAAATTCCCGCCGATTGTTATATTTATTTCTACCTTTTCTGATATTTTCTTTTCAGATGAATGCTGTTAATTTAGATTATGAAGCCATTTGGTTTCCTTATTTATATCAGCTATGGTTTTCCGCTTGGTAAAACTTTTAACCATTTACGTTCCAAAACTGAATATTTTTAATAAGTGCAACTACGCTATTTTCTTTCCTATGATATAACTAGCTTATTTTATTTCCAATAATATTTATTTTGAATTATTTGCAACTACACTGTTTTACAAAAACAAATTATTTTGTCTCCGATAACAGTTGTTTTTAAATATTTAGAACTGTACTGTTTTTTCGAAAATAAAATTAGCTCATTTTGGTTTCGAAATTGAATTTTTGTAATTATTGGCAATTATAGTTTTCTTTTCTATGATGAAATTATCCCAGTTTGTGTCGGAAATCATTTGTTTTAATTAGCAACATTGCTGTCTTCTTTTCCCATGATAAAACTAGATCTTTTTGTAGCAGAAGTTGTTTTTAATTATTTATAACTGTATTGTTTTATTTTCATGTCGAAATTAGCCCATTTTATTTCCAAAATCGATTGGGACCATAATTTTGTTGTATAGACAGCTAAATTACATAGTATATTGCACATTGCAATTGCTTACTTCAGTGAATAGATTGCATATAAATAATTTTGGCATCACGTCTGATGTTAAAATAGCAAAATTAAACAGACATCCATAACAGAAGGTCTTTATTTCACTTCCTTAAGACGTACAAAAGTTTAAAACAAACCATAGACGTACAAAAGTTTAAAACAGGCCAAAGATGTACAAAAGTTTAAAACAGGCCATTACGTACAAAAGTTTAAAACATATTGCATATGTTTGCTGTTAGCTTAACTTCCCAATCTCTTTGATATTTTGGTGGGTTTTTAATTTTTGGACAAGTCACGTGACAATTGATTTTTATGTTGAAAGACTCTTCCTGCTTTAAAATGAATAACTGCTTTATCTCATTTATTTGGAAGAAAAGTATCTTTTTCCAAATCCTATTTATATGTTACTTGCTTCTTACATGCTGTGTACAAAAATAATCTGATATGGTCAGGACACAGCTTTTTGTACAAACACAAAATTAACTTCTCTTTCATAATGCATTACATTGTGTTCAATTGCACAAAATAATACAGATATGTATTTTTTGATTTCACCAAATTTGTTGTTTGAATTTAATTTTCGTTTTCATTTGGAGTCTGGATGAAATGTTGAGCGGCGGCGTTGCAAAAATGTTCCAAACCGAAATATTTTGAGAAAGGTTTGTCTAAGAATAGCGGGGTTGGTCTTATTTGCTTCCTCATTAAAATATGCGTTTAAAACAAGCATTGTATTAATACATATCAACATATTTAATTTTTTATCTAAAATTTCGCCGATTTTTACGGGTCATTTCACAAAAATGAGTAGGTTTTATTTTCCGAATACCACTAAAATCAAAACAGCACTAAAATAACCTATAAGTGACTTATGTAATAAAGTATTGTAAATAATTTTGAAGAACAGTTTTTAAGCTGAAGTTATACTGGCTTTGCAGAGACAGAAACATAAACATACAGACAAACACACAGACATACATTCGTCGCACTAAACTGTCTGGATTTGTATATTCGTATTATAGCGGTCCCGAAATGTGTAGATTCGTCGAAAACTGGAGTTTTGGTTTTCGATATGATGTCAGTACTTTCACAATACATTACCATGTAGTGTAGGGAAAGTAAGACTGTTTCTTTTACAGTTATATTCCATTCGGCAGTAGTAAGTCAAAATCTTATTACATTTATAAAAAACGAAATTTCTTTAAATTACATATTTATATTTTTCGTACCTCATGCTAGATATGAAATATCCGACTGAATAATCTTGTAATGCGAATACAGTTTCTCTCATTTCTAGATCCAAAATTCAACCAGAAAGGAACTTATATTTTGGCAATCTACCAACTTTTGATTTAGATGTCATATTTTATTGCAACTAAACCAGAGATAGCTCATATTCTTTGAAAATGGTATATCTTTACCCCCAAGGTGAAGGTTATCAATTGTCTACACAGGAAATACACATTTTAAAAATTAGACGATGTAGATAATATTGGTGAACAATCTTGTAATGCAAATAGAGGTTCTCTTATTTCTAGATCCAAAATTCTACCAGAAAGGAATTTATATATTTTTGCACTCTACCAACTTTTGATTTGGATGTCATATTTTATTGCAACTAAACCAGAGATAGCTCATAATTTCTGAAATTGGTATAACTATACCTCCAAGGTGAAGGTTATCAAATGTCTACACAGGAAAGAAACATTTTAAAAATTAGACGATGTAGATAATATTCAATGTTGAAAGTAATTTTTAATTATGGTACAGGATAGTTTAGCATGATGTCATTTTGATATCATTTTTCGAGCTTCCGTAGTAGGTTTTTGACAGTTTATTAAAATTACATACAAAATTATTTCATGTAAGTATAAATGTTTGGCGAATGATATTTTCATAAAAATACGAGGTTTAATTTTTTATACTGGATCTTAAGCAAAATTAGTCAAATTGGAAAATGTTGCGCTGTATAGTAACTAATCCAAAGAAAAATATCCGATGTGGCCAACGTATGACTTCCTCTACAGATTCAGATACATAATCCATTAAATAGAGTTTAATTACTACATAAATTGGCATGGACAATAACTTGATATTATGTCCAGTTTGCAGTTTTAAGTCTTAATACGTCTTCTTTTACATTAAGCAACTTAGCGCATTTCATAACTACGTCATCTCCTCAAAATTCTGTGGCATAAGCAGCTCAAAAACTAAATGATAACCTATGGGATGATTGCAAGAACTACTTTGGTACATCAATTACGTATTCAACCTTTTATATTAAAACAATATTTATGTATCAAATAAATAATAAAGGCTGAAATATCAGAAGCATTTATTACTTATTTGATAAATAAATTTGAATAGTTGATACATAAAAGTGGAAGTATTATAGCAATGAAGTGGAATGATAACAGTGGGCTGGGGTTAAAGGTTGGGGTTAAATGTCTAAGTGGCTTTGGAGATAGCGCAAAAAAACGACACTGAAAACATTTTGCAACCTTTGCTCTTTTTTTTCATCTATTTTGTTGATAATTTCAGCAAACTATCAAAGCAGCAGCAATTGCAGGCATTCATCATGAAATTCCAACTTCTTTATTTTTGAAATAGTCAGCTAATTATCGTCTGCTGAAGCGTTATATATATATATATATATAATCATAACTATCAAGAACTTTACTCCCCATTGCAGACAGCTGATTCCCCTGAAACTTTCAGTTAGATTCTTGCAAGTGTTTTCCAGCGCTAACTCCACCACTAATTCTCGAATGCTGATAAATTTAGCATACTTTGGGTTTGGTTATGAATTTTTTAAAGTTCGTAGTTCATCGGTCTTGTTTTAATACTTGAAGGAAACACTATTTCGGATCAGATTCAGGCTCAATTATAATATGATGCGTTAGATTTTAAAATTTAAAACAGTGCAAACTATTGGAACTGATTTTCTACATCATAAATGTAATCGAATATGAGCAAGTATGTGAACCTGGATTGTACTCCGATTTTTATATCTAAATGCGCTCTTGGCGCTCAGATATTATGCATTTTAGCTCTTTTTAGCAAAGAGCAATATTGCGATATCTATAGAAATCAACACATTTGATTTTAATACACACCCGTCAACATATTTCTTAAGGGCTGAGCTCAGACTTGTAAAAGCAAAGTGCATAACTTGTCCAAAGACGGCATTCTAAAAAACCCATACACTCGTGCGTAGGAGCCAGATACTATACGACTAGACCAAAGGACATCGTCAGGTCCGAAGATATAACTATGCGCTTTGTAGCAAGACCGAACGTTGTTGAAATGGCGCAGGTTCCGATTATCACGCTCTAATTGTGGTTATTTTGAATACAGACACTATCTTAATTAATGAAGTTTATGTTCATATTTTAAAATATTTATCGCACGAAACGTTCTCACTTTTATATATTCTTAATGAAAATATTTATATAATAATGATTTTAAAGAATATGATTAGAAAATAATAGTATGTTTTAAGAAACTTTATTTAACCCTCACACGCGATAGTAGTTCTAAGCAAATCAATTTCGTTTAGGTGATTTATGCTGCTATGTGAAGTATATATAACTACTGCTTCCGTGACCAAGATATGTAGTTATGAATTGTCATGAAGCTAAGGATGTTGTATTACAAATAAAGTTCATTTCTTATAAAAATAGGCAGAAAAGATAAAATAATACTCTGGCCTCTCTCCAACAACTGAAAAGGGATTTCAGTAGAATTTTAGAAATTCTTATTCTTTAAGACTTCCGAAATGTGAACCCAAGATAATAATCGACTGAGATGAAACATTCGATAAAATTCCTCTTGAATGAAAAAAAAATATAAATGTAAAATAGCATAAAAGATGATAATGATTGTAATTTTTTATACTAATTAAATTGTTATAGGAGTGTGTTACTTTTCATTTTCAAAAATTCCTAGTTCATGTGATAGAAATAAAATAATTGTATATAACAAAACTTTAGTTGCAAAGCTTTGAATTGTTTAAATATTTTAGACATGTAAAAAATGAATTGACAAATTGCAATGTAGTGTTTCTATTTCTATAACTGGAGGACTCAGTATGCTGTAGTCAGACGCCCATTAATCCCCCCAGAACGAGTCGAAGACATCCTCCTTTACTCGCTGGCGATCCTTACACGAAAACAGGAATCCACCTTGAGCTCATTTCAGGAGATCAAGAGATCCGCCCGCTCTACATAGCCTCTCACGAACTCTTACCAAATATCAGAAATCAATTAGTAATGTGGCTGCTTCACGTGCAAACAGTGTGAATATGTCACTTTCAGTTACACATTTACAACAATAAGATATTTAAGATCAACAAATAACGAAAGTCACAACTTTAGCTTCGAAAGTCACAACTATAGCTTCGAAAGTCACAACTATAGCTTCAAAAGTCGCAACTATAGCCTTGAAAGTCACAACTACAACTTTGAATAATACATGTATTTTTAATTGTTTGCATGATTTAGAAATGACATATTTACCGTTAATAATAAAATCAGTGCCTCTTTCAGGCATACATACGGGGGGCGAAGCCCCCCTTCCCGGGAGACATTTTATGCTAACCTAGTTTCTATTTATGTGACACAACATTTAGATATATTTATATAGGGCAAATACAAAACATGCCCCCCCCCCTAAAATTTCATTCGCCCCCCCCCCCGAACAAAAAGTCCTGAAAGAAACACTGAACGTAACACAGAGACTGGAGGCCTTATAATCACTATAGTCATTATATTACAGTCACTACTAACAGATAAGATTTGAACAATTTGCAATTATGATTTTGGGCTATTATTTCTGTTTCAGCCTGCGAGGAATTACGCGTTATCTTCGTTCGACATATTTACCGCCAACTAACTCAGGAAGACGATTTATACTTGATTCATAAATTCATAACGTCGATGCCACTACCAGACAATAAATAGTTTTCACATAAATGAATATAAAAATTTAAAAGAAAATATTCAAATTCTTATTAATGTATTTAGGCGCAGGGTTGTCATCCGAAATGCACGGACAGCGGAGATGTCCTGGAAGGCCCAAGAGTCCCTGAGACGGAGTTCCAATTTTGGAAAAGCATTGCAAGCAAATAAATATTTAATGTCGAAATTTAACTTAACCGTAAATACATAAAGTATTGATATTTTAATGTTGTATATTTGGTAACTTGAATATGGATTAATCTTATAGAATCGGGGAGTAGGTGGGGGAAAAAAGATACAACAGCACCATTAACTCTGTGCAATAATCCTTACTATTAATTTTGTGGTGTATGTTGCTTAACGAAGCTGTGCAAATTTGTATTAAATTAACAGCAGCTTGAGCAATACGTATAATTATATTATTACCCCAAAAACATCAATAATGTCTCGCTCAGCAAACACATACGCATGATTACTTTCCTTATATACATAATTTATAAGGAAAGTATTGTGACGGGGTCGAAAATTCGAATTCGAGTTTTCGACGGGAGAGCACGTTTCAAGCATCCCTGATCACCAATCGAACTGATCACGAATTTTTGAAGTGAAGTATGTGTGTGTGTGTGTATATGCTTGTGTGTGTGTTAGTGAGCCTGTGAAGGCGACATGTCACGAAAGAATGGAGCGATTTGAATGAAATTTGGTACAAAAATTACAATTCATGAATACTGGAAGCTTATTGTTTCAAAACACAGTCGAATGTTCAGAACCCCTCTAAATTTTCGAGTGAATTTTTGAAAAAATCATCAAAAAATCAAAACCTTTAATAAAGTTACGCAAATAGACATTTCTTATGTAATTTTTCCTTTGCAAACGATTGACATAAACTTTAGAACGCTAGCATGAACCGTGGTCGAGATATTCCACAATTTTTAAATGAATTTATCAAAAAAATCCCATAAATTAAAAAAATATATTAACTCTTGAGAAACATGTTTACTTTTCATATGTAGTATCATGAGATAAATTTGGTAACATCATTCTCATGGAGCTAACTCGTTCTATTAACTAGAAAAGATACTTTGAGTAATGCTTTTGTATTAGAACGCCAATAGTCATTTATCTGCTGCAAGAATAACTTATTTCTCCATCCATAATGCGAGATTTTGGCGACGAATTTAGCGGAATGTCGCTAACTTGTCGACATTTTTGAATACTGCCAAATTAACGAAAATCTCGCCAAATGGATAAAAATGACACTAAATGAATGGAAATTACGACTAATTGAAAAAAATTCAATATCTTGGAAAGAATATAAGTATCTACTATAAGAATAACATTTTTTAAACTGCAAAAGCAGTAAATTCCTTGCATTATATAAGAAAAATCATGTGTTGCCCACATCAGATTTTTTTTAGTTGGGTTTGCTTTCAATGTTCACTTGTTTTCTTATATTTTTAAATGAAACTGATAGGCAAAATGTCTTCAGTGGCTCTTTCAACATTCACAGGTACATCAGTTTTACGAACTACCTAAAAATCGATATCTGTAAGTATGCGTTAATCAACTCCCAACAGTGGTGTATGCTTTTAAACGTGCTTCTGAAGCGCTCACGTATTTTCAGATTTTTTGTTAAGGACGAAATTTAACTAAAATTGATTTTGAAGTACCCAAATTCAAGATATATAAAAAGGTTATATTTATTGCTTCTATTTTTCTGGATCGTTTTTTTTTTCAAGTTTTTCATAAAAATACTCTGATAATTACCGATAGTCATAAAGAATAACTTTGCCATCCGTTATTTTAATTTACACAGAACAGATCTATGTTTTTAAAAATTCAATTTTAATTAAGATATTTATACTCATACTTACCGAACCTGGGACATTCCCAACATTGTCAGCGCTCTCAGTAAATTGACAAACTTCTGTGTAGCGATTTCACTCTTTGCAGCGTACGTCAGCACGGAATAGCTGATACATACATTTACAGCAAGCAATCTATGTTCTGAAATTTTGCGAATTTATCCGGTAACTCGTGAACCCAGTTAACACAAACCGGAATCACACAGCCGATTTAAAAAATGATTTAAACAAAATTAGGCTCAGACCGCATGATACTTCAATCATAAATTTCCTGCTTACAGATATTTTTATGGGCGTGTCGAAACACTAACATCGCCCGCTGTTAATAGTAATATAATAGTAATATATATATAACATCAGCTCAAAGTTCAAATCATTTGACTTATTAAATGTTCCGAAACTAACCTCTTTATTAAGCGAATTCATATAACGGCCTCCTCTCATAAGGAGACAGTTATGGATGGTCACAAAGTGAAGTATCTTGTATTACAGATAAAGTTTGTATCATTATATGTTATAAAAGTGAACCGAAACAGGAAAATAATATTTTGGCGGCTTTCCAAATTTTAAATGTGGACTCGTATTTTATTTCAATGAAAGTGGATACTTTTAGTATTTTGGAGCACTTTGAAAGTATGAGTTTGGCTTAGATATCAATATATAAAGATGAAAACCTCCATACCATGTTTCAGGGAAAAAATAAAACCTTCTTGTTTAATTCATTTGGATTCTGCCGAAACACTGGAAACTTCTTAAAAAATCCTTAATTAATGTGAACGTTCCTTTTCATTTGATACGAGATGGAACTAAACCCATAACTTCTTTTATAAATATTCAAAATTTGGCGTAAAATTTCTTATGTAGATTTAACTGCCCAGATGTGAATACTGCTTAACAACATCCAACTAAATAAACCTATTACTTCATCTGACTTAGGAATTTGGATTTCGATCGAGGCAGAAAAAACAATCTATGGATGAATACATCGGGAGAACAACAGGATCGCGTGAAATCATTTTCTGCAAAGGGTTCGAAAATTTGAATCCAGATAACATCACTACCTAAAAAAATTAAGATAAGAATTTTTTAACCAGAAATAAATTTCTCCATCTCGTTTGTCAAAGGCCATCGAATTCGTTCCAGTTCTTTTCGATGCATTTATCCTCAAGTTCGGCTTGTCTGTCTCGTTTAAGATCTGACTTCTTAGAACGAACGAGCAATAAAACATTGAGATAGTGATGTTTTAATCAGGATGGACAAGTTCGATCTACTTTGTAGAAGTGGTTCGAATCGAATCCTGTTTATTGCGGTGTATTCATTCGCCAATTTTGTTTCTCTGGCTTGATTGAAATCAAACTTCATAGTGCAAACTAGAGCCCCAAACAATATCTCAATTAAGCAATGATTTCTTTGTAGACTACGTTTCTGGTCTTATTAAGGACAGAAATAAGATATATTTTTCATTTACGGCTCTTGAGCAAGCAACATACAGTTGACTATACGAAAAACAGCAGGTACTTATGTCCATGCTGAATGTCTGCCCTCGCTTATGAAACTTCCATAATTTTAGAGAAAGAGGCACACAATAACATTCGCGCCACGTTATCGAATTTTGAATTATATTTACTGTGGAAAGGTTCAAAACAGATTAGGCCATGGTAATTTGGAGACTCAGATAACGATTGAAAACATTTTCTTAGAGGTTCATACAACGGTTGGACTATGCCCAAAGTGAGAAACATCCAGAACCCAAAGACAGACAGACAAACTGAATGAAAGTCGGAATTTTAAGGGGAGCTATAACCAAGACCACCCATCTAAAGTTGATCATGAATTTCGAGACAGCAGATCTGTCGTGATAATGAGACAAGCAGACAGAGAAACAAATCGATTTTTAATTTTATTTATACAGATTATGATAAAATAAAAAAGTGCGACTTTCACATCTATGACTCTATTTTTAAACGTTATACGTGAAAGTGTGTGACTTCGAAAAGTCAACTTGACAAAGACATTTTTGCTGCTAAGGCAAGTGTAAAAAAAAAAAGAATATATATATATATATATATATATATATATATATATATATATATATATATATTTGATTTGATGAGCAAACAAACACCGCACTCGTGTAAGGGAACTGTCGTGTACTACAAATAAAATTTATTTTCTCTTAGTTATAAAGTTGAGCTCGAAAAGGAAAATAGCATTTTGGTCGCTTTCCAACTCATAAATGGGGAGATTGTATTTTATTCGAATGAAATTGAAGAATTTTGGTACTTTTTTAGACAACAAAAATGTGAGTTTAATATAGTTGTAAATAATATAAAGTAATTTTGCCAAGTTTATCTCTTCAATTAGCTAAACTTATAAATGTATAAGTTTAGCGAATGAATGTAGAAAATTCAGAGAATAATTCTCAATTTAATCCTTCGGCTGTCGCGAGGTGTAATGTTACATGCACATTGCACAGTCATACGGCGTAATGTTACATGCACAGTCACGTGGCGTAATCAGTACTCCAATAAGATTTTCCCATTTATATTCCTTGTTTTGTGTTTCTTATTTTCCTTGATTGTATTTCTCTCCTAAAGTTTAGTTGCGTACTTCTTACAAAAACATATTCAATTTCAATGTTATATATATATATATATATATATATATATATATATATATATATATTTAAATCAAGAAAAGTTGAAAGTTGTTTATTGAAAATACGAATTCCGTTCAAAGTTAGTTTGAAGGAATATTTTTCTATCTTTTTGATGATGTTAAGCTGGAAACTCTAATAATATTATCAATCTTTAAAACGGTCACTAGTATCTTTCTAAATTCAAATTATGAAGTTTTCGTCCTCACAAAGCACTGCAGATGACACCACCAAAGAAACATGAGGCTTAAGAGTAGGATATAATACGACTATTATATTTATAACTTTTAAACTGATTCGAATTTTTAAAATATCTTAACATTAGAGAGAGAGAGAGAGAGAGAAAATATTAACATTACATATTAACAGTAAGTGCACTTTCTGGCGACAATGTAATATATTCACAAATGCAAAATAAACTAATTATAATGGCAATATGCCAAATAAGCTAATTGAATTTTAAAGTTTATCTGCAAGAGTACTTAAAATATCAAGATATTGAACCGAAAACATTAATTAAAATGTTTTTAAATTAAAGCCGTAGTTTTAGTTTTTAAACCAGAAAACATCATGTTTAATTTTTAGAAAAACACCAATTTTCACACAAATTGGTTCCATAGTGACTAAAAATATTATCACAAGATTTTCATTTTGACTCTATTAGAAAGATTGGAGAACGTTTTTTCCATCGATGTTGGAATAACATTCGTAGGACTGTTCCGTTATATTTATTTTTTGTTTAATGTCGTATTTTTATCCTTAGCAACCTGCAAAAGATGGCGGTACCAGTTAAAAGTACTAATCAAAGTAGGTTGCTAAGTGTTTAAGAAATTGGTATATGAAATAGGACCAAGTTTCAACTATTCCATTCATAACTTCCAAATTCGAATATGTGTATTTTTCTTGATCCTGAAGCATTCCTACACCAAATATCATGGCAGTACAACACTTAGATTTTTATCTACAGTCAGATAGATATGCAAACAGACAAATAGGCAGATATTCTCCTTCATTCTTTTTAAAATATTTTTATATTTCAAAAGAATGTATTTCAATATATTGTAGGTGTGATTATGCTGTTGTGCTTCAGGTGCTATTCATCGCACAATTTTATTCTCCTGATGATTAAAGTCTAAAAACTATAATGTTCCTAAATAGCGCTAAAAATAACGTGAGCAGCACATGTCTTTACTTAAAGAGGAAAACTATTATTTGCATAAATTTTAACCATTTAATTCTACTTCATTGTCTAAAAACATAATTAAAATCAATAGTTATTCTAACATCAAATATGTAATTTTAAATTACTTCTTTTTAATTTATCGAACTTTGTGCTCTTTTAGTGACATCAGATTGACAGGCTGCCTATTCTAATTCGTTGAGTAAAACAGTCATTATTACGTATTTTATGACATAGCCCATGCATTACTATACAAACAAAGCACTCTGTACATTCGCACATATTCCATTTAAATCAATTCAACTTATAGTACGATGAAATTAATAACGTTATTACATTTATCGCTCTCACTCTACTCTTGGTACACTCTCCCTAAAGTTTGAAGATAAATCATTAGTTTAATTGCCGTGGAGGAACGTATTTGAAGAGCTGCTTTCTGTCGCATTCAGGCACTCATGTATAAAGAGTATCATGACTCTGTTATGTCTATTCAGTGATAGGAGCTATCTGTGAAGATCTAGAACCATCGAAATATACAGACATCAACAAGTGAATTCGTGTAATTTAACTAGAGTAGTTAATTGAATTTACCTTAATGATATCATGTTCTGTTTCTTCAAACTTTATGACAATGTTAATTATTTTGTATTACTATTTTTGTGTTAGGTATGAATTTACCTATTTATACTTCGAATAGAAGACTGTCGCCATTAATTATTTTAATGCACGAGGCATTTACAGTTGAAATGCATAGTAAAAATTATTTAATAAGTTACTATGTATGTTTTACACTTCTCGATATGCATATAGCGTTTTAAATTTATATTTTAATTTGACTATTTTGATCGCTCTTTGACAGTGTTTTGAAGGAGTTAAAATTTTAAATTGCAAGCTTTGACTGATGTAAAGGTAGTTCTATAATCCATGAACTCGAATTAAATACTTTAAGGTTCAGTTTGTCTGTGCAACTGGGTAATTTTAAACAGCAAGTAAAATCTACATTCCTCATGAATAAGAAAGTTTCTGTTGATATCCCTTCACAAAAATCGTGAGTAGTTAAATATGCTGACAGTCGTTAAATATGCCGACTCGGTCGAAACAAAATAAACATATTTAAAGAGTGACAAAATTCCCAAGCAGGTCCAATGGTGATGAAGACTTAACCAAGTGAGCATTTTCTTACTTGTATTAAGTGAGTTAGCTCTAAAGAGGTTAAAATTACTTCAAAATAGTCCTACTGTAGTAATGATGAGAGTAAGATTACCCAATAAACTGTTACATGCCGAAAAAAGCAAGATTAGAGACTGGAAGAACTCATAAAATATTGAACGTCATGGATAGAGATAAGAGATGTCCAAAAACATGTTTGACCAATTAAACGCCAACACTCATTAAAGCTAACAAGTGACAGCCTGCAGGCAATGGCATAAATATCATATTATAACAAAAATACAATGAAAAAAAGTTCGTTATTGAATGGATATATAAAATGCACTGCCCACTGAAAAAGCCCAAAATAAAAGCTATCCAATGAAAGATGTAACCCAGGATACAAAAGAGTTATAGATATGTCAGAGAGAAGGTTAAGGTTCCAAAGCAAGACGAAGCTTTTTGCTGGTATTGGAAACATTCATATGCTGCTAAAAAGAAGTTAGAGATTTTTTGCCACTATATTGAATAAATACTCTAAAATATGTATACTTTATCCAATGTTACTAACAATGTGCTTTATACATTTCAGCTAACAGATATTTTTTGTTTTACACCACTCACATTTCTATACAAATAAAGCATATTGATGTAATTAAAGGGATGTATATAAGTTCAAACCCGACAAACAAAATTTTCTATTAAGTTTTCCTAATACATCGATCACACTAGGAAGTTGAATCCCGATTGAGGTAAAGAATTCCGATTGACAGATGAATAATTTCGTAAAGAGAAGTGTCGAGTTCTATCCTCTTCTGCAAAGGGTATTGAAATTGTGAATCTTGTTTGAAACATCAACCTCTCAACAAAACATTGAGATTGTAATGTTTCACCCTAGATGGAAATTTTTACCCCCCCCCCCCCCTTTGGTGACAAGGATCAAACTGCGATCCTTTTCTTTCCGATATTCCAGTTTTTCTGGCTTGTTTTGGGTTCATCTACCAAGTACGAACGTGGTATGAGAAGACATCGTAAATCTGTATTTCAATTTAATTGCAGACGAATGCTCGTAAAACCACTCCCAAATTTCTTTTCCAAATACACCAGTGATAAATCATTACCCTCTCTCACTTTTCCATACATTATCTTTAAATTCTTATATTCGCATAAAATTAATTGCAAGATTACATTTATTGCTCCCTTTCTACCAAATGCACCAGCGTTAATGTTTGATGATACATCATGAGATTAATTACTGAATTTGAGCACATTTTGTATGAGCTCTCCGTTCTACTGCGTGTAAGCACCCACGTTCCAGAGATTTCGTGATTCTCTTGTGACTATTCAGCGACAAGACCTATCAGTGAGATCTAAAGGCTGCTAAATCAGAAGTGGTCGTCAAGTAAATTAGTGTTATTTAATAAAGGATGTTGATGAAATTAGCTTCGTTGCTATTTATTGTCTTTTGGTTAAATTTTACTGGAATGTGTATTAGTTTAAGTGATTATTTATTGTGTTATGTGTGAACATAATTATTTACACTTCAATTACAAATTCATGAGTAATTTTATTCTTGCTTGTAAAATTAAACTACATGGCAAAAATTATTTGATAAATCGTTAATTTATTTAAATTTATAATAGAATAAATGGCGAATATCTCAGGTAATTCCTGACGACATGCCGTGGTGGAAGAAATATTACAAAATTAATTGAATAATTAATTCTAAAGTGAAACGTTCCATACCCCTTGTTTTTATTTAGAATTTCAAAAAGAATCCATAACGATTATCGAGATCTCATTGCACGTAGCAATATATATGTCCCCAGAACAGCACTGGAAGCATAATCATAAATTTGATAATGTTCGCTATAGAGAGGCTTGTGGCCTTTTAGGGGTATTAAAGTTCTTTTGCTGGCATTGCGGTATCGACTAATGCAAACGACCGTATACGACACCGGGGATCGTACAATAACGTGAATGGAATTAATGGATGATGATTTGCAAAAAGCAACAAGAGAGGACATTAAAAGTAGGCCATGAAGGATTTGGAAAGGAAAATTAATTAAAGGATAGTATACATGCCAGAAACCTCTGCAGAGGCACATTCTAGACAGATATACTAAAATACGTTATTTCTATGATTGCATAAAACAGATGGTTAAAAATTATGCAATATGTGCCTAACAATGAAAGAAACTAGAGCCATATAAAAGCGACACACGGGAAAAATATCTACGTTCAACTAAAAGTCCGTAAAAAACACACACATATTAAAAATTCACCGCATAAATAAATAAATAAATAAAATAGTCATACGTAAAGTACATGAAAAGAGGACATAGGTAGTTGAAACTTAAGATTAAATTAATACTAGATAAATTAATAGCAAATAAAATTATTATTAAAACGATAAGAATTTAGAAAAAGTTATGAATAATAAAGGAGGGAGGGTGGGTTAGAGGGTAGACACTGCATAATACAAACACAATCCAGACAATATACATAAATATAGAGAACTATTGGGAAAAGAAAGCTAAATGTAAATTCCAATACAACTTATACAGCGCATGTGCAGCTTTGATAAGCTATTAGTATTGTTAAATTGCTTGGTCCACTAGAAGTGTATTAAAATGCCAAAATACTGATGTTTTATGTAAAATGGAGTTAGAAGATTATTATAATTAGTGCAACTTCACCTAGATAGTATAATGCGTTGAATAATAAAATTAAAATGACAAAAATAAAATGTGTAGGAGAGCATATAGTGCATAAAGATCAGAACAATATTCTCTATATACAACATCAAGGCGGGATCGTACAATAACGTAAATGGAATTAATGGATGATGATTTGCAAAAAGCAGCAAGAGAGGGCAATAAAAGTGGGCCATGAAGGAGTTAGAAAAAGAAATTAATCAAATAATAGTTTATCTGCCAGAAACATCTTCAGGGGTATATTCTAAACAGATATACTAAAATCCGTTGTTAAAAAATACAATGGTTAAAAAATATGGTTAAAAATAATATGGTTAAAAAATACAATGTATGCCCAACCACGGAAGAAACCAGACCCATATAAAAGCGGCACAAGGGATATATATATATATATATCATCTTAAATAGATTTTTTGCATTTACACCATGTATGTTTATGCAGGGAACAAGAAGATTAGTACCTTAAGTACCTGTATTACATATATGATTTATATAAAAATATTTTCATCTTAATGTGTAGTTACAAAATAGTTTTTCACTCATCTTTACCACATATAATTCTTTTCGCTGAGGAGCATAAGATCGTTTTTAATCCCTTTAAGTCTGTTTCCAGGGTATTTACCACCAATAGATATCTGTATAACTTGGAGCCTGACATCTTTCTTCAGGGTAGGAGACTAAATTGTGAAAAACATCCCAAGTATTTGGGGTTCCTTTTTGACCAGGAGATACTTAGCCGTGCTCATATAGACAATTTTGTTTTGAGAGGTAAACAGAAACTCAGAATTTTGAAATATATTTCTGGTAGAGATTGGGGGGCGGAAGCGCGGACCCTGAGAATCACATACACTGCTCTTATTCCACCGATCCTGGAGTACGGTGTTCAGGTTTATCAGGCTGCCTCTGCCAGCAACCTAGATAAACTGGAAAGGGTTCAGCTTTCTGCTACCAGAGCTATAACTGTTCTCCGCAATAGCTGTCCGAGGGACATAGTACTGTATGAAGCTGACCTCCAAACCCTCAGGCTTCGGAGTAGGTTTCTCCTGGCCATATTTTGCAAAGCACATCAGTTATGGAGATCAGCACAGAACCTCTATTTATGTGCTTGTCTGGAGCAACAATCGCCGTCTTAAGAGAGGAAGTCCGCTTAGCCGCGCTGAAAGTGCGGGCTGGCTGCAAAGCGAAGTTGAACATGTCTCTCTGGCCTGTTGCATGCAGGTTACTGCGTCGTTTCGTGATCGAGTCTTTTTCAGGACTGAACTCTGCTCACACACTAACAAAGGCGCGCAGCATCCAGATTATCTTAAACAGCTCACTTTGGAAACTATTTATAAAATCCCCGGTGACGCGTTGCAGATTTATACAGAAGGAAGTAGGGGTGAAGGCGCCATCTCCGGTAGTGGGAACTACATCAAGCAGGGGAATGGCATTAGGACATGTAGGAGAAACCCCAACTGCTGCTCAGTTTTTGGGCGGAACTTATAGCCATTGAGGAGATCTTGAGTTACTGTGTCAAAGAGGGAGTCAATACAGACATCTGGATTCTAAGTGATAGCCGTAGTTCTATTCAGCATCTGGCTGAATGGTGGAGACATGGTGACTGAAAGACAGTGAATATTGTTCAGCATTTGGGTTACTTTTGTGCCCATAATAGGATATTTTTTCAATGAGTGCCATCTCACGTAGACATTTACGGTAATGAGGTTGTGGATGGTCTGGCCAAGGAGGGCAGCCTTAGGAGTTCTATTGACGGCGGCTCTCTTTCTTTCTCGGAACTTGCCTCATGAGTCAACTTGAAATCAACTCCACTTGAAGAAAGGCCCCCGTGCATGAGTGGTATGATTGTAGCCGTCCTGGTGCTGCTTTGATTGGGACAGGCAGTAAGGGTGAAAAGACGGCTCTGGCCAGACTCCGCAGCAGCCATTTTCGTGCTCATCGGCATGTGTTGGGTTCTAAGGTTAATCCCCTTTGTCCGAAGTGAAATTTGGCTCAGGCGTCTCCTGCCCATGCCTTGACATGTATTGGATGCCAGAGGAGCCAGCTGCACTGCCGTCCTGAAGTAGTTCTTCATCTTTTGAAGACTCAAGGATTTATGGACTTGATCTGATGTTGCTGTCGGTCAAGTCGAATAAAAAACAACAACACATGTAATTCTTAATCCATTCCTTAACTTATATATGGAACGGGAAAAAAGGGGTATTTTATACCAATTTAGTACTTGTTTTATTTATAATGTTACTTATCTTGTTTTTTTAAATATTCAACGGCTTGTCGTATAGTATGTTTGATGTCACATTTACATTGCAGTCCATATTCCCTTCACTTTTGCTAGGCAGAACATTTTCTATTAATGATCGATCTCGGGTATATATAATACAAGTAAAATAAAAATATTCTTTATATATATATATATATATATATATATATATATATATGTATATATATATATATATATATATATATATATATATATATATATATATATATATATATATATATATATATATATATATATATATATATATATATATATATATATAAATATATATATATAAATATATTATAGATATATTATATATATATATATATTATAGATATATATATATATATATTATATATATATATATATTATATATATATATATTATATATATATATATATATATATATATATATATATATATATATATATATATATATATATTATAGATATATATATATTATATATATATTATAGATATATATATATATATTATAGGTATATATATATATTATATATATATATATATATTATATATATATAT
>OX578135.1:49575945-49740945 GCA_951213105.1 Amaurobius ferox
AAAACGTTTTTGTTCAATCTAATTTTCGACCCCGTCACAACACTATAACATACTATATATTAATGTATGCATGGAATGGAAAGTAATATGTTAATAAAGATATGAAATCATCATGCTAACATTAGTCAAAATAAACTTTCATGACTATGACTCACATAAATAATTTATTTTTCAGCCGAGTGAAATCTTTCAAACATTATATTTTCGTCTCAATAACATTATCAGCAGCAGCATGAGAATCGCCAGACATTTCATAAGAAATTATTACATAAATATGAATCGATATATATAAGAGGATAAGGGGACATTAAACCCGAATGCAGGATCCAAAATAACTAAAATGTTATTTATGGTCCTCAGATTAGTTAATAACGGAAGCAATCTTGCTTCTACTTATTTTAGGCAGCTTCCCAGGGACGCTGAAAGAAGTAAATAATTTTTGATATTACATAGAAAGGAAAGTAGAGATCAGCCTCTTAATAGATTTCACGTATGAAATCGTTCAATCTGCTATATTTTAAAGATTACTAAATGTTAGATGTTATATTCATTATTATATTTACCATAAAAGTGACTTTTCAGTATAAATTACACTGGGTAACCGCAAGAATATATATGATACAAAGGTAGATATTATTACCTAATTTGGACATTATGCATGGCAGACTATAGAGA
The DNA here is from genome assembly GCA_951213105.1 of Amaurobius ferox. Classification (NCBI taxonomy): domain Eukaryota; kingdom Metazoa; phylum Arthropoda; class Arachnida; order Araneae; family Amaurobiidae; genus Amaurobius; species Amaurobius ferox. Next base: position 49,576,621 of record OX578135.1, read on the forward strand.
GAACGGAAACCAGTCAAATGGCGAGGACTCGGACCTCCAATAAGTTTCGAAAGAGGAGGAAACATGGAAAATGCACAAAAAGTGCAGAATCAAATATGGAGCCTGGCTGATAAAAATTTGTAGGGGGTCCACTATTTGTATGGGCGGCTCTAGTAAAAATTTACCATTAGCATGTTCAACTCTTCTTGTAGCGCTACGGGAGACTAGGGTACATAATGCCATTGAAAATACACTTTTTGCATTCTTAACTGAATTTATTTCAGGCTAACTGTGTTAACTGTGTAACTGGCTATCCCTGGGCTCATCAGGACAATACTACTTCCGAAAAAAGGTAACAAGGGAAACTGAATACAGAATTACTAACAGACTGTTGAACATTTGTGAGACATATTTCCGAAACTCAATACAAGCGACAAAGCGGCAAGGATTATTCAGCAATATATATAAGCAAATAATTGCAGATATTTCAAAGCTTGTTTTATAGATATTTCAAAAACTAGAGCTAATCTGGTGTTTTAACGACCATTTTTATTTTCAGGTCAGCGAACAACTTAAAGGTAACTAGCATTGCAACATAACAAACAATTGACATACCAAATATAAGCAGCATAATAATGACTAAACATTATAAAGTTAGCGTTTAATTGCAGATATACGTAAAATGTTCACATTTGTTGTTCAGTGTAATCGTTGCTTTATTTATATACTAACTATTCAGATCATCTATAACAGAGAGTATAGCGTTTCTAGATATGTAGTTACTTTTGATTCAGATTGTTACATTCTATCCGACTTGTTGTGTATTTTATTGTTTTCTGGGTGGTATGGCAAAAGGCAATTATCATCATGTGTTTCTCCTTTTTTATCGTATCTGGCAACGCCACGATGACAACACTGTGATTTTTGAATCGCTCAACAATCAGCCATGCCACCAACATCTTCTGCTTTTTGTTTTTGCTTTTGTTGATAAATTGATATGATTAAACATTGACTTTTAGATATATTTATATAGAGCATAGACTACTAGTGTTTTATATAATTTTTTCTTTACGAAAAGGTGTGACATGATTTCACAATAATTAAAAATTTCAAAATGAATTAAAGTTTATTTAAAAATTACAGGACTTTAAACTACTTGTATACAGATATCCCCTTCATCACAGGCATAGCACCCTTCATCAGCGGCATATGATACGTTTCAGTGCAATAGGTTTATATATACAATCCGACTCACAATTTAAAATTTGCATTATATCAAATGCCTGCCATTCGGCCGCAGGAAAATTAAAAAATCTGATGTGGGCAACACATGACTTTCCTTATATAATGTAATGAATTTACTACTTTTACAGTAAAAAAAAAATAGGTTTTTCTTATAGTAGATACTAATATTCTTTCCAAGATATTGAATTTTCGACAATTAGTCGTCATTTTCATTAATTTAGCGTCATTTTTATCCGTTTGGCGAGATTTTCGTTAATTTGACAACATTTCAAAAAGTCGCCAAGTTGGCGACATTCCGCCAAATTCGTCGTCAAAATCTCGCCAAACGTTATGCACAAAGAAATAAGTTATTCTTACAGTAGATAAATGGCTGTTGGCGTTTAAATACAAAAGTATGACTCAAAGTATCTTTTTTCATGAATGGAACCAGCTAGATCCACGAGAATGATGTCACCCAATTTATCGCATGGTATTACATATGAAAAGTGAACATGTTTCTCAATAGGAAATGTTTTTTTTTATTTTATATGACTTTTTGATAATTTTTTTGAAAAATGTGCAATATCTCGAGAACGGTTCATGCTAGCGTTCTAAAATTTATGTCAATTATTTTCCAATGAAAAATTACATATGAAATGTGTATTTGCGTAACTTTATTAGCGGTTTTGGTTTTTTGACGATTTTTTCAAAATTTCACTCGAAAATTTAGGGGGGTCCTGAACATTCGATTCCGTATAAAAACAACAAGCTTCCAATGTTTACGGATTGTGATTTTTGTACCAAATTTCGTTCGAATCGGTCCATTCATTCGTCAGTTATCGTCTCCACACACACACACACACACAGACATCACTTCAGAAATGCTTGATTCGTGATCAGGGATGCTTGAAACGTGCTCTCCCACCGAAAACTCGAATTCGAATTTTCGACCCCGTCACAATACTTTCCTTATACATTATGTATATAAGGAAAGTAAAAATTGAGATTTTTAATATAATATTGAAGTATTTAAGTCTGTAAGTATGCAGATAATGGTTTAACTTTTGTGGAATCGAAGATTAGATGCCACACAAAACTGAGTTTTTTTTACAGGATCAAAATTGATAATATAATCTCGATATGGATAAATGAATAAGGATGCATAAAGTAAAATATTTTAGGGTTATCACTTCGCATATTAAATGAACGCCTTATCAAATAATGTATCCCCTTGGTTTTATTTATACTGGAAATATTTTAATGTAGCTGCGCTTCACTGAAGTGACTCATTAATTAACGAGGCAGGTCGGAAAGATGAAGAAACTTTCCTCGTTATCTTTCGGTATGTTATGTATTCTATAAGTGGAAAGCATTCATGGTACGCCCTCATATGTATGAAGTCGTAATTTGCGCAAAATATGTGATTTCATTTCTTTCTTTGGTTGATGGTTTATCAAATTTTTCATTATTTGATGGAATTTTTTTATAATATAGTTGTTTTTTATTTAGGTATTCTCCTATATAGCTGTCGAAGCGAGAAATATTTTGCCGTCATACAATGCTGACCTTGTGTACCTCAAGGGTCGGATCCTATTACGCCCTTTAGCCACCCAATTTAGACCGCAATCCAGTGGAGGTGACATTCACATGGAACGTACGTTCCTTCCTGTGCCACCAACCACTTGGATTTTCGGACACATGGACAAGCGGATAGTTTGGGCAACTTCAGGAATCAAGCTCGGATTCTCTGAGTGCAATCTCACTGGGCTATCCCGCCCCATCCTCCCTCTTTTTGTAACTAATCGCAATATACTATGTCGATTTACTTATTTATGAAATAAACATGAGCGTCAATTTTAATGGTCACATTACATATTTTGTTCATTCAAATTCATTATCTTCAGCATTTTATCAACTCAATAATTATGACGTATCACCTAGAAATTACGTTACAGAACAGAAGCAATTGTATGCTCACATTTCGAAACATTTTCCGAAAAATGCATAGGAAGTAAGCCACTACACAGAATATGAATTCTCACAGAATATGAATGTAAAGATATCATAAGAATCATTAAAATGTAAAGAGATCATATGAATCATTAGAATGTAAACAGATCATAAGAATTATTAGAATGTAAAGAAATCATAAGAATCATTAGAATGTAAAGAGATCATAAGAATCATGAGATATCATTCAACAAATGAAGTGAGGATATCAAGTTATTGGGATATAAAATTAAATGGAATTCCTTAGGATTTGTTAATGATTTAAATTTTCAAAAGTTTGTGGCATATCCAAAATCAGAAAGTCAGTTATGGTCCAGAGAGCTGTTAATGCAAATCAATTTGCATGGACATTTATGAGTTGAATTCTTTAAAAAATTTTATTAAAAAATATGAATTTTTATTTTATTTAACATAATTTAAATATTACTAGCGGCAATCAGACCAAAGCATACCTTAAATTTTAGGTTATATTTGACTCCAGCTTTTACTGAATATGAAGCTCTTAAACTATAATTCTAAGATACAAGTAAATTTCTTCTTAAAAATGCATCCAATATGTTTTTCGATTTTTACTGTATCAATATATTTTGGTATATATCTATCATTATATACATATTTCTAATTCAATTGCATTTGTAAGCTCTGTTCGACAAATACTTGGTTTTGATCTCAGGAAGAATGATGTAAGCACAATTTTTATATAATATTGTTCATTTATAACAAATTATATACAAAATTTTACACTTATAAATATATATTACTATCCATATAAAAAGTAAATGTACAATTCAAATTAAAGTAACCATATTTTGGAGTAATTGTGAGAACTTTATGAATATATATAACACGAATGTCTCACTTTTTTTAAGTTAATGCCTAGTAAGTAGAGAAGACATCAGAAAATTGATATATCTTTAGGATTTTAATTGTTATATTTCATTTACTTTTAAAATAGCTAAAACATATTAAAATATACTTCGATATTTCATGCTATTTTTTGATCTAATTAAAATTTATGATATTAGAAACTGAAACCCATGAAAGATTGATTGAAGCCTTTTGAAGCCTATTGAAAGAGTATCAATTTCCCCCATCCTTGGACAAGTTGATACTGGTATGTAAAAATATTGCTGCAATAACAAAATACGCAACCAAACAGTATTTTAAGGTGATAAAATTATTAATTTTAATGTTATTAATAAATAATTCAAAGGAATAAAAAAACATTATATGACATTGTTACGGGGTTATTAATATTTGTCAATTTTGCAAATATTTTCAATATAGTTTTCCTTGACTAATGTATTTTCTGATAAAGTCAATTCCAAACCATGTCTTTAAAGACGTACTTGGGCTATAGGTAATATATACTATAAATTTGAACCATTTTAAGCATATAAACTTGTCCTAAACGATTGCTTCACGTTTTAAGCATGATATGTAAATATGGAGTAAAATAATACAATAAAATTTAATGGCATTATTTTATCATTCAGTGTTAAATTAATTTTCCATCCTAAAACACGTGAAAATTTTTATCCAAATTGTTCAGAAGACATCAAAGAGCAACACAAAAAGTTAATTGCACTGCCCAAAACACTTTTGATTGCATAATTTTTAATTAGTAAAGATTGCATATACGCGCAAACTGACGATATAAATTCATATTAAACTATAATTTGACTTGACACGCTGACTGTTACTCCAGATGAAGAAGTTTCTTCACTGAGCTGTGTATCTGTCACTGCAGATAACATGTTTCTGTTACAGCAGATGACGTGTTTCTGTTTCATATTGAATATATGTTATTGCACAAGGTGAGAAGGTTTCTTCAGTAATAATTCCAAGATCAATAATCAGAATCCCACACATTTTAAAAAACATGGACAGCTTTATCTATTAAAGTATATCTATAGTAGGCAGTGTTAAGTAATTCTGCTTTCGTCCTTGTTGGGTAACAGTTCACAGTGCCAACTTTTGCCAGACCTGGACGTGCAAACTTTGGATCTGCGAGACACTTTTTTAGTTACCAGCTGTGAGACCAGAAATAGATATGGGAAACTCGATTTGAGACATGATTTAGTGAGACAGTTCTATGTTTGTATTTATGATGTCTATAATGCTAAACAATGCAAGCAGACTTTAGGACGCCAGTTTTATTGCACCCTGACCCAAGAGGTTAAGTAAGGCCATAAACATAGGAGACTGAAGCGAAACCACGAGATAGGTTAAAGATGTTAACCAGTGCAAGATGTCTGATTGCATTGCCCTAAAGTCAGCCAATAGTAGCGTAAGAGACTTTACAGACCTCAGGCAAAAGGAGGCGGCGGCCGAAAGTTCTAGAATGATATACACAACTTCTACATGGGATTCAATAGCGATTTTTCATAGAGTAATGCCAGGAGGCTTCTACGAGAATATCCGTGAGAGATTCATGGATAGTTACAGAGATAGCAACAGAGAAATTCAGAAGATAATGCCATGATTATTCCGCAAGTTTTGTAAACAGAGTGTTCCGTAGAGATACCACAGACATGTCCATGTCCTGGTATACAGAACTGCAACGGCAGATATCGAGATACAACAGACCCAAAGTACGAGCTGTGTGTCAACGTCTAAAGACAACCAACAAGTATGTGCGAGTCAAGTATTGTTGACGATCATAAATGCAATTTAGGCATTTTAATTACCTGGTCTTACATAGACACTCTCCTCCGCAAATAATATATGCAAATTGTTATAATGAAATTAATAATTAACGAAATGTTATTAATAAATAATGATTTTATTTTAAAGGTGAAATGGTGCGGTTAATTGTGTTGGGTTGCTTTAGATTGTATGTAATTTGGAGGATTGAAAAATTACTTTTATTTCTTTTTCCCTGGCTCAATATTCTTAATTTGGTAATATTTAAATAATATTTATTGGCTTTTTCGTTTATTCTTTAATTAGAATATTTTTAATCTTCTAAATTAATTTTCTTTATAATACTCTTAATTAAAAATGTTCCATTCCCTAAATTAATATTACTTTTGATTTGTAAATTTTAAAAATTATTTATTTACTTGATTTGCCTTAAAATTCCCTTTAATTTGATGTCCCATTTTCCCATTTTGGTTAGAAATTCCGTCTGTTCTACAGTTTCAAGTTATTTCCATGTTTCACTGCAATTCAAAAATTTCAGTTGCGACCATTTTCGGAATTCTATTTTGCGGGCTTTTTACTGCGATTGATGCGCCACCTAAGCGTTTTTCGCGCCTCTTTGGAATTCGTGAATTATTTTAATTGGTTCGCGTTTTTACGGATCGTCTGCTTTCGGAATTTTGAGTTTTATTTTGGCACTTCTAATTTCGGTAAGCGGATTTTAATTGCTGCCATTTGTCTAAACTCCTCCCTTTTTCTCGCACGTATAAATACGCGCACAGAATTTTTCGGTTTCAGTTTTTTGTTGAAATCCCTCATCGTGTGTTAGCGCGTGAAGCTCGTCCTTGTTTTTTTATTGGAACTGATATTCCACTCGAGATTTTCTATGGAACGTTAAGTTCCTCGCGTTACTTTTTTTAACATTTGTTGTTTTAATTTAAATGATGGTTTTTCGAGCTTTTATCGCGTAATTCACGAAGTGACTCACGGAAAGATGTGTTGCGAAAATTTATTACGTGTGCTACGTGGAAGAAGCGTCTGAAGAATGTTCGTATGGTAGTTTTAAGACGATCTTAGCGTCCCAGAAGTAGTTTTTAAGCCTCTACTGATGAATTTTCTCCTGATTAAAGTTTGTTGATCTCCATTAAACCAGTTTTCCAAAATTTGTCTCCAACCTGTGCAGCTCTAATTATTGGAACTTCCCCCCTGTCTGATGGCCCATCCGGGTGAATACAAATGTTTTATTTAAACTCTTAATTTCTATAATTCTGAATATGATTTCTCAATATTTTTTAAAGGTATGATTTAAATTTTATTCTGTGAATTTAAAATTCTAAAACTTCATTCTGAGAGCAAATTTCTAAACCTTCATAATTTTTTTAGAGCCTGGGAAAATTATAAATTCTTTAAATTTAATATTTTTGTTAATGATTTTCTGATGGAATTTAAAATAGATTGTTTTGAGTAAAGTTTTTATGCTAACTCCTTAATTCTAACCAATTTGATAAAATTCTAAAATTCTAATGTCTGTCTAAAATTCTAATGTCTAAGATTCTAATGTTAATTCTTCCTGAGTTGCCTGCCTGTGAGCAGAGTTTTTGAATTTGTTAATTTTAATTAATTTGAAGTTACAATTTAATAAACTAATTTTCTTTAAACTAATTATTATGTCTCCCTTTATCTCTTTTAAACACAGCAGGTTTTATTCTATCTCTTTCAAACACAACAATTGTAGCATTATATTAATTAATATTATTTTACAGCAATTCGCACTAGAGATAATATGTTAGGTTTAAGCGGCACACAACGCAATGTGTTTTAATGTTTCACGATTTACGATAGTTGGCCATGTTAATTATGAATAATTTAATAAGTCGAAAATCTAACATAAGTTATATTTTTGTTTCTTGCACCACACCAGCAAATATTGCTATCTTCAGAGAATAGTTTTAAGTATCCAGTATATTATAACACACACCAGAAAATCGGTTAACCCAAATGTCTTGTTAATGATTTACTTATAAGTTTACTTTTATTATAAAATAAAATTTGCAAGAAAGTTAAAATATCACATCAAGAAAATAGAAAGTGAAACTCAATTAACTCATGGTTTCGACTCAAGCTGGTTGTAACTACATCTCACGCCACTTCACCATGACACCTGGCAATTGACCCATTGTTACTAACATAACTTTTAAGGAAAAAATATACTTGTATTGCTCACTTTTACCCAGATTCTTGCTCCACTTTAATATAAAATTAGAGATATTTTTATAAAGCTAAAATGTAAGCTTGGTATTAAATAATTTAATACCAAAATTTACTCTCGCAAATATATTTGAATGAGCTACATTATTCTAAAGCAACTGAAATAATACCCTTGAATATTTGCATGAAAATTATTCAAGGACTTATTTGGAAAGCAAATAATCGTTTCTATTCATTTAAATGTCAGTTTATATTCATTAAAATGTCAGTTGAGTACCATATCATTATGTGGGATTATTCCATTCAAAAGAGGCATTATTAGCATTTCAACTGTGTTAGAAGTGTTCTTCAATTTAAGGAGTACATAGAAAGAGAGGTAGTTATGTCAATAAAGAGGAAATCTTGTGCGTCACAACTGTGTTAGATAGTATTACAAATTTATCAATTAAGAAAATACCAATTTATGCAATTAAAACGAGCTCAACAACGTCTGTTCCAGGGTATTTTCCTCTCCGAAGATTTAAAACACGAATTCTTGATGTAGAAATTAGATATTAAAATTAGGAGTTCGGAATGAAATTCATTAAAATTAAAAATTAGAAAATCATATATGTTTAATATTTTGGAAAAAGGCACCAAAGTGTAAGCACCAAAGTGTCTAATTTTTAATTTATTAAAATTAAAAATCAGAAAATCATATATCTTTAATATTTTGGAAAAAAAGCACCAAAACAAAAAATGTCGTAAACCTACATCTTTCGTAACCTCAATATAACAGGCAAATTTTGTGTGACTGAAATAAAGATCTGTCTGAAATGTTATGAAAATGAGTGAGCTTTGTACAAATTTTGCATGAATGTTGTGACCTTTAAACAATATATTTTAAATTTTTTGCAAACATCTGAAAAAATTGCAATTCATAATATTTGGCTGTCTAGGGGCTTAAAACGGTAATTTTGGGAGCAGAAGCAGATAAGTTACGAATCTGATAGAGTTATGAAACTCATGAAAAATCAACAATTTTGTTTTATTATTTTATGTTTAACAATTTTGGTTATTTTGTTATGTTGTTATTATGTTGTTCGATGTCATTTCATCTTTTTATAGTTACCTTTCCAATTCGTTCGTAGCGATCAGAAATAGTATTGCTGTCTCAATCTTAATACAATCATGAAATCGGAGAACGATTTTTAAAATTAGCCGAGAACAGATTCTCTATTTTGTTAGTATATTTGCAAAGCTTGTTTATGTGAAAATGAGCATTAATAAAAGCGCGTTTACGGACATGATTTTTTCCAATAGATTTTTGAAATTTAGAGACGGAGAATTTTTTTCACATTCCAATCATTGTATTTTACAGCATAAAATACATAATGTCATCTTTTTTTATACAAATCAATATGAATCTAGTATTTTTATAGTATTGTACGATATGGTTCATGCAACGAACGAAAATGTCCATTTCAGTATCGTAAGATAAAGTAATAGATTAAACTGTGCATATGTGTAGTGTACAGTTATACATGTGACGCCATTTTTCAATGAACACCTACGCTACGGAGAAGCTCAAATGAAATATTATAATATAGAAGTACTAGAACAAATATCCTGCGTTGTCCGGTATTTAATATGCAAACATCAGATTAAAATTAAATCGGACCTCAAAGAAAATTCTAGAAAACCAAAGAACACTTTAACAATATACCCGCTTGGAACAACAAAAAAAACTGCTATATGTGTGCACATAGGGCTACGAAACCACCATCGCGCTTTTTTAAAAGATATTAACTGCAATAACTTTCTTGCAGTATATCTCAATCACGTATATGCCCACTGCGCAATCCGAGTATACAATCTACGCATACACAAGCAATTGAAGTACGGAATTCGAGAAAACCCGCTGCACAAGCGCAGGGCGCATTGATGCGCTTTGATGCATAAAAAACAACAATTACATTTCGTTTACACACATGCGCATGTTTGCAGTCTTTACTTCTAATATTCAAGTTTCATTTCTATTTCTGTGTCGAAAGATGAAGTAATAGATCAAAACTGGGCTTACGTGTAGAGTACAGAAGGACTAGTGACGTCATTTTTCAATGAACATCTACGCTACGTAGAAGCTCAAAAGAAATATTCTAATTTGCAATAATTATTAACAATACGCCCGTTTAACAATACGCTACAAACTTAACAATACACATGCAAAAAAAAATATAGAAAACCTGCAGTGCAGATACACATGTGGCTTCGCCCCGATCACTGAACTTTTTAAAATCTATTATCTGCAATAGCTTTCTTTCACCAGCTTTCAACCACATATATGCCCACTACGCAATCCGCGTATGCAATCCTTGTACATGCAGGTAATTCATGTGCGCAATCCGAGAAAGTCCGCTGCACGATCTTGATGCATGAAAAAATAATAATTGCATTTTGTATAATAGCGTAGCGCTTACACATGAACATTTTCGCAATCTTTGCTTCTAATTTCAATTTTTATTTAAGGAAAATGTTTGAGTCATACTTTAATTTAGCAAACTTTTACCGATGTTGAATAACATGAATAAACGGGATGTATTATATTTATTTTAATTTTAGTATAAATTACTTCGATTTAACTTTAAAATATTCCATGATTTACAATTTAATAGTTGTTAGACTACTGTATGAAAATGTTAGATATTTGAAAAATATAATATTTACCTTGCAGTAAATTCGATTTTAAACAGATGAATAATTAAAGCATGAATGTAGTTCACATTTTTCATTGCAATTTCCGACTTTTCATTGCGTATAATTCATTTCTTTTAGAATTATACTAATATCAGAATATGTAGAGCATAAACTGCAATGCTGTAAAATAAAGTGCTGTATGCCATCCCTTGAGAAACAAAGCGCACTTTGCAAATGTATAATATATGATTACAACAATACATAAGTATAGTATGAGGTATAACTATAGAATGAGGCAAGACTATATCGTATGAAGTATTAGAGAAGGTCATATTCAAAATTTGAAGTTTGACAGTGAGCAATAATATGACCTAGAAAACTGTTAGAAGTATAATAATTTGAATTTCATTCTATGTGAACGTAGTATAAAATGTTATTTAATCACAACACAAATTTAAAGCATGTTTTTCATCCTCTTGATTGGTCTGTTTTCAGATTGTAAATAAAACCTTAATAATAAAATGTGTGAATTGACTGCAAAATCTACCGAGAATTTAACGGGATTATATGTCTGTTTATATCGTTTTAGGTCACTATCTGCTCTAAATGTTCGCGCTTCAAAATGTTTGATTCATTTTATGTATTTGCATATTTCGCTGCATAAATATATTTTGTCATTAAAATTATATTTCTAAATAACAGTTCCATACATTTTACAAATTCGGAATCGATTAAGTAAATATTTTGGTACAAATGTAGAATTTAGAGGAAATTATTTAAGTACAAAATATCTAGTAAGTGCAAAATATTATTTTGCATGAAACGGGGTTTTCCAAACAATATGTTTTATACAAGATTATGTTTCTTGTGCATAAATTGAGAATCTACATATTCTCATATTCTATATATATTCTCTACATATTCTCACATATTCTCATTGAATACATTGAAATTGTCTACATTGAATCTACATATTCTCATTCTCTAACGCCTTTCTTTCACTCCAGATCCCCGGAAATCCTTCGATGACTAAGGAGACTGAATTTTTGCTCACTTATTGCAATGCCAACGAGCCATATTTTCACTGCCAACCGAAAAATAGAGGATATTCTAAAAGGATTTACAGACTCTCCAGAAGCCATGCGGTCACCTAGAATGGTTATAATTTCACTATTTTAAAATTCTGAAATATATTGAAACGATTGTTCTGATAAATTACAAACGAAACAATTAGAAGGTTGAATCTTTGTATATTTAAAGAATCGACTACGGGGGAGGGGCGGATTCTAAAAGATGGAGAAAAAGGAGGGGGGTGTTTGAAACGTTTTTCTTGACACTCCAGATGCCTCAAGAAACCTAGAAGGTTGAAATTTTGGCATACTTATAGTATTGACCGTGGGTTCTTCAGACCATTCTTTGGTAAGGGTTTTTATGTTCCCAATAAAAATAAAAATGCATTGACTACGAGACAGATCCCAAAGCCCCAAAGCAGCTGATATACCGATTCCTTTTCCTGGGGGACGGAGAAAATGGAGGTAACACAAAAAGTCCCCCTAGACACTCCAAAGCCTAGTAGATGGCCAAAAAATCTAAAACTTTACACGGGCTACTGAACGCCGGCCGCCCACCTTGCTGCTCCATGTCTTCGGAGGAGTCGGACGGTCTGGCCGTTCGACGGGCTACTGAACAGAATCTAACCGAGTCAGTTTTTGATTAAGACGGCTGTTTTCAATGATAAGCAATGTGTACATGTTAAACAAAATTCATTAAAATATTGCCCTATTTTTACTTTCTCGTACTACAGAATATTGTATAAAGAAAGTACTGTTTTCAGGAAAATTTTCGATTTCGAGATTTAGGGCCCCTTGAACACGCTTTGACTACTTTTAGAATGGTGACTATCTGTCTGTGGTTAATTTCTTGTGTATACGATAGCTACCACAAATATTAATGGATCTTTACGAAACTTCTTATCTGGCTTGATAGCGCGCAATCCAGAACTAGATTGAAGCTTTAGAAATTCGAGTAAAATCTTCGAAATTTGATATTTTCTTAACATAGCAGCATAGGGCAAATTTTTACATTATGTATAAATGAGATGAATTTTACATAATTATGCATAAAAGGGCGTATTTATAACTCAATAATCACGAGGCTTCATAGTTTCAATCATTGCAGTGAAAATAATCGCGATAAAATATTTGTGCGTCATTAGCGACTCCTCAAGGCAGCAAGTTTCCTTCTCTTCCCCGTCTGAGGAAGTAAATTTTCAAACTTGGAATTAATCGAAATATGTTTTCACTTATTAAAATGAAGGATAACACGCTACTATTATACTCATGTGGACCAAAGATATAAATTTTTCTTTTGCAATTTTTTTCAAAATTTCTCTTGCAAAATTTGCAAAAAAAAAAATCACAAGTTAATTAAAGATGGTGGTTTACAAGTTATTCATTTTATTTCCTTGAAATTCTTTAAACGTTCATTTTAAATCTTAACTTACACTAAAGTTCTTAAATCTGTATGAAAAATTGAGCTACTTTAAAAGAAGTAAATTCTGTCCAAGAGATATATGTTGCTAAGAAAAGTATTTGTACATTTTATTTTTATTTTTTAGGGAACACAATAGTCATAGATGATCAAGGAAGGAACTATCTTGTATTTCAAATAAATTTTATTCTTTCCCGAAGTTAGAAAAATAGGCCTGAAAGGAAAATAATATTTTGACCGCTTTCCAATTCATAAATGGGGGCTCGTATTCTATTTGAATGAAATCTGAGAAAGTTTGTGTTTTTAGGCAACAAAAATGTGAGTTCGATATAGTATTATATAGAGAGAGAAACGCGAAAAGTATTGTTCGAAAAGATAAATATATAAATTTTACAAATAAATACTGAAAACTCACTGACGATTATCATTTATAAAGTAAGTCACATAATTTAGCTATCAATATTAAAAGCCATAGAATGTTTTAAATAACTGAATAATTAAATAATTGAATAAGTTATACTTCCTCTGCAATGCGTACAATATATGGAAATATGTTGATCTTGTTCAATATATGTGCTGAACATTTGATGGATTTGCTTATTTTGTACATTTGCAGAATTCAATTTAAATATATTTATAATAAAAAAATAATCTTATCAATTAGAGCATTGAATAGCCAAATAGAAGTTGATGGTATTGATAGAGGTCGTACTATTCCAACTGCATGAAACCTAAACTACACGAATAAAATACACTGCTCACAACTGAAATTGCAACACCATAAAGAAATGTATGTATCCTGATGACATTTACAGAATATAATTGTGATATGGACATGTGCAAATGATAAGAGAATCATACTAGGAAAATGAAAGCATGGAACTTTATTGACATTAGATCAATATGCAATAGACCCACAGCGAGCGGTTATGCAGGATTGAATACGATGAGGCACCCCGTCAATGAGCTGGTCAATGGTGTGCTGAGGGATGGCATTCCACACAGCATGGTAATTGAGCTTGTAATTGAACATGGTCTGCAGAAATTGGGAGTTCTCTTAATCGTGGACCCATTATGTCCCAGATATGCTCAATTGGTGACCAAGGTATGCTGGCCAAGGCAAGATATCAAAACCTTGTAGAATAGTCATAGTTACCTGAGCAGTATGTAGCCTGGTATTATTCTGCTGAAAAAGCAGTACAAGCCTGGTTGACAATTGTGGCTACACCAGTGGTCTCACAATGTCAGAGACATATCGTTGTGCCGTGATAATACCCGAAACTTGGACCAAAGGTGTTCGTTCAACAAATGTTAAACCACGCCAAACCATGGTACCACTTAGGGGGGTTGTATGGCGACTGATAGAAAAAGCTTCCTGGTAATGTTGTTGAAAGTGCCGCCATACGCGAGTACGTCTATCTGGCATGCCAAAACAGAATCGTGATTCATCCGTGAGCAGAATATTTCGCCATTCCGTCGACCAATTGAGTCTCACTTGACACTAGTGGAGGTGACGTAACCGTTGAAGACGTTGAAACGGTAGGTGTCGAAAATGGCATCTACCTCGGATTCCTTGTTTCATGCAAACGGTTTCAAATTGTTTGCGTCGAAACCACATTGCCTGCAGTATGGGATAAATGTCGGTTTCTGTGGAAAACGGCTCCGCAACGCTTCTCAGAAGCATACAATCTTCACATGGTGTGTACACTTGGAAGCTTCACTACCTGATCTTCGTGTCGTTTCGTTGTCTATCACGAACCGTAACACACACCGTTGAACTTTGCTTACATCACGACCCAATAGTTCAGCGGTCTTTCGGAAGCTCAATCCAGCCTCACGTAAAACAATGATTTGTTGCCGCTTCGTTGACGATAGATGAACGTATGTAGTGCTTTGACATACGCTTGGCATACTGTGATGGTTTTTACAACCTGAAACCAATTACACTACAATTTAGCTATGTTATCGCTCCTCCTTGACCTGACGCATTATGCTGCTCGACAAGGTGTTACGTCACTATGCGTAACGAAGCCGTGATCATTTGCATATCTCATCTTGCTATTTCCATTGCCTGCTTTACATAAAGCTGCACCTACAACTTTATGGTGTAGCTGCATTCTGCTGATTTCAGTTGTGAATAAGCAGTGTATAATAATAGTCTAAATCACAGCCAGACATTAGTTATAACTTTGCAAATAAATACTTATAATAACATTTAAACAGTATTTATTTATAATGGTAATTACTGCAGATTGTATTGTTTTCTTCATCAGTTTAAGCTTGTAAAATATAATTCTAATCATAAAAGTAATAAATCTCCGTTTAAAGTAATTTAATGCACATATTAATAGTGTCAACTCTCTTCTCCATCAGAACAAGCAAGAAGCGTAAACTTTACTCGTCAAAGCAATATTGGTAGGCCGTAAAAGCAAGACCTTGCGTTAACGAATAAAATTTGACAGTTAGTTTTACAAATAAGTCTGTTTTTTTTTAGCAGTTAAGAATTAAAGTTGGGCTTCCTTATTTCCTTGACGAAGAAGGCTGTTTTTTTTCCTTTGAAACAAATTGACACTATTGCAACTATTACAGTTTGTGACTTACAACTATTGCAGTTTGTGATTCTTTCATATCATGACAGAGAAGGCTCTGTCAGGATAGGTTTGTCTCAGAAACCAGTTAACACTATTATCTTGTTTTAACAAGTGAAGGTTATGCTTCTTCTGCTTGCCCTGCCAAAGAAGGCTGCTTTCTGCCTTAAAAAATAGTTGGCACTATTAATTAACGTTGTGTTGGATGCTACTATAAACGAAGTTCTGTTAATTTTGTTCCATTGGCAGGAGTTTGATCTATACATATTTTATCATTCTAATTATTAAAATATTTACGCCTTGTTGGCAGTAATCCAGTTGCTAAATATTTGCCTTTAATTAATGTTCTCCAAAGGGATACAACAGTCTAAAGAAATTTTGGAAAACGCATATCCAACATAGTCGTTATTAACACTTTCCAACATAGTTGTAAAGTGTTAGTGACTTAATTGATTCTGTCTGTATGTCTGCCCGTTCGCACGATAACTGCCGTACAAATGACTTTATCAAAATGAAATTTTAGTTTATGTTGTTGAGGTACGGGAATGAAAATTAAAAATATCACCCGATTAGTTTCGGATTTATCCCGGGTTAAGGAAATGAAATACATTGAAACCTATGGGACATATTTCTTCAAACATTTTTTAAGCGGAGTTAAATTTCACAAATTGCTTCAAAAATTTTAGAAAATATTTAAATTATCATGTAAAATTTGTAAAAGAAAAAATCAGCTAAATATGTTAGGTAATTTTTAACACTTTCCAACATAGAAGAAATGTGCTTATGACTTTGTCCATTCTGTCTATCGCTCTATCTGTCGTCCGTCCTTCCACGATAACTGACGTAAAAATGAATTTATCAAATTGAAATTTAATTTTTTGTTGAGAAATTATTCTTATTCAAAAATTTGAATTTGTTTAATTTCATGAAATGAGCAGAAATATCATTTAAAGGGTTTGGCGTAAAAATGTGAAGAAAAATTGATAGAAAAGTAACTCTTGCCCAGATCATTCTTCCTTTTACAGAGTTCGTTTAAGCAAGAATTTTGTAAATAAATCCACTCGTCTTGCATTGTAAACTCAAACATAGTTTCATAATAAGTAAAAATACTTTCCACAAAAAATAAAAGAACTTAAACAACATGATTTAACACACATAAATAAACAATGTAGCATATAGCTGTATCGAAAATACTTTGAATTCCATTCTTCAGTGCTGGGTAGACTAACGAAACCTAAATCGAAAAGACAAAATGGTCACAAATGGAAGAAGCAGCGGGACATATATACTCAAGTTGTTTCATTTAGAATTTACCTGAAAGAGCTCCGTAGAAATCAGAATGAAAAACAAATAGTGCAGTCAATCCGAGACATGAAACTAACACAAAATTTTGGAAAGGCCCCAAAGCACAATATAAATGTTAAATACGCAAAGCAAGATAAAGAACAAGTCAAACCGACACACAAGAGTCCTAAAGACAATGAAATGGGCAAAAAAGGAAAAAAATATATAAATAATAAAAAAAAACATGTGACACCTAGCGATATACATTCTCTTCCACGGACTGCTTAAGTGCCTTGAACATGTCTGTCCTTTCATTTTTTTCAGCTTTGGGTTTGTTAACCATTTGCTTACGGGTGGGACAGCTTCAATCCCTAACGAAGAACCTCTCAATGGCGTCCATGGCCTGCAAAGCTTGATCGAACTGTTTGGGATAGGCTATGTCAAATACTTGTATTTTTGAGAGGTTCTTCGTTAGGGATTGACGCTATCTCAGCCATAAACAGAAGGCTAATCTGACTAGCTCTGACGAAGGGGATTTCAGAAAATACACTAAGTATCTTCGAAACAGCTATTTGCTGTGTTTTTTTCAAAATTTGTGCTTATTTACGTTGTTTACATTTCGCTTACTATCCTTTTTCGTTATAACAAAAGACATAACTGGTGATGCATTGTACGCCCTATAACTGAGCTGTTCCTGCCTTTAGTAATAAACCTCATGATTAATTGTATAGCATTAGAAAGCATTTCGAACGTAAGCGGAGAGTTTCGTACTCGATTAGTGATGAACATTTCAGCGCAATTTATGTTATGGCGCTACAGGTGTAGGTGCGTAACTTAGATTTATGTAATACACAGAAACTAGTGATTCTGTGTTTCGCATAAAATCATAATTTACTAAGGAAAATGCAATAAATAATCAAAGTCGTCTGAAAATGGTAATATTTGCATACAATTTTGAAAGAAATATCAATCCCACATACAGAATTAAATAAAAATCAAAACTTTAATTATATATTCAAAATCATTATATTATATTGAGTTATAATCATTTTATTATAACCTACGACTATAATAAAAATAATTTTGAATATTACACTCTACAACAAAAAAATCGACGCACCAAGAAGTAGTTGTCCGATTGTGATAAAAATTGGTGGATTTGAAGAACATACATAGGAAAAGAAACGATTAAAATTTCAGAACAATTTAATGATTTAGAGTTTGACCGTACACAAAGGGAGGAAGTCAATATGGCGTTGGTCTACCTCTGGCCTGGATTCAAGATGCCACCCGGCATGGCATAGACTGATAAAATACACGGATGGTGTCCTGCAGAAGGTATATAATAGAAGGTCTTGCCAAATTGTCTCCAACTGTCGGACTAAACCGTCAACATTCCGGGATGGTTGCAATCGCCTTCCCATAACGTCCCAAATGTGCTCTATGGGAGAGAAATCAGGAGACCTAGCTGACCAAGGAAGTGTTGGGCAAGCTTGAAGACAATTCATAGCAACACGTACCGTGTGCAGCCAGGCATTATCTTGTTGAAAAATAAGTCCTGGGGTGTCGCAAAAGGAACGGTAACACAACCGGTCGTAGAATATTGTGTATGTACCGCTGTGCTGTCAGTGTGCCAGAAATGACTACCAAAGGGGTCCGGCTATCAAAAGAGATGGCACCCCAGACCATACCCACCTGCAGATATACACCTGCCTAGATATACACCTGCTGAATGCGCTGATACGATGCGCTGGAGCTCCCACTATTGGACACCAAATCATTGGACACCAAATTTTATTCATTTGCATGTTCGCTCAAAATGTCTTTGCATACGGAATTTCATAACAATCGGGCAACTCCTTCTTGGGGCGTCGATTTTTTTGTTATAGAGTATATGTAATTTAATCATGCCCAATGTAAGAGTTTCTTCTAAAATAAAGTTAGAGGAGTATTTGAATTTTTTTCACTTATATTCTAACCAAGTATGTAAGAACAGAATTAATACATTTGTAATAAAATGAATCTTTGGGAATATATTCTACTCCGGACTAAAATGCATTTCATTTAAATAAGGTAATATATAGAATATGTTACATAAATAGTTTTTCTTCCCCTAAATAGATGATATATTTACATTTATTTTAAAAAAAGAAAGAGATAAGATCATTTTACAAATGACCTTAAAAACAAATAATTACATTTTCAATAAATATTGTTTAAGAAGAATTTTGACAATGTGATCTTAAATAACTATTTTTATCCTATTTAGTCGTTTTGTTCAAAAACGAGGTGGAAATTGTGCATTCAAGCCATTAATGGAAAAACATTTTTACATGCAAATATGCGTTCAATTTTCAAAAATCATAGTCCCTCGTCCAGAAATTCAAATGCTAATAGAATAAAAGAATAAACTTAAAAGGTTTTCTTTGGTGGATTTTGATAAATCCAAGATATACTCTAAATGAAGTTAAAATAATTTTTAACTAAGCCCAAATTTTGTGATAAAATCTATGTATTGTGTCGATGTGTCTTCATAAATCCAGGGTGTATTTGTGGGGGGAAATTGGCGATTTCGTATTTCCGGATAACTAACACTTTATTAAAAGCCGCAATAAGTGTAAGAAAGAGGAATAATGTACAACTAATTACACTCTTAGCTATTTTTCAATGTCACAAAACCACTGTCAGGTAAAATTCAAGAAGTTTCTAGGACAATATTTCACCAAATTCGTAGTCAAGTTAATTGATTTTGTCGCCAAGATCAAGTGTCTTTATCTTCTAATTAGAACAATGATTTCCTTGCAGTTATTAGTGACTATATTCAAGCGAATTTCGTTAATATAAAATTTCTTATGATGCATCAATCGCCTTAATATAAAAGATAAAGTATGATTTATTTTATCACGCTTTCCCTTTAAATCAACTTATAGAACAGTAAAACGAATCGCGCCATTACATTTACTGCTTCCCCTCTACTCTCGGTAAAGTATGGTCATACATCGTTAGTTTAATTGCAGACATATTGGTGGAGAGCAACATTCTATTCTGGTGCCAGCACTCATATGCGTAATGCACATAGTGACCCTCTTGATACTATTCAATTTCAATGATAACAGATATCTGTGAGATCTAGAGGCAGTGAAATCATCAGTCATCAACACGCGAATTTGTTTAATTTGCCATGATTTATAAACTTTAGCGAGGATTCTTAATTATTCTTATTCATGTGTTCTGGTTATTAAAATTTTACAACCAACGATTAAAGTGCAAAATTATTATTTATTGTACTATGATGGAATCACCTATTTATAATCGTAATAGAACTATTTTCTGCTATGTAATAGAACATATTTCTAGCATCATGTCTACCTTAAATATATTCAGTTTCAGTAATAAGAGCTATTTGTGAAATGTAGAAGCAGTGAAATCAGCAGTTATCAACAGGCGAATTTATGTAATTTGCCATGATTTATAAACTTTAGCGAGGATTCTTAATTATTCTTATTGATGTCGTGTTCTGGTTATTAGAATTTTATAACCAACGATTAAAGTCTAAAATAATTATTTATTGTACTATGATGGAATCACATATTCATAATCGTAATAGCACTATTTTCTGCTATGTAATAGAACATATTTATAGCATAATGACTACCTTAAATATATTCAGTATCAGTAATAAGAGCTATCTGTGAGCTGTAGAAGCAGTGAAATCAGTAGTTATCAAAACGCGAATTTATGTAATTTGCCATGATTTATAAACTTTAGCGAGGATTCTTAATTATTCTTATTGATGTCGTGTTCTGGTTATTAGAGTTTTACAACCAGCCTTAATTAGAGTCTAAAATAATAATTTTTGTGCTATGATGGAATCACCTATTTATAATCGTAATAGAACTATTTTCTACTATGTAATAGAACATATTCCTATCATCTTGACTACCTTAAACATATTCAATTTCAATAATAAGAGCTATCTTTGAGATGTAGAAGCAGTGAAATCAGCAGTTACCAAACACGCGAATTTATGTAATTTGCCGCGATTTATAAACTTTAGCTAGGGTTCTTAATTATTCTTATTGATGTCGTGTTCTGGTTATTAAAATTTTACAACCGGCCTTAATTAGAGTCTAAAATAATTATTTATTGTACTGTGATTGAATCACTTATTTATAATTGTAATACATCTATTTTCTACTATGTAATAGAACAAGTTTCAGGCAGTATCATGACTATCTTAAATGTATTCAGTTTCAGTAATAGGAGCTATCTGTGAGATCTAGAAGCAGTGAAATCAGCAGTTATAAACAGGCGAATCTATGTAATTTGCCATGATTTTTAAATTTTAAAGGGGTTGTTAATGAAGTTATTCTTATTGATGTCGTGTTCTAGTTAATAAAATTTTACAACCAGCGTTAATTAGAGTCTAAAATGCTTATTCATTCATTGTACTATGATTGAATCACCTATTTATAATTGTAATAGAACTATTTTCCACTATGTAATAGAACAAGTTTCAGGTAGCATCATGACTACCTTAAATACTTAAATATATTCAATTTCAATAATAAGAGCTATCTGTGAGATGTAGAAGCAGTTAGATCAGCAGTTATCAGCACGCGAATTTATGTAATTTGCCATAATTTTTAAATTTTAATAATGAAATTATTCTTATCGATGTCGTGTTCGGGTTATTAAATTTTTACAACCAGCGTTAAATAGAGTATAAAATGATTATTTATGGTACTATGGTTGAATCGCCTACTTATATTTGTAATAGAACTATTTTGCATCGTGACTATCTTGAGAATATTCGGTTTCAGTAATAGGAGCTATCTGTGAGATCTAGAAGCAGTGAAATCAGCAGTTATCAACAAGCTAATTTATGTAATTTATCATGTTTTATAAACTGTAGCGAGGATTCTTAATTATTCTTATTGATGTCGTGTTCTGTTTATTAAAATTTTACAACCACCGTTAATTAGAGTCTAAAATGATTATTCATTGTACTAGGATTTAAATCACCTATTTATAATTGTAATAGAACTATTTTCTACTATGTAATAGAACAAGTTTCAGGTAGCATCATGACTACCTTGAATATATTCAGTTTTAATAATAAGAGCTATCTGTGAGATGTAGAAGCAGTGAAATCAGCAGTTATCAACAGGCGAATCTATGTAATTTTCCATAATTTTTTATTTTAAAGGGATTGTTAATGAAATTATTCTTATTGATGTCGTGTTCCAGTTATTAAAATTTTACAACCAGCGTTAATTAGAGTCTAAAAGGATTATTCATTGCACTATGATTGAATCACTTATTTATAATAGTAATAGAACTATTTTCTACTATGTAATATAACAAGTTTAAGGTAGCATCATGACTACCTTAAATACTTAAATATATTCAGTTTCAGTAATAAGAGCTATCTGCGAGACTTAGAAGCAGTGAAATAAGCAGTTACCAACACGCGAATTTATGTAATTTGCCATAATTTTTAAACTTTAACGAGGGTTCTTAATGAAATTATTCTTATTGATGTCATGTTTGGGTTACTAACATTTTACAACCAGCGTTAATTAGAGAAAATGATTATTTATTGCACTATAATTGAATCACATACTTATATTTGTAATAGAACTATTTTGTACCATGACTATCTTGAGAATATTCAGTTTTAGTAATAACAGCTATCTGTGAGATCTAGAGCAGTGAAATCAGTAGTCATCAATACACGAATATATGTAATTTGCCTTAATTTCTATACTTCAACGAGTGTTGTTAATAAAATTATTCTTATTGAAATCGTGTTCTGGTTATTAAAATTTTACAACAACGTTAATTAGAATCTAATATCATGTATTATGCTATAATTGAATCATTTCAGTTGTAATTGTAGTAGAACTATTTTTCATTGTGACTATCTTGAAACTATGATAAGGGTCAACTTGAAACAAGGAGAAGTGCTAACTGAATAGTGTGAAAGAAAGAGATCTATATAAGCTGTGAAATCGCCAATGTTCAACACTCGAAATGCTGTTCAACAAGCGAAATGCTGTTCAACACGCGAAATGCCTTAATTTATATAGTACTTTATCGAGGTTATTAATGAAATTACTCTTATTGATAACATGATCTGGTTATTGAAATTTTGCAACAGCGTTAATTTGCAATAACAGAGTCTAAAATTATTGATTGTGCGATGATTGAATCCATCTATTTATGATTCTTATAGAACTATTTTATATTGTGACAACCTTGAGATTATTCAGTTTCAGTGATAAGATCTATTTCTGAGATCTATAAGCAATCAAATCGTGCGAATTTATATAATTAAATTTTATAACGAGAGGTTTTAATGTAATTATTACTTTCCTTATATACATAATGTATAAGGAAAGTATTGTTAAGGAGTCGAAACTTCGAATTCGAGTTTTTGACGGGAGAGCAAGTTTCAAGCATCCCTGATCACGAATCAAACATTTTTGATATGATGTCTGTGTGTCTGTGTTTGTGAAAGTGTGTGTGTGTGTATGTGTGTGTGTGTTGTGTGTTGTATGTGTGTGTGTATGTGTGTGTGTCAGTGAGTCTGTGGAGACGATATCTCACGAATGTATGGAGCGACTCGAATGAAATTTGGTACAAAAATCACAATCCTTGAATACTGGAAGCCTATTGTTTTTAAATGTAATGGAATATTCAGAACATCCCTATATTTTCGAGTGAAATTTTGAAAAAATCATCAAAAAATCAAAACTTTTAATAAAGTTAAGCAAACTTTTCAAAAATCAAATAAATTAGAAAATATATATTAACTGTTGAGACACATGTTCACTTTTCATATGTAATATCGTGCGACAAATTTGGTGACATCATTCTTGTGGATCTAGCTCGTTCCATTCATAAGAAAAGATACTTTGAGTAATACTTTTGCATTTGAACGCCAATAGTCAATTATCTGCTATAAAAATAACTTATGTCTTCGTCCATAACGCTTGGCGAAATTTTGGCGGAATTTAGCGGAATGTCGCCAACTTGGCGACTTTTTTAAATGTTGCCAAATAAACGAAAATTTCGCCAAATGGATAAAAATGATGCTAAATCAATGAAAATGACGACTAATTGACGAAAATTCAATATCTTGGAAAGAATATAAGTATCTACTATAAGAATAACCTATTTCTTTTCTGCTGTAAAAGTAGTAAATTCATTGCACTATATAAGGAAAGTCATGTGCAGCCCACATCAGATTTCACTTAATGCTATCATATTCTGGTTATTAAAATTTTACAACTAAATTAGATATTGAATTAGAGTAGATATCGTTGTGTTATGCTTTAATCCATCTATTTATATTTGAAATAAAATTATTTTGTATCGTGACTATTTAGAGGCTATTCAATTTCGTTGATAATAGCTATCTGTGGTATCTAGAAGCACAAAATTTAGTATTCATCAACACGCGAATTTATGTAATTTAACTTGATTTATATAATTGAAAGAGGGCTCTTAATGAAATTATTCTCTTTGATATAGTCTTCTGATTATTACAATTTTACAACATTAATTAGTGTCTAAGATTATTTATCGTTTTAGTTTATTCATCTATTTATAATTTAAGTATAATCACTTTACTACTGAACATTTTATTGCTTGATGTTTTGTAAAATACAAGGGAATGGTAAAATGCATTTAATATAATATTATCTTTGCTAGACAATCTTCAGAGAATCTAATTATTTTAAAGCAACTTTCGGTGTTAAAAGTTGAGAGTAACAGTTTTTCTTCGTTTCGGATTTCAATTGTTCTCAGTCTTATAGTATAAATTATTGGCCTGTCAAAGAAAAATAAACTAACACTCAAAACATTTAATTCTTAATTATATATGTTTTGTTTAATAATGTGTGATACTTAGCATCGAAAATAGCTAAATTCTTATTGAAAATTGGCAGACATATATTCCCTCTCATGGTCGAGTAGCAGCCTTGTGCTTGGAAGGGCTTTAGGAAAGTTCTGATGTACGTTTTATCTTTCTTTCTCATTTAATTCATTTTTTTTGGGAGGGGAAAAGATTGAAAATTTGGCAACATCAGTTTCGACCCCTTAGCTGATACTATAAGTGTACAAATATTCAGCCTACTAAGCCACCGGAAGTGTTGTTAGAGGACCTGAAATGATTTTTCGACTAAGTCCAATAATCTTCGTTCTGGGGGTGGGTCAAACATCCTGCTACAGTAGATTCTATCCAATGGCTAATGCTATAAGTGTGCAAATACTCAGCATTTTAGGTCAGCAGGGGGGTTCTGGAGGATCTGAATATACCTTTAATAAATTCATTTTCTCAGGCCACGAGGGTAGGGTCATAGATCTGGCTTCCTTAAGCACTGTCTTTTGGCTGATACAATAAATTTGCACAAATTTATTCTTCCAGTTTGCCAGGTAGATTTTGAAACGTCTGAAAATACACAAATATAATTTAGACAATTATTATGTATATTAAGATGTATAGGAAAAGTATATTATGCTCTTACGGATCCAAAAATAAAATTACAGTTTTCAACTAGTATTCACGTTTTGAAGACTTCTAAACCCTAATTAAACGGTTTTGGATTATATTAATCTATTTTACACTGCGATGCAAAAAAAAATGTCCGTTTATCCTATACACAAAAACTTCTTACCTTAATCCCTTACAATAATGAGTGATTTAAAGTTCTTAGTTGGATGACCGACGAACTTGCTAAATTTCAATACAAGTTGGATTGATGTCACATTATGACTAATTAAATATTATCTTGCTTATAAGGTAAATTAAGTCTCTTATCACAATAAAGAAAAGAGGCCATAGGTCAATTAGATGACTATAATTGTTTCGACGGCATTTTAAGTCCTCTTGCTCAGGTCAAAAGTGTGTGCGCTCTTAAAAACTGCTTGGAACAAACGAAGGGCAATTCGTTCTTATCGCTTGTTAAGAGCACACTCTTCCATTAGCCTGAGTAAAATTGATTAAAATGTCCTCGAAACAATTACAGTCATCTAATTAATCTATGCCTGCTTTCTTGTAGGAAGTTTAGAAAGTTATAATGTATTAAGACTACAAAATTAAAACAATGTGCTTTAAATTCTCACTGTCGAATTTCTAGTCATCAATTTAACAAAAGACAAGAATGATTGTACATGTACGCCAAGCGCCAAATAATCCAATAAAAAATAGTTAGCCAAATGGTTTTTTTAAAGAAGCTAGTCTGTTTCATTTGTCCTGATGAAAAGTGGTTATTTCTTGCTCCCGAAATCGATTGATGCCTTAGACATTTTGTCAAACACTGTTTTACTAATGAAATGCTTTTTTTTGTAGTTACCACATAATATTTTAGGACACACAACTTACATCTCAATACAAATAAAATTACATACAAAGCATGCATACAAAGCGGAAGTAAGAGGAATTATACCCCGAACTGAGCATACCCAGGTAAGTACCCTTAATATAATATATTTTTCTTCGACCCAGACAGTCACACCTACTAGAAGATGTTGAAAGCCCAGATCACTCGACTGATCCTGGGGTTTGAAGCAGCTGTTTGAGTGACCGGCTGCTGGAAGGTGTAAGGTATTTGTCTTGACGGTCGGGAGATGCCACCCAATTTAGACCAGAATCCTGTGGGGGCGGTATCCACAGGGACAATAGCCTCCTCCTCCTATCACTAACCTCTCGGAAGAACTTACGAATCCACATATTTAACGATCCCGGACTTCGTTTGAACAGGGGGACAGTTTGGGTCGAGACTGGAATCGAACTCTGGTCTTCCGGGTGCAATCCACTCGCGCTAACCACTGGGCTGTCCCACTCATCTTAATATAGTTGACATGTATTTTATTTGATTTTAGACAAATAACCCAAAGCTTTACACCTCAAAATTCCTTCCAAACGAATTTTCAAAATACGCCACTGATAATGAATTATTTTTCTCAAATTTCCATACATTCTCATTAAATTTACTCCAGGTATATCATCATAAAATAAATTGCATGCTTACATTTATTGCTCCCTTTCTACCAATACACTCGCGCTGAAGTCTGATGATACATCATTAGGCTAATTGTCGACGTTGAACCCATTTTGCATGACTCCTCCATCCTGTTGCGTGTAAGTTTCACCTTCCATAGATTTTGTGATTCTCTTGTGACTACTCATTGACAAGACCTATCATGAGATCTAGAAGCTGCTAAATCAGTAGTCATCAACGCGCTAATGAGTATTATTTAATGAAGAGTTGTTGATGAAATTAGCCTTATTGATATTATCTTCTAGCTCTTTAAATTTTACAAGCTAGTTTATTATAGTTCATTAGGTTATTTATGATTTTATGTCTGAATCTATCTAGTTTCACTTCAAATGAAATTTGATTACGATTCATTGTCTTATGGCCTGGAGCTTTGTAGAAATAAAACTGAATTGCAAAATTTATTTCATAAATTATTATTTTAATTATATTATTAATAATAATAATAATTTCTGAAGGTAATTCCGGAACATGGATCGCGGCGAGAGAAACTTCATAGACTTAATTACATTAGCTTCGCTTAAGTAAAAAGTATGGCTGTTTTTCTTACTCAAAGTAAACATATTCATAATGGTTTCTTAGATAATTGTAGGCAAGCTTCTATTTTAGAAGCACCTCTTATTTAATTTTCTAATGAAGTTATTTCCATTTTTTATATTAGTTCTTTATGCATTTCTTACAAGTAATGTTTAAGAAATACTATGTAGTTTTTGCAGGTTAAATAAAAAAAATACTTTTGAAATATCAAGTTAAATAAGCAAAGAACTTTAAAAATAACTGAACTTAATTTAATTCCGTTTGTCTTCAATATGAGTCTATTTCAGTATTTAATGAAAAGTTCATAGTTCCTAAAAAATCTGAACATTTTTAGATTTTGGAAAAGATTTTGGGGATAAATTTAACAAAATTGACAAGTTATTGACAATATATATATTTGTTCTAAATTGGGAAAGTTATCTTGAAGTCCTAGGTCTTGTTCCCACTCGGTAGATGCAAGATATACAATATACAAGCAGTGTCTCTGTACACTATAAAGCATTCTACAACCTTTGCATATATTTTTCAACTATTTAGTTGATAATTCTGACGAACTGATAAGAAAAGCCACAACTACAGACGTTCATAAAAATCCCAGCTTCGTTTAAACGTATTCCATTAGTAACTGCACACTACATTTAACTGATTTAATCATAAGTATTTGTTCTTCACTAAATGTTATTTATGAAAATGCCATTGGTGTTTACATGTTGTAAAAGAATTTTTGTCATTCTGATGTTCACTTATATTACCTTAGCTTCATTTCATACATTTTCATAAAAATATATGGTTGTTGAAATTACAAAACGTTTAGAAAAAAAACGGATACAGACATGGCCATATCGACTGTGACAGATGTCCTTCTTTAACGGAAATTAAATGCCATGCATCTTAAATTTAAAATGTGCCTAGTCGTGTAATAAAAACAAACATTGAGTTAAAACTGTAAATTCGGTGTCATTTCAAATAAACAATCGTGTTTTTCCATGCAATTAAACTGAATATAATGTTTTATGAAACAGAAATGGAGAAAACAAATTTGAGTCTGTAGTGAAAGTCATGTGCTGTCCACATCAGATTTAAAAAAAATTTCCATATTTTAAATATAACGTGGGCTAAAGTATTATTATCGGGTCTAAAATGCAAATTATAGTTTTCAATGAAATTTTTAATTTCCATGTGAATCAAAATGTTTGTTGAATCAATTTGTTATCCGAATATTTTCAAAGCAAAATTTATGTCCATAGGAGAGATGATAATCTGTATAATTATTAATTTTTAAAATGCACCATAATGCGTACGAAATATATATTTTATAGGAGTCATTTGGTTATATTTTATATAACATTATGTGCTGTAAAATATCCTACAAATTTACTGAACTAATTTATCACATCAGTAATATATGCAATTTAATCTAGTCTTTCCAATAAACATTTTAAAGTGCATTAAGATAACTCACATATTATTAAAAATAAATGATTAATGCCATTAATTTGAGAATCTAAAACTCAACGATATATAATAAAGCATTGACAATGATTTTAATGAGTAAGTTGTCCATAGTAAGATATATGAACTAGCGTAATAGCTGCAAGTAGTTCATAGTAAGATATATGAACTAGCGTAATAGCTGTGAGAGATAGAAATTATCTTGAGCCGGAATAATTTGTAGAACTAATGTTTTAGCAAATATATTATTCTATTAATCACTGAAAAATAAGTGGTAGTATGTGTGATATAATTAAGGTGAAAACTAATTATCATATAATTATTTGGGCTTGTATATTAAAAATATATTATGTTATTAAAATATCAAGTTCATTATAGTAGAAAATATTCGTGTGTAAAACTGTCATATTTCTCTTACTATAATGATTGAAATAGCGTTGAAATGCGTTATTTAGATAAAATTTAAAATCTGGAATTTTTCGCGATGGGTTTAATTAGATTTGCATAGCTTCGATTTTTGCTTAGATAATTTTTTATGAATTGAAGGCTGTTAAATGTATTATATCAAAGTTTGCTTATTTCATATTTCCGATATTGTTGTCTTTTTCAACACTTTTCAACATAGTGGAAAAGTGTTTATGACTTTGTTCATTCTGACTGTCTGTCTGTCTGTACGCTCGCACGATATCTGCCGTAAAAATGACTTTATCAAAATGAAATGTTAGCATGTTGTTTAGATGGTTTATGGGACATATGGGAATGTAAATGAATAATATCACTCAATTAGTTTTGGATTAAACCCGGTTTAAAAACGCTAAATACATTGAACCCTATGGGACCTACTTATTCAAACATTTTTTGAGCGAAGTTAAAATCCCCAAATTACTTCGAAAATTTTAGAAAATATTTAAATTATCCCATAAAAAATATAAAAAATTTCAGCAATATATGTTCGGCTGTTTTATGAATAATAATTAAAATAATAATTGCATCCATATTATATGAAGAGATCACGTGACCCCCCCCCACACACACACACACAAACACCCTTCAGAAAAAAATATGACCATCCACCTTTCTTTCCTAATGTTAAAATCGTGATTTTTAAAGTTCTTTTACATTTATATTTAGTTCTGAATCCATCCTGAAACCGCTTTATTTCTGCGTGTATCATGTGGGTCTACATTCTATGCCAACACAATTAAAATATTTTTAAGTTATCAAACTTTGATTATTTATACAACGAAGTCTAATTTTAATGGATGCAGAGGCAGGATATAAAGAAGTGATTATATTAGTGAAGTTATTGTAAATAAGGGATTGTATAAGTGATTGTACAAGTTCTATAAGAATTGCTGAATAATTTTCACGCAAAATTATTTAGATCTAGAATTTGGAATAAAAGTGATATGAATGAAATGTTCATTGCTTTTACATAGACAGCCAGGTGATTTATATTTCAATGGCGTCATATATATATATATATATATATATATATATATATATATATATATATATATATATATATTCCGCACAGTCACTGTTGTCACCTAATCCAGGCTAATCTGAAGCTTTTGAATATCCTTAAACATGTTATGGTTAATCTTAATAAACAAAGTACTGTTATGATTAAGAACGGAAAAGAGGTCATAAATCGCCTCAAATTTTTTCACAAGAGCATCAGATATAAAAGCTATGACTTTCGAGATTTGTTTAACAATATTGACTTAACACAGCTATACCTAATACTGAAGAATTTACATGAATAATATGACCTGAAAGTGTTTATTACATTTCGTAGATATTTGGATCTCGTGGAATTGGTGCTAAAAGAGAATATTTTACATGACGAAAATGGCTATTACCAACAAATTAAAGGTATACCCATGGGGAGAGCCTGCCCATCCATTTTGGCAGATATCTGTCTATCTGCTTATGAAAAAGGCACATATATTCTTTATGAGATGCCACATTTCCGTCATGTGGACGATGTGCTCATGGGGTGTTTTGATGGCACATCTAATTTCGATTTCACCTTTTATCCAAGAGAATTGAAATTGATCGAAAACCAAGTTGGCGAGAATGGCGCAGTGCATTTTCTGGACATACAATAAACAAACATGTACGATATGGTACTTATACAACTTTATACGACAAGCGCGATTTTTACAAAATCAAGATTGGCCATCTTATAGATTGGAGGACGAACCTTACTAAGAATGTTTTCAGAAACATCCTTGGCGGCCATTTCAAGAGAAACCAGGCTTAGAACACATTCAAAAGGTATTGCAATAAATGTAATCAAAAATCGTAACCGAAGCATTAAAAAAACACTATCCTATTTATTTCTTGCGGGCATGCTATAATTCTGTTTTCGGTAATAAAGAAAACTTTAGCCGTTTCCATTGGGAATTGGTTGGAATTTTGTGATTTATGCGATACTGGTGTGCTAGCACGCATGTTGTTGTTGTTGAAACCCAGACCGTCCGACCTACCAGAATGGTGTAAGGTAACTGTTTGGACGGTCGGGAAGTGCCACCCAATGTAGACCGGAACCCAGTGGGGGAGGCATCCACAGGGACCGTACCCTCCTTCCCCCACCACCAACCTCTCGGAAGGACTTTAGGACCCACATGTTTAACGTGATCGTACTCCGCATGAACACGGCGGCAGTTTTGGCAGTGGCTGGAATCGAACCCGGGCCTACCGAGTGCAACTCCAGCGCGCTAACCAATAGGCTACCGCGCCCCGCTAGCACGCATGTGTAACTGTTGATATAAAGGCTCTGGTACTTGGATCGTTTTTCATTTTGCGTCCATTCCTTATGCATCGATGTTGTTCTTGCTCTTTTTGTATACGGGTGCCTTTGTCTGTGCACATGTGTGGGACTGACCATTGTATGGTATTGGTACCGTGAGCGTTGCCCGGGCTGTAAAAGCTGCTCTAAACGGGAAGGGGAGTCGCAATCCTCCCCTGCCATTATATGCAACGCATTTGGTTCTCCCCTTTCAAAGTTTTAACGTTTCTTCCTTTTCACTCGGATATATATGTAATGGCTATAATGATTAATGGATATAATGATTAAAACGAAGTATACATATCACATACTTATGGTGCTGTGTCCAATAAATTTTAACTGTGGTGTTGATCATTAGATTTTATGCCAAATGGGCAGTTGATTACATTAAACTGTATGCTTGAATACAGCAAATGAGCAACACCAGTAAAATAATATATACTATAAACTTTATAAATAGACTCTTAATGCATAAAAAATAAATAAATAACAATTAAATATCAATTAATAATTAGGAATGTGTATACCTGATTAAATAATATGCATTATTATATACCTTTAATTGATTCAAGTTATGCTTAATCCTCCACTTTTCTAAATAACTTATTTCTTATAACTTTTCATTTGCGGAGATGTCAAAATTATTGTTGAATTGACTTTTCGACTTGGTGCAACATTCACAGACTTACCCAATTTACGCAGAAGATCTCTGACTGTTAAGAGGGGTATTTTAAACTTCTTCCGATGGCCTTTCAAGAAAGCTCTACAAAAAAGTACTCACTTCCAAACTTCTTCTTCATTATTTCCTTGTTCCAATTATTTAAGTTTTTTAGCTACACTATTCTGCCATTCACTGCAATCAAACTTCGAATTCGATTTGTTTGCGACTTGGCCTTCGAAAGGAGCATTAGCTACGAGCCCTTGCTCCATTTGGGAGAACCCTTTAACTTAGACTGTTTTGAAATTCGATGGAGTCAATGACATAGGGTTAACAGTTTATTATAATAACAATATACTAGTATATTTCCGGGGTTCCAACTATATTTTTGGAGTTGCAACTTCACCGGATGGATGTAGAGACAATCTGTTGAATGCCAGAAATGACAGCTTGTAGTTGGAACTATGTGAGAAACTTTTTCACAATTAGTGGGCTGACAAAATCGTCAATTGACATTTACTACGAACACACAAATACCTATTAAGGTGTTTATTACGCCTTTTTTTCACATTTTCGATATCGAATATAGCTTATTATATATGCCAAGTTAATATTTTTTATAATTTAACCCAACATGGATCTAGTTTGATCTAGCCCAGCGTAAAGTATTCTAAACTATTCAAACACTTGGCTCAGTCAAAATATTTCAAGGAGTTATTTGGCCAATCAGGCGAATTTTCCGGGATATGATTACATCCACGAAGATGGTCCAGTCCCATTCGTGTCTTTAAAACACATACACATGCATCACAAGGTCACACATAAGACTACATTCAAAAACGTATCTAAATGTGTTGACTCATTTCGTGCTTTTCCTGCAAAATCTCGAATTCCAATATTTTCTGGACTTCCAGTACTTTCGGTACAATACAGTAGAATTAGAAAGTAAAAATCTACAAGTTTCAGAATTATGTAGCATGACTCCATGACCAATATAAAGGAGTGGAACATGTAACTTGAACATTTTCTAAAATATTCTGATGTAACACAAGAAATCGGACTACAGATTTTTATTAATTTTGCTGAAATTATTCAAAATAAATTTTCAAAAACGTGAGGAAAGAAAACAAAAATCAGACGTGTGGAACCTAGTGAACAGACTATTTTTGTCCGAATATTAAGCTGCATTAGATGTAACGACTGGCATTTCGTGGGAAATTATTGTATATGTAGGAACTGAGATAAATGAAACGATGTGAGGACATTGAACCGAAATATGGGATCCAGAATGACTAAGATGTTATTTATGGACGTCAGATTAGTTTAATCGCGGAAATAGTCCTGGTTCTACTTAATTTTTGACGGTTCTATAAGGCATTTAATGGGTAACACAAATCTAGATGTTTTTTATGCAGGTATGAAGAATTTAGATTTTGTCAATAACGCCATTTTATACATACGTTCGAATTTAGATAATTTAAATATAAGGAATATTTGCCGCAATTTTTTTTTTTTTTTTTTTTTTTTACATTTTTTTATTTTTTATACAATTTTTCATGTTTCAAAGGACAAAAACACAATATATTATTTCTCAAGAAGTGTTACATTTAATCTCTCATACTATATACTCATACATATATTCTCATAGTATAGAGAAATTTTTGTTTTCCCGAAAATTTATGATTTCGAGATTTTGATGACAATACGATCTCCTGAGCATGGTTTGACTATTTTTGAGCAATGTACGTCTGTCTGCCTGCGATCTATTTCTTCCGTGCACGATGGAGGCCACAAATATTAATGGACTTTCACGAAACATTATATCCGGCTTTATTGTAAGAAAACTGATGTTGGCAGCACATAACTAATATAAGGAAATATAATGCGATGAATTTACTACTTTTACAGTAAAAAAACATAGATTATTTTTATAGTAGATATTCATATTCTTTCCAAGATGACATTCCACCACATTCGTCGCCAAAATCTCGCCAAGCGTTGTGGACGGAGAAATAAAGAAGTTATTTTTACAGCAGATAAATGAGTATTGGCGTTCAAATACAAAAGTATTACTCAAAGTATCTTTTTTCATGAATGGAACAAGCTAGATCCACGAGAATAATGTCACCCAATTTATCCCATGATATTACATATGAAAAGTGAACATGTTTCTCAATAGGAATTTTTTTTTTTTATTTTATATGACTTTTTGATAATTTTTTTGAAAAATGTGCAATATCTCGAGAATGGTTCATGTCAGCGTTCGAAAATTATGTCAATCGTTTTCGAATGAAAAATTACATAAGAAATGTCTAGTTGCGTAACTTTATTAGAGGTTTTGATTTTTTGACAATATTTTCAAAATTTCACTCGAAAATTTAGAAGGGTTCTGAACATTCGATTGCGTATAAAAACAATAGGCTTTCAGTGTTTACGAATTGTAATTTTTGTTCCAAATTTCGTTCGAATCAGTCCACTCGTTCGTCAGTTATCGTCTCCACAGGCTCACTGACACACACACACACACACACACAGACATCACGTAAAATGTTCGATTCGTGATCAGGGATGCTTGAAACGTGTTCTCCCGTCAAAAACTCGAATTCGAATTTTCGACCCTGCCAGAATACCTTCCTTATACATTATGTATATAAGGAAAGTAAATATGTAGAACATAGATTTCTTTTTTTTAATTCGAGCGAAAACTTCGAAATGTATTCGACATTTTATTTTTTAACATGCCAGTATAGAACAAAATTTGACATATTCATGCATAAAGGAGTTTATTTATGGGTTCAATGATCATGAGACTTTAATGGTTTCAATCAATGCTGAGAGAAATATCGACGATACATTTTTTTGTTCGTTATGTTATTAGTACCCCTTGTCTGGTATTGTATCAATCTAAATACGTTCACAAGCCCTTGAAAGTATAGGGGAACACGCTATAATTGCAATCATTTGGACCCATGACACAGATTTTCCAAAATTCTTCTTACAAAATTTGAAAAAAAACAAAAAAAAATATAAAAATGGATTATAATTTGATGAGAAAGTCGAGTCGAACCACACTCTCGTAATTATTTTATTTGCAATGAAATTTCTCCTTTTGGACTTTTGTGAGATAACGGCCCATATTGACGTACAGAAGATGTGACGTTATGATTTCAAAAACATGTCGGTAGTTGACCAAATTGCATTGAAATATTTATATTAAAAAGCAATTAACTGTACCAATAAATTCTACTTTATAATGCTTTTATCCTTGAAATACGTATATCAAATCTGTACTAAATGAAAAAAAAATGATGTGGGCAGCGTACAACTTTCCCTACATAATGCAATAATTTTACATCTCAAGACAGCACATTAATATTGATATATAAGATACACGGCACAATGTTTCTAACATTGAATTGCACATAAATGTTTGGCGCTTTTCTGAATGACAACAAGTAAAAATATTTCGGCGTACCAAATTAATTCATATTGCGCGCTACATCCAACTTAACAATGATAATTTTTTCTAGCATCTGCT
The DNA here is from genome assembly GCA_951213105.1 of Amaurobius ferox. Taxonomy (NCBI): domain Eukaryota; kingdom Metazoa; phylum Arthropoda; class Arachnida; order Araneae; family Amaurobiidae; genus Amaurobius; species Amaurobius ferox. The sequence continues at coordinate 49,612,772 of OX578135.1, forward strand.
AAGAAATATAGTCCATGCATTACAGTATTTTAAAAATACATTCATGGATGTAGCGCCATTTTTATCGATGTTGCGACAATTTGAAAAAGTCACTATGTTAGAGATATTCCGCTAAAGTAGTCGTTGAGATCGCCAAATTTCTCGCCAAGCGATATAGATATACATATTTAGAGAAGCGCTTTTCTTATATATAAACTTCATCCACGAGAATGATGATTTATCGCATAATATTGCATGTATAAAGTTAACATGCTTGACGATGTCTACTACTTTTGATTATATGTAATTATTTTAGTAAATTAATTTGATAAATGTGCAATATCTTGAGAACAGTTCAAGTTAGCGTTCTATGTTTGTGCAATTTGTATCTAATAAAAAATTGTGAAAACATGATTATTTATTTATTTAAAATTATTAAATGTCATATTATTTTATATTTTTAACTCATTAGAAAATTTAGAGATGTTCTAAACATTAAACATTCTAAACATAGCTTAAAATCAATAGGTTTCCGGTATTTACTGATTGCAATAAAGTTACCAATTATTTTTTGAAACGCTGTATTTGTTCGTTCGATATTGCTTCCACAGACTCACGCACGCTAGCATACATTCACACGAGCACACACACTAGCATACATACATGCTAGCACACTGACTACCACACTAACTATCACACACGCTAGCACGCGCACTAGCTTACATTTACACTAGCACTCACACTAGTTAACACACATACTATTACGCACACTGGCTTACACACACACTAGCATACACAATAGCAGTCATATTAACATACACTGGCACCACCTCAAAAACCTTTGATTCGCGTTCAAGGCTGATTGAAACTTAGCTCTTCCGTCGAAAACTCCGATTCAGATTTTCGACCCCCGGCCCAAGACGTTTACTAAAAATTATACTTTGTTTGTAGGTAATTTAATACTAGATAATTTACTGACCGATATGTCAGTAAATGAAGGGACATAAGTGTAGGGAATATAACAGATAAAAGTATATGATGCGTCTGATAAATCTCCCTAATTTATGTAAGTTATTGTTATCCAAATCGATTTTTTTAAATTAACCATGAGCTTCTATCAAATCAAATGCACACTATTTGCGTTCTTTGTTCAATCAAATTCATTATCTTTAATACTTCATCCATTTACCACTTACTCCATCTCTTTCAAAAATGATTCTAAAGAACCGAACAATTACATATTCGAATTTCTCGTGAAATTCATATTGGAAAATGTAATGAAAGCAGGTCACTAATTCTAAAAGACTATAAATAGAAAGAGAGAAATAGAATTCAATTAAATCATTCAATTATTACAGTTAAGGTTCAATTATTACAGTTAAGGCATTGAGTTATCACGATGTAAAATTAAATGGAATTCCTAAGGCATTGCTATTGATTTAGATTTTCAAAAGATAATGACATATTTTAATCTGAAACAGATATGGTTGTTGTTATTATTGCGTATTATTTGGTATGGATTATCATTAATTAACTTGTTTAAGATTGTCTGTGAATTGTTTTCTCTTGCGCTATATGAGAAATAAAATTATTGTGATGGGGTAAAAAATCTATCTCTTGGATTTTGAGTGATCTGTTATTGTTGCCTGTCCTCCACTGTCTAGCGGCAGCTAGACACTGTCTATGAGCCTGCTCACCCTCAGGAAATCAAGAGAAAGTAAGGGCTTTGATGTAAAATTGTCTTTAGGGGAAAATTACTCAGTGGAGGAGGAAATATAGCAGCTTCTGTTTGGCAGGGCACCTGAGAGGTAAAAGTCCGATTTAGCTCCAATGCCAAATGAATTTAACTGAGCATAATGGTCTGGCCTTCACTCGTAGTGAAATGAGTAACCTACATAAATTGAATAACCCTGAATATAGCCATTTTTACATATCAGTGTGTCTCTAAGCCTGTAAATATTGTAAGTCATGAACACATTTAGCAAAAAGAATAAAAGCTGATACAATTATTTTAATAATAATACTTCAGAGGTCTATTAATTTTGCTTGGAACTCAAACTGGAGAAGACAATTTTTACTTTCCCTGCAATACATGGTAAGGTATAGGGAAAGTATTGGAATCATGTCGAAAATCGCAACTCGAGTTTTCGACGGATCTACACGTTTCAAGACCTCTAGAATACGAAAAAACCATTTTTAGCGTGACGTCTGTGTGTGTGTCTGTGTGTCTGTGTGTCTGTCTGTGTGTCTGTCTGTGTGTCTGTGTGTCTGTCTGTCTGTGCAGATTTTGTATCCACTCTAACTAAAAAACTAATAGACCGAATTTTACAAAATTTGGTAGGTAAGTCACTTGTGAGCGAGTCTAATACTGTTTAGTTTTGAGTACGATTTGGAATAAAAGAACCCGCCTATTTTTGCGAAATGGTCCGCAAAAGCTTGTATCCACTCTAACTGAAAAACTACCAGACCGAATTTCACAAAATTCGGTAGATGAATCACTTGTGGGTTACTCTGGTGCTAATTAGATTTTGGTGCGATTCGGAAAAAAAATAACCTGCCTTTTTTTGCAAAATGGCCCGCAAAAATCGTCAAAATCTAAACTAAAGAACTAGGTATACTCAAATATATCCACTAAATGCTCGTTTAATACGTAATTTTTAACGACGAAAAGATAAAGACCAACCCCATTACACTAGGACTAGCCGTTCTCGAGATATTTTAGTTTATCGTACTTTCCCTACGCCACCTTTGAAAATAAGCCCGGTTACCGAATGAGAACGAAAATTGAATTAAAAGTGAAATAAATTTAATTAAAATAAAGAGAACGTTAATATAAGACTGCAGGGAAAGTCATGTGCTGCTCACATCAGATTTTTTGAAATTGTTATTATTATTTATTTTTCATAACCGAAGGAATGTTAAATTTAAGAGAAATAGTTACCTTTGCGAATGTTGTATATAAGAGAGAATGATATCATTGTAGAGCGTTAACATTCGATGTTCTTAAGATGTTAGGGACTGGATTTAGTCTGAGTTTTAAATTAGCAGCGTTTTCGGGTCAAAATGTAGGATTTTTCCTATAAAAATTATAATTATGATATTTCGTGGAATTTAATTTTGTTGCGTTGTCATTTAATTACGTTATCACATTAAAGCCTAGTGAATTGATATGAATTCTGTTCTTCAGTACTGACACTTTTCAATGTTATATTCTCACCGTTTATGATAGCGTTGGAAGTATATCTTCCATTAACTCTATTGCTACTTAATAAATATCTCCTTTAATGTAACCTGGTTTGAGAATTTTAAATTCTTTGACAAAATATATCCATTTACTCACAAAGAAAATGCCCGGGAATCTTAAACGTTGATGTATGAAATTCCTTGTGTCCAAGAATTCCAATAATCAAATTTCTGGAGATATGGAGCTTTTCAAGCCTACCCAAGACGAAAGCTTTTGTGAGAAGGATTTTGCGAGACCGGAAACGTTCATTTTATCCATTTTAACTATTTTGTTGATTTTGTCGAACTACATGATAAAACTGATCAATTCTACTCACTGTACCCTATTTTCGATGGTCTCATAAAGATGAAAAGCACTATTAACAGCAACAAATGCAAGCTAACTCGCATATATACATAAATGGCTTTGACAAACTAAAAAACTACATTTTAATATTATAAGTATTAACACAGTAGTTAAAATGATTAAAATCACCACATCATCTGTCTCAAAAAGCTCTGCAAACATAAAGAACATACGAAAACTCGTACTTACGTTGCACTATGTCTGGTAGGGTAAATAAGATTTTTGTAAGACCAAGTATTTTTGCTGTTAGACGAGTAAGAATAGCTTCAACAATATCTCTATAGAAGAAGCATTCTGTAGGAAAAAATGTTTGTAAATCAGAAGAGTCCCGACATAATTTATGTTGAAGAAATCTAGTGTGAGAAGAAGGTTTGATGTTCAACGTGTCTTAGCAACTATGCAACAGCACTGCATAATTTTTGTTGAAGAGACCGTATGACTGCCTCAAAAGTCAGAAAAATCTATATATATAAAGCATTTCTGTAGAAACTTACTTTGAAATTAAGATAAATGATTGTTTATCGAACCCTAACAGATCCTACTGAATTTCTGTTTGCTATACGAAGATATATTTTCTAAACATGAATCGCCTAATAATAAATATAATTTTCCATATCATGATTATCCTGCATTTTCTTCAGATATGTTATCACGTTTATTTTGATTCTTCAACGAGTCTTTGTAACTATACAGCAGCATTCCATACTTTTTGTAGAAGGGACCGTATGACTATTTGAAAAGTCAGAAAACTCCATAAAGCGATTGTATAGAAACTTGTTACGAAATTAAACAATTTGATTGTTCATTGAACCCTAACAGATCCAACTGAATTTCTGTTTACCAACCAAAGATATATTTTCTGAACACGAATCTCCTAATAATCAATATATTTTTCATATCATGATTATCCTGTAATTTCTTCAGATATGTTATCATGTTTATTTTGATTCGTCAACTAGTCTTTGCAACTACACAACAGCATTCCATACTTTTTGTAGAAGGGACCGTATGGCTATTTGAAAAGTCAAAAAGCTCCATAAAGCGATTGTGTAGAAACTTGCTATAAAATTAAACCATTTGATTGTTCATCGAGCTCTAACAGATCCTACTGAATTTCTGTTTACAATTTAAAGACGTATTTTCTGAATAGGAATCTACTTTCAATCTATATAATTTTCTATATCATTACTATCCTGAATTTTCTTCAAATATTATGAAGTTTGTTACGCTTTCGTCACACGTGCAGTATGAAATAAGCTTAGAAATTTAGAAATATTTTTAAAATAATAGAAATTGGTTTTGAGTTATGATTTACTTATTAAATAAATTAATAATAAATTGACTCACCCGCAACTATCTTTAAATTAGCAGCTTTATACAAATTGACCGAAGACATATATTCGAGTTTCTGTACGAAAATCACTCAAGGAATTAGTTGGGAGGCTAATAACAGTTCCTATTCATTAAAGTGTCCTTTTAGAAGCTCATGATTATGTGAGATTATTCTATTCAAGAGAAACGTTATTAACATTACAATTGCATTCTAGTTGGATATTTAATGCAAAAGGCACTTAGAAAGGCAATATTGCGAATAAGGAGAAAATGGTATGTGACATTGCAATGTGTGATCTTTATACACGTTTATAAATATGAAAATAAGAAAGATCAATTATGCATAAAGCATTCATTATGAAAACCTTTTCAACTGAAATGCAATTTTACTTAAATGTCTCAAAAATGCGATACATTCAGAGCTGATATATTTTAAATTATCACAGTACTACAATAGTTTATTATATTTGAAAACTTAAAACTTCATCGAAAAAAAAATTAACTTTATTTATATGACGTCGTCGAAATATAAATCGTCTGGATGTCTCTGTAAAACCAGTGAATATTCCATTCATAAAATTATTCCAGACTCCAGGGCTAAATAATTTAGGGTGAAAATATTCAGCAATTCTTACACAACTCATCTTACAATAGCTTGTATACATTCTGCATCCAATAAAATTAGGCTTAGTTGTAGAAATAATCAAAGTTTGATGACTATGTAAACTCAAAAATATTGTAATTGGGTTGGCACAGAATATAGGTGCACAGATAATCTGGAAAAATAAAGCGGTTTTTTGTACGGATGCAACACTAAATATAAATTTTAAAAAACTTTTAAAATCACGATTTTTACAATGGGAAAAAAATTGGATGCCATACGTTACTTTTAAGTGGATCACGAGATCTCTTCATATAAAATTGTTGTAATTATTATTTTAATTTTTATTTAAATACCAAACTTATTTGTTGATTTTTTTATATATATTTTATGGGATAATTCGATTATTTTCTAAAAATTTTCAAAGTAATTTGTGAAATTTAACATTGCTTAAAAAATGGTTGAAAAATTATGTCCCATATGGTTTAATGTATTTCACTTTTTCAACCCGGGTTCAATCCAAAACTAATTGGACGATATTATTAAATTACATTCCCATATGTTCCACAGACCGTCTCAGCATGCTAAAATTTCATTTTAATAGTCATTTTAATAGTCAGACAGACAGAATGAAGACATTAACATTTTTAACACTTTACAACAAAGTTGAAAAGTGTTTATGACTTTGTTCATTCTGTCTGTCTGTCTGTCTGTCTGTCCGTTAGCACTATAACTGCCGTAAAAAGGACTTAATCAAAATGAAATTTTAGTATGTTGTTCAGACGGTCTGTAGGAATATGGGAATATAAATGAATAACATCACCCAATTAGTTTTGGATTGAACCCGGGTTGAAAAAATGAAATACATTGAGCCCTATGGGCCTTAATTTTTCAAACATTTTTTAAGCGGATTTAAAATTCACAAATTGCTTCGAAAATTTTAAGTGATATTCAAATTGTTCCATAAAATATATAAAAAAAATTCAGCGAAATATATTCAGTAGTTTTTTAAATAAAAATTAAAATAATAATTACACCTCTTATATGAAGCGATCACGTGACCATGATATGAAAAGATCACGTGACCCACTTCAAAATGATATATGGCATCCATCTTGTCTCAAAATCGTGATTTTTAAAGTTCCTTTTAATTCATATTGAGTCTTGTATCGGTCCTAAAACCACTTTATTTTTGCTTAAATGCTGTGCATCTACATACTGAAACAACGCAATTACAATATATTTGAGTTTAAATGATCATCCAAATTTGATTATTTTTACAACAAAGCCAATTTTTCACTTATGTAAAATGTAAACAGCAAAATACGTAGAATGAGTTGTATTAGAATTGCTGTATTTCTTTAACACAAAATTATTTAGCTCATGGAGTCTGCATAGCTGATATGAATGAAATAAATACTCATTTATTTTATAAAGATAAGGGTGATTATTTCGATGACGTTTTAAGCATAGAGTTTAATTACTTGTAGATCCATGGTCTTAATTTTTAAATAAAATAAATTATTATAGTATTGCGATGAATGAAATGAATGATTCATTGTTTATGAATGAAATGCTGCTTTTATAGAGAGATCCAGGCGTGTTATTTTTTCTATGACGTCATTTGAATGAATTTTAGTTGTTTTCGATGAAGTTTTCAAATATAATAAATTATTGTAGTATTATGATAATTCTAAAATAATTACCGAGGAATGTATCGCATTTTAGAGATTTTTAAACCAGGCAATTTATATTCCAATGCCGTAATTTGAATGAAGTTCATTTCTTTCGATGAAGGTTTAACTTTTCAAATAAGTATAATAAATTAATTTAGTTTTGTTATAAGTTTTAAAATATTTCCGAGGAATGTATTGCATTTCAGACATGTTTAAATAAAATTGCATTGAAGTTGGAAAGTGTTTCATAATCAATGCTTTAAGCATGATTGATCTTTCTTGTTGTAATTATTGAACATATACAAATCTGTGGTTATGTTATAAAGTGGTAATATGTTATAAAGTGGTAAAAACACAAACAATGTATGTGGTATTAAAGTGAAACATTATTTGAAATGTTGCTAGGTGTAGCAAGAAATTGTTCACCAAAACAATTTATATTTTATTGCTTTGTGGTGCATTCACATTTTCATATAAAATGAATAAGATAAATATATATTAACTGCTTTTGCATATTTTTTATATATATATGTATTTTTTAATTTGTTTATCTGGCAACCTGGAGTAGTTGGCGGGAATGTTGATAATGTTCTGCCAACTAAACTCCTTGCCGCCGTTAAACATTTTCCGCGTCAACAAAATGTTTTCTTAAAAAATGTTTTCTTAAAAAAAAAATTCTCACAGTTTAAATTTTAACTATCACCCGAATTTTAAACGAAGTTAAATTTTCTAGATACTTCATTGCTTAATCAATTGATCACGCAATGAAGTATCAATTGATCACCTTAACAATTTAACTTGCTGAATTACAAGAAAGGTGGCAAGTTGTACTTTCTTTTGCAAACTTTTCTAAATTTCCGAAGAAACCCTGGCAACAGCTTGAAGAGCCCCATGATTCCATAGATCCCTGAGGCTCTATGAAATCACTGACTGTGAATCACTGACTGTGAGTCACTGACTTAGAAAGATAATAGGAAAAACTAGAACAAAATAGATTTATTTCATACAATTGAGGGATTTCATCAGATGTCATTCGAAATCAGAAGTTTGAAAGATGTTGTTCTCAATCAATGAACATTGACACTACATCGGAAATCAATGATTTTTAGGTTCATGTAGAAATGATAGTTTGAACGATATAATGTTTGAAACATTTTTCATTTGCAGCAATTTTTCAATATAAGTTAATTACCCCTTGACGATTCGATACAAATTGTCAATTTAACAGCAAACTAACATTTAAAAGTGAAGTACTTGTTTACAAAGGTTATTATACCATTTTCTCTATTATGATACTGGATCCATTTTCATTAATTACTATTTTTATATTATTTTCTCTATTCTGACATTTATGCCATGATAGACATATGTTTGTTGAGAAATGATAGTTTGAGCTTCGCTATATTTGAAAATGTATTTATTGCAACAATCTGTAAATACCTACATATTTATCTTCTTGTTTGACACATTTATTTAAAAGTGAAATATTTGTGAACAAAAGCTCATATCCCTATCATGGTACTAGGACCGTCATTATGTATTTTACATCATTTTTTTTTCTGGCATTTTCAACACTTAGATCATTTTCTTATAAATGCAATTCCCTCCATAGAATTGAACATTATTTAAACACAAGAAATTATAATACTACAAGTTACTAAGAAAAGTTTTTAAGCAGTAACTTTATAAGGAAATGCAAGTGAGTGTACACGCTAGGCATATTAAGAGAAATGCCTGACCGGATAAAAGGAAATGAAACGCCCTTGAGAAAGAATTGTAAATATTGCAAACTCGGCAAAAAAGTGAGATAGATGAAACAAATTTAATTACAAAGTGATGGAATATTATCTGAAGATTAAGAAAAGTTAATAAAACGTTTACAGGAGGCATTTATGTCACCATATTAGGTTACTGACAAATTGTTGTCCTATCCAGGAATGTTAAAATAAACAGCACATATGTGCACAGTGTTCTAATGTACAGTTTGTTTAGTACGGGTTCCGTAGCAGGCAATGCACATTTGAATTACAGAAGTAATACTATAGTGTACTTTGACAAACGTCGTTACATGTATCGCATGTGTTAGTTACTACATGATGGTACAACTTTATGTCACGTATATATTGGATTCCATATACTTATTACATTCATACTTGTTATCAATTCCTACTAACTAGACACGAATCATACTAATTAAAAAATGATCTACAATATTATAATTGTATTTCTTTTCTATTGCACTTTGTTGCCAAAATCCTTATCTTAACTTCTTAATTATCCACTAGAGACGCTGCAATCGTATTTTATAGATCAGGCGTGTTCACTGTTTGGTAGACGGACCTTTACTTACAAAATTACCGGGGCTTAATGACTTTCGTAGGAACACTGTATATTGAGAAATCCAAACATAAGTTTATGAAAAACAAGAATGATCAATCATGCATAAAGCATTGATTATGAAACACTTTCCAACTTCAATGCAATTTTATATAAACATCTCTAAATTGCGATACATTCATTCCTCGATAATGTTTTCAAAATTATCACAATACTACATTAATTTATTATATTTAAAAACATAAGACTTCAACAAAAAAATGAACTTCATTCAAATGACGGCATTGAAATATAAATTGCCTGGTTTAAACATACGATACATTCCTCGGTAATATTTTTAAAATTATCATAATAATACAATAATTTTTTATATTTGAGAACTTCATAGAAAACAAATGAACTTTATTCAAATGGCGTCATCGAAATATAAATCGCCTCTATATAAAAGCGGCATTTCATTCACAAACGTTTTTCCAATCCTTTCATTCATCCCAAAACTATAATAATTTATTTTATTTAAAAACTTGAAACCATGGAGGTACAAGCAATTTAACTCTATGCTTAAAACTTCATCGAAAAAATCGTCTTGTTCTCCGTAAATTCAATGAAAGTTTCATTCATATCAGCTATATTGCAGACTCCATGAGCTAAATAATTTTACGTTAAAGAAATGCAGCAATTCTTACACAACTCATTCTACATCTTTTGGTGTTTACATTTTCTATAAGTAAAAATTAGGCTTCGTTGTATAAATAATCAAAGTTTGATCATCATTTAAACTCAAATATATTGTAATTGCGTTGTTTTCAGTATGTAGATGCACAGAATTTAAGCAAAAATAAAGCGGTTTTAGCGCGGATACAACACTCAATATGAATTAAAAAGAACTTTAAAATTCACGATTTTGATACAAGATGGATGCCATATTATATTTTAAAGTGGGTGATCTCTTTATATAATGGTCACGTGATCTCTTCATATAAAGAGTGTAATTATTATTTTAATTTTTATTTAAAAAACTACTGAATATATTTTGCTGAATTTTTTTTTTTATATTTCATGGGATAATTTTTTTATGGGAATTTTCCCTAAAACTTTCGAAGCAAATTTGTGAATTTTAAATTTGTTTAAAAAATGTTTGAAAATGAGGTCCCATAGAGATCAATGTATTTCATTTTTTCAACCCGGGTTCAATCCAAAACTAATTGGGTGATATTATTCATTTATATTCCCATAGGTACCACAGACCGTCTGAACAACATACTAAAATTTCATTTTGATAAAGTCATTTTTACGGCAGTTATCGTGCTGACAGACAGATAGACAGACAGAATGAACAAAGTCATAAACACTTTTTATCTATGTTGTAAAGGGTTAAAAAGTAGGTGACGTTGCCGCTGTTTGACAAATTTCGAGTTTCTCAAGTTTCTATGTGTCGTATCGCAAAACTATAGCATATAAAATTCTGAAAGTTGGTACATTTGTAGAGAAATATTAGGAGAATACGCTGATATAAATTGTTTTTCGAATTAAAATTTAGTTTAGGAAGTATTTGATGTCAAATTTAAAGGAAGAGTTTTTGAGCTGCGAGTTCGCGTCCTGGACAGACTAACAATAGAAGGACCTCCAATTTTTGTTGACATGTATCTACATATTTGAATTTTTGCAGGACGGACCCCCCCTTTTTTAAATTTCGGTTTAGTTAATGAGTTATTCAATTTTTTATGCACTTCTGAAGTGAAAAATTTCCTTCTCAACGGGCGAAGATTTAATTGGTCGAGACGATTGCTAGTTTCTTTCTGATTGGTTTTTGGCAGAAACGTTACAAAATGGCCGAGGACTAAGTCATTGAATCATTAAAAACTTTAAAAGTATAGATCTTTATTTTCTAAACATGACTAAAACGTTGGTAATGTATGTAGAAAATGTGAAATGTTGATAATCATATGACTTATCGTTTATTCCGACAAACAAACAGAGTGTTTCGCGACCATTGCCATCATGAATATCAGGATGTCATTACTATATTGCACAACAATTAAATATTTTATTTCTGTAAATATATCTATACTGAAAGAGTAACAAGTATTATGAAACTGTAAAAAACAGGCAGCAAAACCTACAGTTATGAAATTTTGCTGTTTCTTCCTAATACAGTTAGCTATCGTTCTTAATAGCATGCGGCAAGAAAGCATTCTTGATGCTGATTCGGCGAGCGCAAGGAAGTAGAAGACGAAGCCTTCCAACTCACAAAGCGATACACTTAGTTGGGGCTGAGCTTGGTGACATTGTTAGGGGAGATCTTCTTCAACTTCCTTAACATTATCGAAGTTAAGGGAGTTGATGAGCGTCAACTAATTATCAGACGAAGCCCCTACGTCGACATCACATTTGCGGCGAGTTGCAATTAAAGAGTGGCAGTCAATGAAGGGTGGATTCCTGGGATTCTGCGAGAGTTAGTGAGCGTCAGGGATTTGGAGGCGAAACCTATCGACTCGTGAATCGAGATACAGTGTCAATGAACGGTAGACCATGAAGGGCGGAGCCTCGGGATTCTGCGAGCGTAAGTGAGTATGGGACACGTAGGCGATCGTATGCGCAGTCCGAACGAGCATCATCCAGAGGAGAGCGGAACCCCGGGATTTTGCGAGCGTCAGTGAACGTCAGCTATTTGGAGGCGAAGCTTCTTGACCCGCGAATCGTGATAAGGGATTAATGAGAGATAGCCAATGGAGAGCGTAGCCACGTGATTCTGCGAGCATCAGAGAGTATGCGGCGCGTAGGCGGCGCGTAGGCGGTCGTTTTAGTCGCCCAGATAGCAAGAGAACGTTTCTAGGGCTTGGATTCGAAGAGTGTTCTAGGGCTGGTGAGTATAGTTTAACAAGGACGGTACCCATTTGCGTGTTACGTCGGCACGAAAGTGCTTGTGAAGTGAGTTCAGCGAGCATCAGCGAGTAGGAGGCGATGTCTCCTGACTTGTGAAGCGAGTTATGGGGGTTGGCGAGCGTAGCAAGCAGGGAGCCCCCTCGTATATATATATATATATATATATATATATATATATATATATATATATATATATATATAAGTAGCACCATCTGATTGATGCCTTAGGTAAAATAAAGTTCGTTCTATGTTAAATATTAGCCGTGTAACGACATTTTAAAAATACCAGAAGCACCAAAAATGTATCCCATTATTTACGTTGTAAATGCCATGACAATTCATGCCGAATTCGACACGTTTTAATCACTTTAAAACTGTAAAAACTAAAAACTGAGTTTAAAATTGCTCATTAAATACATCAATGCATTAGATGTAAAATTTTTAGCCCATAAAATCGTATTAAAATCATTTCAGTTGCTGATCAGTCAATCAGATCATAACGCTAAAGATGAAATTGCTGATAATATTATTTATTTAGCAGAGTTATACTCACTTCAATCAAATATTGAGGGTAAGTACGGCATCAATTCCTATTTTCTTCAAAGAAAAAACCCTAGTGTGTCATAGATGTTCTTGCTCTTTGTAATGAGAATCTTTTTCCATCGTTTCACTATCTTCAAATTATTCTGTCCACATTACCTGTGACTACATGTAACAACTAGCGTTCATTTTCAACTGCCAAACTTTTAAAGACTTATTTAAAAAATTACATTTCTGAAGAGGGACTAAATGGTATTACTTTAATGTATATATATACTGATATAGTACATGTAACTCAAGAGGAGATTTTAAACATCCTTTCAGAAAAACCAAGGAAAATGAATTTAAGATTAAAATAAAATAGCAATCAATAATATTGTAGAAAATACCTAGATTTATTATGTATATCATTATTACTTTATTTACCTTTGTTAGTAAAAAAATATTAAATACAGAAATACGGTGATTTATTTATTTTTAAATTTATATACAAAAAGTGTTATGATATATTTTCATTCCTTCAGCCAATATGATTTAAATTTTAAAACAGAAATGTGTCCTCATTTAGCATTTCAAAAGAACATTTAAAATATTTAATTTTAAGGTTAGAACATTTGGATAGAACAATTGGCCAGACTTTACGCTTCCAAATTTAGACAGATATGTCTTATGCAGTAAATGAGCAGCGCCCTACAGATATCCCTTGGCCCCGGTGATAAAACTAATTTCCATCTCAATAACGAATGTTCACAATGAGCTTGTATGGTCCAAATACTTGTTACAGCCCAGATACTAGTTCGGCTTTACGACCCAAATGCTAGTTGGGTTTTCACGGCCCAAATACTAGTTGGGTTTTCACGGCCCAAATACTAGTTCGGCTTTTACGGTCTAAATACTAGTTCAGCTTTCACGGCCCTAATACTAGTTCTGCTAAGCAGTCGAGCAACGAATGCAATAGTGCGAAGTTGTAAAAAAGAAACGAAATATCGAAGATTATCTTTTGGCAAAGGAGCGGGCGGCGTTCTACAAAGATCTTTTGTGGTTATGCCGAAACCAAATTGTTTATGGCTGTGTAAAACAAAAAATTGAGTTATAGTTGCAAAAACATGGAGAGAGTTTCAAAAAGAATACAAGTGGAGGGACTACGCGTCGGCAGTTTTCCACAAGCAGCACGTAGTCAACATGTAGTAAAAATACTAGTTAACAATGTGCATACAACAATAACGAATTTCATTGTTTAAATTCAATTTACTAGAATAATGTGTTCTAACAAAATAACGTTTTCTTTCAACAATGTGATTCTATATATTATAACCCTTTGAAATTAACAATATATTTTCACTTCAAATTGAGGTTTTACGTGAGTTGCAACTCATGCGATTTTGAGCGACTATTTCAAACGATAAAAACGTTAAAAAGCTTTCTTAAACTTTAATTTTCAGTGTTTTTTAACGCGTTGTGATACGCTGCCTAAGTATTGCTTAGGTAAAAACAGCGTATTTTAAATAAAGGTAACTATTTCCATCTATTTCGTAAGGTCAAGTTATTTCCTTTACGTTTTAATTTTTAACATATTTTCAATAATTCATATTGATGTGGAAGTTATGAAACTGCTAATGGAAAATGGGAGAATATCCTACGCAGAGTATCAGTTTTTCACGGTTCTGTGGATAATACAGATGTTCGAAAAATACGGTGACTATACATTTGTTCAAAATCTTGACAAGGGAACCTTTGGCGACGTTGTAGAGTTGCTCGAACCAGATGGTCAATCTTCAGTGGCAGTGAAAGTAATTCTCAAAGAACATCAAAGATCGGTAGAAACTTTGATGCAGCCTAAATTTTCTCACAAAAATATTCAATGTGTCATGGAGGACATCCATATTGAACCTATTCAAGCTCATGTGTATCTGTTAACTAGGCAAATGGATACGCTATCGCGCATTTTAAAGAGGAAATCTTCCTTCTTTCTTCCTGGTGCTCTACTGTCGACAAAAGATGGCTAGCAGATATATTGGAAGGCTTGGATTACATGCACAAGCGAAACATCTGCCATTTGGATATCAAGGCATAGAATGTACTTATTTCATATGAGATGTCAGCAATACTGAGTGACTTATCCACCATACAGTCCACAAAACAGCGAACTTCAAGGTTAGTAATTATTTATATTAAAAAAAGTTAGTAATTATTAGTTAGTAATTATTTATATTAAATTATTTATATTAATTATATATTGAACTTATTATATAATAACAAAATGCATTACATTGTGGTAATATTTAAAAATCAGTTTTATGTTCCACTATTTTATGACGATAGCAGTGAGTTATAGATTAAATATCATGCGAAGTGGAACCAATGATTAAACATGTTTCTTGAAAGTGCGATTTTAAATACTTTAAGAAGAGGGGGGCAGATTTCTGAACTATCTAGTACAATTAGAAAAACATTCTTAAAATTTCTGCGAAAATGTAGAATTTTTTTATTTATAAGCAAAAATAGAAATACAAAGGCAATGTTCTTGGAAATCAATCCTAAAGGAGTGGTGGTGGTGGAGTATTCCCAACATACGGATCGCACTCCCATTGCAGAAAGCTGAATCCATCGATCTGTTTCTCTCTTTTTATGCATTTTATGCTTTGCAGCATGATAGTGCTCCTTCACGCGGCGTGAGCTTAATCTTGATAGAATTAAAGCCGGATGCATGCTAGGAGGAATGAATTTATTGAAACTGAATTTGTCGGTCTCAAACTGGTTGTCTCATAGTGGTTCGCAAAATTGCAACACATATCAAATGTTTTGCTACCACTGATATATGCTTTTCCAAGCTAAAGAGCGCACAAAACGTGTAAAATCGGTTCATGGGTGCCGTTATTTACAATTGGAGCGGTATCCACAAAAGTAACACCTGCTTTTGGAAGCTCTATTCATCCGGAGAAGATAAACAGAACAGTCAACTCTGTAAAAGAAACACCTTCAATATAATAGATGAGTGATGAAGAATCTGGTTACGTCTTGTATTGGTTAAGTCATCTGTTTTTCTTGCCTTGATGAAGAAAGGTGTTTCTTAACTCGAAACTGAATGATTCATTAGTATTTTTATAACATGTTTTTATAAAACATTGAAGACTTTGTTCTGTTATTTATGTGCAATGATGTCTTTCTTATTGTTCTAGATTTGGAGCGCATATTCTCAATAGCCCTCCTGAAGCGTGCCCATGTCGAGGTGCTAGAGTTGAAGTAGAAGGCACTTCATTTAACATGTGCACAGTTGAAGTTTTAGCTCTTCGCATGTTTACAGGCGAATATATAAAAATGGGCCTTAAGCGAAAGATCAACTGAATCGAGGATATTCATCCTATTTTATTTGAAGTTATACAGGTGCGAATCGATTTAATTTCATCTGATGGAATTATTTCCATTGCTAGTAAGAAAAATTTAGATAATTCACATGGATTGGGAAAGGAAGTTATAGTACCGAAAATGTAGATTTAAATAACTAATAAATAAGGGAGAGCGAAGATTTATCTATATAGTTTAGGTGACAAATTTCCTACATTAAAACCGTCAATATCTTGAGTGTGCTTCAGCTAATATTTCGAGGAATGGATGTCATTCTCTCCTGAACATGAAGCTGCATAGAAAAAATCTGATGTGGGCAGCACATGACTTTCCATATATAATGCAATGAATTTGCTAATTTTACAGTTTAAAAAAATGTTATTCCTATAGTAGATACTTATATTCTTTCCAGGATATTGAATTTTCTTTAATTAGTCATTATTTTCATCGATTTAGTGTCATTTTTATCTATTCGGCGAGATTTTCGTTGATTTTGCAACATTTAAAAATGTCGCTGGCGAAATTCTGCTAAATTCGTCGCCAAAATCTCGCCAAGCGTTGTGGACGGTGAAATAAGTTATTCTTACTGCGGATAAATGACTATTGGCGTTCAAATACAAAAGTATTACTCAAAGTATCTTTTCTCGTAACTCTAATGAGTTAGATCCACGAGAATAATGTCACCCAATTTATCGCATGATATTACATATGAAAAGTGAACATGTTTCTTAAGAGTTAATATTTTTTTTTAATTTATGGGATTTTTTGATAAATTTATTTGAAAAATGCGCAATATCTCGAGAAAGGTTCATTTTAGCGTTCCAAAGTTAATGTCAATAGTTTTCTAAGGAAAAATTACATAAGAAATATGTATTTTCGTAACTTTATTAAAGGTTTTGATTGTTTGATAATTTTTACAAAATTTCACTCGAAAATTTAGGGGGGTTCTGAACATTCGATTGTGTTTTAATGCAATAGGCGTCCAATATTCACGGATTGTGATTTTTGTACTAAATTTCATTCGATTCGCTCGTGAGATATCGTCTCCACAGACACACATACACACACATACACGCACATACACACACATACACACACACACAGACATCATCTCAAAAATGTTCGATTCGTGATCAGGGATGCTTGAAACGTGCTCTCCTGCCGAAAACTAGAATTTGAATTTTCGACTCCGTCATAATACTTTCCTTATACATTATGTATATAAGGAAAGTAAAAAGTCACTTTCTGGGCAAATAAATTATATTAAGTTTTTTATAATATTCTGTAAATATGTTCAGAAAATATTATTGCAATACATTTTTAGAATTGTCCGTAGTACTATTAAAAACTCACTGTGTATAATTTTTTTCTGCATAATGGTCGGTGTCAAATTATTTTTAACAGAATGATAACTTGTTTTTTTTAATAATATTATTGACTGATTCTTTAATATAATTTTTATTTTCTAATTTAATATTTTGTTATAAACAAGTGATAACTCAGTTAATCTTTTCTGTGACATGAGCGTAAAAAACACTTTAGATAGGACTGTAAACAGTGAAAAGCTTTTTTTTTTTACCTATCACCAAAACTTCTCTAGGCATTCAGGAAAACAGGGAAATATGTCATACAATATGATGATGCAAATAAGCAAAACGTATTCACTTGAACACTTTTTCACCGCCTGCCTTATAGATAAGAGGTTTCTACTGATCGCCAGAAATGAGGAGAAAAACGAATTAAGTCGTACCTCTGGCAGGATGTGGCCACGTGGATGCTTTATAGAATGCAAGAGAAATATTAAATAATCTTTGATTAAACATAGTTTTGTTCCTTATTTCTAAATTTTATGCTCATTTCATAATTAAGCTTTCATGGCTAAACCTAGAACACTATATTTTCAGGTTAGGAAAACCCATTTACAAGATATTTCTGTCATTATTCTCACTTTTGAAGATTGGCGTCCTCTAATAATTGTCTAATTATCAGTTGAAAATAATCATGATATATAATTATAGATTTTGCGTAAAGCAACATTAGTATTTATTTTATATATTAATTTCTGCAACAGTACGAATGTATTTCGTATTAACATTTATAATTAATAAGATAGAAAATAATTTTTACTATAAACAATACATTTCAAACAAAAATAAACATTTTTCAGTCTTAGGGAAGAATCACGTGCTCTTTCGATCGTTTAATATAACGGACTTATTTAAAATATCAATTGACCTACTATAAGTGGGTCCATTGAAATCAGATTTACCGTTTAATCTAATATTTTGCCTAATACGGTGTTGTTTATGGCTAAGCGCCTGTATTCATTAGAAGTATATTCAAATGTGCTTTGACAGTGTTTCTTGTTCAGCTTTTAAATTGTCATTAACAAATTAAAAAAAATCATTATGTAAAATAAGAAAAAATAGTGCCACGTAAGTAAGTACAAATAACCAAATAATGCAGCATATAGCTGTTTCGAAGATGCGCTGGATCCCCTTCATCAGTGCATGAGAACCAACAATCCTAAAGAGGAATGGGCGACCAAAACTGAATCGAATGGACGGACTGAAGCGAATTGACTGGCATTCCACATTCTTCTTCCTATTTCTTTGGACATTCTTTTTCATCTTTCTCATTCTTTCTCTTCTTCTCATTCTTTCTCTTGTGCGTCGTTTTGTCCCATTTTTCGTCTTGTTGGGTCTCATTTATTCTTGTTCAGACTTGATTTGTCTTGCCAAGATATTCCTGTTGTGTTTTGGCGCACACCACTCTTGGGTGTTACTACTGGTTTCAGATTGGCTGAACTATTTGTTCTTCATGCCGCTTTCTAATTGACTCTCTCTTAATCCAGGTCTTGGGTGCATAATCCCCCCTGTTTATTCTTTTCACGGCACTCTTTCGGATTTGGGTTTGTTAGTTCTCTTGTACTGCCGAAAGGGATTCAGTGTATCTTCGAAACAGCTGAATGCTGCATTATTGTGTTATTTGTGCTTAATTTCGTTGCTCAATTTTTCCCTGTCCTTCGCACATGTATTTTAATTATTGATTACGTGAAATAATTATAATTTTTGTTCTAAATCATTTTATATATTTTCATTTTAGGAGAGAAAATTTCGCTCTCTCGTCAAAGCTGCCTTTCCCGCTTCGAATGTCGACAAGGAGACCGTCTGAGACATGCTGAATTTCGTCCTCTCCCTCTTGATAGTAGATCCTGATGATATACCGAGCGCCCAACTTATGTTCGAGCATGACTTTCTAGATAGAGGGTACTATAATTACAACTACATAGATTACCTTTAGTAATCCATACCCGACAGAATATGGAATACTAAAGGTAATCTTGAACAAATCTTCAGGTTGATTGTAAATAAAATATCCCTATTCTCAGCATAGTCATTACACACTGCAATTTTACCGGCAATCTTGAATAAATCTTCAGACTGATTGTAAATAAAATATCTCTATTCCCAGCAGAGTCATTACACACTACCAATTCTACCGGTAATCTTTAATAAATCTTCAGGCTGATTGTATATACAAAATCCCTATTCCCAGCATAGTCATTACACACTGCCAATTCTACAGGTAGCCTTTAACAAATCTCTAGGCTGATTGTAAATAAAATATCCCTATTTAATAAATATCCCTATACAATAATTTAAAATATGTTTTACACTCACTGAGATTTGATATCCATAGCAAAAAAACGTTGCTTCTTGGTAAAAGGAACGAAGATATTGCATCTAGTTTTCAACACGAGAAACTGGTCAATTTTTATACCAAGAGCGTTATCTTCAGGGATTTATCCCAAGGGTCATGAGTAAGCAATGGGTACCGATATTTCCAATAGTCATGAGTAAATAATGGGGACCGATATTTCCAAGGGTCATGAATAAACAATGGGGACCGATATTTCCATTGCCCTCTTCTAAAGGGATGAAAAAGACTGGGCATGATCACTAAACTCCAATACTGCTCGTGTATGAAATAGGATTTATAATACAAATATTTCTCAGTGGTCACGTGTGATACGGAGACAACATTATTTTCTTAATTTTCAGATTTTGGCAGAAAAACTAATTTATAAATAATCTGAACATATTTCGAAACGAAGTAGAATGTTTACTAAGACCAATGCTTACGAATCGAAAATTAAGGTTTTATAGCTTTAATTTTCATGGAGAAATACGATTATTGAACAATGATGGTAGCATATTAAATGGGTAAAAGTAATAGTGTGAAATATGTTGTATATGCAAACGGTATTAAAACAAAACATATTAACAGATTATTCCATTACATCCAATTCATCGACTAGATAAACAATTTGCAAATTTTAAGTTAATATATTTGAATACATTCCTTAATTAATAATAGGTTCACTTGAAAACATTGCCTAAGAACATCTTCACTCCAGTGTACAATAATGAAAAATAACAAATTTAAAACACTAGCCGTCCAACAATATGTCGGGTTTATGGGAACTGTACAGCTGTATTGCAAGTAATTGCTAATAGCGAAAATATTCTTTTTCAGTTTCCAGTCTGTAACTGAAAATGCTCGTGATAATGCTCCACAATCAAACAGACACTGAAAGTGTGAACAAGCCTATCGCATTTATACTGGATACGGCTGATCACGAAGAACCCAGCGATCGAGTTACACTGATTTTTCCTGACTCTATTAAATTTAAACAGAAAGCTTGTCAAAATTCTCAAATCGATAGCGCAGTTTGCAGTGTTGAAAAAAGAAATGGGTCTCAGTTATCGAAAGGAGAAAATAACGAAGACTGTGACGACAGTTGCCTTTTAACTGGCACTTTACTTGAATCAAAAATCATTGATAAGGATTATCTTAAAATTCAATGAGACACCACCAGTAAGGAATGCAAAGCTATAGGTGATGACGATTTGAAAAACAAGGAAGAAAGTTCAACGTTTATCAATGCCACTGAAAAATCAAGTTTAGCTTTAGTTGCATCAAACTCTGAAGTGGTTGATGAAAACATTCATAAAAAGACTAACAATATCGAGGTAAAAGGTATACTTATTGATGATTTGTTTGGAAGTCAAATTAATTTAAATACTGAAAATGATACAAATAGTGGGGAGAAACCAAACTTAAAAGAAGACCACGCTGTTTTTCATTCCTCTGATGATTCCTCGGGAAAATTAAACTTAATTCCCATAGTCAGAAAGTCTGATGAAAAAGTTTGTGAAAAGCAGTTGATAACAGAAGCTGATGCCGATGAACCAGTTGGTGCTGAAGTAGTTGATAAAGATGCAATCGAAAGTGTGGAAGAATGTCCAGGAAATAATATGTATATTTTAAATTTTGTTATTTAGAATAATAGGCATATTACGGTTTTTTTCGCTTCAGAAATTGTTGGTTGAAAGGTTCATTATTTAGATTCATTATTTAGGTTCAACTTGAACCTAAATATTGGCAATTGTATAATCTGTTGAAATAAATATATCATGAATCACACCAACTCGGTTATTAAACGAAAGCTCTATAACTTTTTGTTCGTATCTGACACGACAAAAAGCATGAATTCCAATGCACGTTTATAACATTTGCCACCAAGATCTTAAAATTATTAACTCCACAGTGTTACACGTGGAAGTAATATGACATGCACACTGTTACATCTGCATCAAAATAGGATGTTTCTTTTTGGTTTACAAATGCCATTATATACGGCGTTGTTCTAGAGTAATAATTAATTCTTTGGTAAAGACCACAGTAGAGTGATACGACGGTAAATATTTTTGAATTGGTAAAAGCTCAACGTCAGAGCCGCATTACATATTATATTTTAAAAACTCTTAAATAGTTGCTGACTTAACCCCCCCTACAATTCGATGTGTTGTTTGTCTTTTTCGCGTTGGGCATTAGCAGAGAATCTATCTTGGCTAAACTGTGGGGGTGATTAGAAACATGTAAACTCTCGCTAGAACGACACATTTCCTTACAAAAAAATTTGGATGAATTAAAAGTGGTTTTCCAAAATTTTCTGTTGTCCTATTCACCGATGTCTATCAAAATATATCGAAACTACATTGTTTAATGCTTAGAAAGCAGTGGGTAAATAGAATGTTACGTTTCGAATTCCACTTATAAGTTAACTTTGAAAAAAGTTATATTTGGTACTTGAAATAGATTGAACAGAATACAAATTTGGAAAATAAAGAGGAATTGATTATTATACTACATTTTACATTTGTTATTGTACAATATTGTCCTATAGCGAACGCTCATAAGACAGTATTAAATGCCTTGAGCTGGAGATGTCTTTAGCTCAACGGAATGATACTGGCCTACCACGCTTTGGCCCCGGGATCAAAACTCGACACTGCCAGGTTGGTGATTTCTCATTCTCGCTACATTAAATGCCTTGAGCAAAAGAAGTCTCCAGCTCAAGGTATTTAATACTGCCTTATGAGCGTTCGCTGTAGTCTGGACAGGATGCATACAATGTAAAAATGTGGTTTGATGTGTGTACACATATGGTTGGTTTGTTTATACTGGAAACGGGTACGGAGTTGCTGTTGATTTTCACCTTTGGTGTTGCATTTCTTTTCAATTGAGAACTTTTCAAAAGTCGTTCATTCACCATTTCTTTCTATGGTTGTTCTATCTCTTAACACGTTGAAGTGTAATACGGGCATCCTTTAAGTAATATGTGAACATAGCCCTTATTTACATTAACATATGTTATGCCCGAAGAAAACATTTTTTGAAATGGAAAAGTAACATATTATCGGGAGTTGAAAATGTAGAATCTGAACATTAAATATTAGGGTTTCAGTACCAGGTTTCTGTGCAAATCGGTCGCATCAATTAAAGAACGTAAATAAGTGGAATAGGGTTTTAAAAGTGTTTCTCTATTAGTTTGCTTTCATGTAATCTAGAAATAGTATAGTTGAAAAGATAATTATATCGTCAATAACAACCACTTTCCCTTACCCAGGAACAATATAGCTAAAGAAACGGAAATGTCGGTTTATATATTCCTTTGGTCATTGGACGTTCCGATTAGAGCGGTGTATTTATATTTTATTTAATTATTTGAGTCGACGTATAAAATACTCTTTTCCATTTTCAGATAATTCTGGATTACAGCGGAAGACTTTAGGCAGGAGGATTAGAGGCTGGTTCAGGAAACGGTATACAGGAGTCCGGAAATGCGCCGTCTGTAGCTATAAGCAATCTCAAGATGAGGATTAATCTGTCCGTTGTTAATTTTATTCTGATCACTTCTAAGCTATCTGGGTGGTGCGTTTAAGATGCTAGTCAGGATCTTAGCCTGTGATTGTTCCAGGTTCGGTAATGAAAGTGGAATACGCCTAATGGGGAAACCACTATAAAAAAACGCTCCATGGCCTTACCCTTTGGGTGGTGCGGAAAAAATCAAATAAAAAATATGTTTTAAGAATTTTAATGGCATTTATCTTACTTGATAATAAACAAAAACGACTGTTAAAAAGTAGAGCACTTGCAGCAGACACCTTCATTACTTATAATTTAAATCTGTGAAGTTTACAAGATGACTTCTTTTATTAATATTTTTTCTTTGTTATATGTTTGCTGCGGGAGATGCAATGTATTATCGTCCATTTTATATACACTCCGTTTAAATCGACAGAGTTCTAAAGTTTGATGTAGTATATTTTGAACGAATACTAGCATTAAATATAGAACGTGACTTTGTGCACAGTCTATAATAAACTGGATCACAACGCAAAATGCTGAACAAATGAGGTTTAGCAAGCAAAGGTACGTTTCGGAAATATTTGCATTTTCTTCTTCAGTGTGAACTAGCCTAGATGCTTCTTCAGGCATGTTCGTACTGAAGGAAGGATAAAATAACACAAAACAGAGCTTTCATATTACTAAAACTGGCTAAAAATAAATAGACGGTGTGTTGAAGCCCATTAAAATAAGCTTAGTGAATTTAAATTAATTTCTTAATTATTTCGAGAAATATCGCCTATTCTGTGAAAAAATAAAATTTCTAATAAATCGGGAACGTCTAGTAAAAATTAAAACAATAGTTTCCATTTTTGTTAAAAGTGTTACATACATTCAGTCATTTGATAATCGTGAAAATATTTACACATTTCATATTTTTGCCCATTTGAGATTAAAAATGCACAATAATAATAAAAAATATCATAATAGTACAATAGTAAGTAATAATATTCACATATATTCAAACAATTGCGTATAAAATGACTAATTTTGTAACAAATGTAATCAAATTTTTATATCTAAAAAAATATATATATTTTTTTCAATTTTTAGTGTTTATTCATTTTTCTCGTTTCAAAAAATTGAAGGCGTGACTACTTGTATGACGACAAAACACTAGTACGGCCCAAATACTTTTGCTAACCAATCAGGCAAACGGACGCAATACATAGTACGAAATATCGGAGTGTATATGTTAGGATAAGAACAAGGGATAGTTTTAGTAAAGTTCCCTTGGCACGAACAAACCGAGATATACAGTTTATATAGATAATTTTGAACTCTCGAGAAGATAAGAGGTGTTCAAAAAGTCATGAGGGAAAAAAAAAGTTATGAACAGTAGAAAAAAGTACGTAAGCACAAAGACAGTAAAGTCATATCCAGTAAAAATATGAGTGATCTGCGAAGAGAATGATGGGTGTGCAAAGACAATGGGACGCTTTCCAGTTTATTAGCTAAGTCAATAAAGACAAGGACGCACAACATATTCGCGAAAAGCTGAATTTTGACACATGAATAGTACTTATTAAAACATATATTTTCCCCAAACTTAACTTTGCCTTAACTTTTAACTTTGCCTTAAACTAATGAGTAAGGAAAATAAACCAGTCCCTAATCTTCATCTCTTATCAAAAGTCCAAAAAACACATTATATATACTGACTCATTGAGTTCATTACAGCTTTTATCATCGAAGAGAGCTATGAATTACCACATTGTCTCTGATATCCTTAAGTATGAGCATCGACTAAAGGAGCAAGGATACCATACTAAATTCTGTTGGGTCCCAGGACATGTTGGCATCAAAGGAAATGAATTAGCAGACATTGCTGCTAAATCAGCTACTCAAACTTTGAATCTGACTTTCCCTTAAAACTGACATCAAACAATTTGTTCTAAACAATATTCATGACAAATGGCAGTATTCCTGGAATCAGCAAGCTGAAAATAAGTTGCACGAGAAAAAGCCCTTAGTACAAAAATGGACTTCTTTCCAATGTAGGAAACTGGATGTAATTTTAACTCGTTTGCGCATTGGTCACCCTCGTTTTACTCACATGCATTTACTTTTAGGAGAAATTGAACCCCTTTGTAATGTTTGTCAAACCACAGTGAGTGTAAAACATATTCTAATTACTTGTCCTAAATATAAACAGTTTCGTTTTACACATTTTAAAACGTGTACTATAACTTTGACGGAATTGATTAGAGAAAATCCTCATTCAGGGATTTTTCCATTCTAATTAGACATCAGTTTTTACCATCATATTTAAATTCACTTCCTATCACCTTTTAGACATTTTTCATCTTGTTTCCATCATTATCCTTCCTGCATTGTCTTGTTTTAGTCATACACCCTTTTAGGTTATACACTTGTTTTTATTTTTTACATTTATCTGTATTTTAGTACCATATGTCTGGCGCAGCATATCCCCTTTGGATCTTGTGCCAAAAATCCTTAATCAACCAACCAACCAACCAACCAACCCCAAAGTTCCCTAAAATCCGACGCTTGCTTCTCCCCCTCCCCCTCCCCTCTGAAGTATCAAATTGCAGCGTTCAAGGATTTATTTTGTTTTTCGTGAGTGGAGTCTCGTACAATGATGAAGTTGGTTTTAAATTACTTCAGATATAATGATAAATGTGTTTTTAATATATTTTGTACATGTATTCTGTTTATTTCTTGTACATTTTATAAACATATCTATTTTGTATTTGGTTTATCTAATTTTTTTTGTTGAACAATAAACAGACTTAAAATCTACATATTACGTCTGTCTTGATTTATAATAGATTTTACTTGTACGTAAAGTTGAGCATTTGGGGACGTAATTACTGGACGCCGTCCTGAGCGTCGTCATTGAGGCAGGATTCAGTTTGTGCTTTAAATTTCATATTATACTTTTTCTTGTAAGTGATGATTTATAAGAAAATGGTCCATTTGTCGATAATTTTACGTCTGAGATAACGTGGTATATAGCAATTATACAGACAATTATACATTTTTAGTTTTCAGTGGATTAAAGTAGCTGCATACTTCTTAAATGAGAAGCATTTTTATTATGCTCTTCGTGTTACCAATTCCGAGAAATTATATTTTTCCTATCAGCCCCAAAACTTTCAAGCTGCTTTCATCTATTTTAATATTCTTGCTTCAGTGATAATGCAATATTTGTAAGATGGGTGGTAATTATCGCAAAGCGATGCGGTTATTAGTTAGAATCAGCCAGAAAAGTTATACAATAAGGCCTTAAACTCAATTTCGAAAATTCCCGATGACTGGACGCTTTTCTTGTAAACTATCACATATAATTATTATCTTGCTTCTGTAATTTGTGAAAACTAAGCTAATGTTTGAACGGAGAAACTAAGCTGATGTTTGAACCTTATTATTCGATATATAGGGATTTTTGGTTTTACTCCAATAGATACGAATATTTAACAAATGAATTTAATAGAAATTATAGATTATTTAGATTTTTCAAATCATTATATTGTAACCGAGCTGCATTTTTAAAATGTATTCGATTAATTTAAACTATGTACTACAGCATGTTCCTCTTCGAAGTCATTATCTTTAATGGAATTCACTTTCGTAATGGAACAAGAAAGTCCATTACAATATCTGCACATAGACGTACAAAGAAAACCTGATCAGCAAAAACTACATGAACACAAACAGCTTTAAAATTGCAAAATACTTTATAACAATTCTTGTGGTTATACCAAACAGGTTATTGGGATTTTTTTTTAAATTGCCATCTTCATTTGTCCACCCCCAATCAGTAGATATAATTTTATTTCCTAACTAAATTTGAATTCGGTAATATACTCTTAAGAGATGTTGTTCAGTAGTATTTTTTGTGGAATTTTAACCAAATCAAAGGTTGATTTTAGTGAAAGTTTGGCAGTTTGTCTGTTAAAGAGGAAATGACGTGCGTCAATTATATTTTCATATTGCTTTAATCTATACAGATTGAGAATGAAACGTTGTCCGTTGTCATAAAGGCCACTTTTAACAGCATCGGTATCTAAAAAGATTTTTGCCGCAATCTAACATTTTTTGAAGTCTGAATGAGGTTTACTGCTTTAATTTTCCTGACACCATACAGAGAGGAGGCGGTGTCACATTCAATAGCATTATGAGTTAACAAAAACCGCTTGTAAATGTTTCTGCAAATGCACACAAGTTTATTAGTGCTGTGCATGATAGATAGTTTTGCAGAATTAAGAGATGGTTTAAAGAAATATAGAGATGGAGTTCTTTCTGGTGTTCATGCCAAAAGCAAAATCAGCAAATCAGTATCCGCGCCAACAACAACGTTGTAATTCGACTGAATTTTGTTTACGCAATATCAGTATCTGCCTCAGCCACCAAAACGTCAATGTGTTTCTTTAACAAGTGTTGCAACAATAATCTTACTAATCTTCTCTTGCTTCTTCAATTTGCTGGAAACAGTGCAATTCATTCTGTGTTTTCCTTAAATAAAATATAAGTTGCAGTTCTCTTGGTTGCAGTTCTCTTAACTGTTCCTGTTGCTTTGTCATGATAACCGTTAAAAACTAAACTGCTTGAACCATACCTTTTATTTTAGATATATTTGAAGTGTATTCGTCAATAATGCATTTATATTACAACCTCTGGGGCAGAAGGCTGAATGTAAAAAGTTCATAATAGTTTTCTCCCACAATTCGCTCATTAAATGCTTTCATCAAAGATAATTTAGTACCTTTGCTTAAAGAAGCGCCGTAAATAATGACAAGGAGAATGAATCTAATTCAAACTCAAAATAAGTCTTAAGTTTCATTGGACTGTAACAGGTGCATATAATTCTATTCCAAATATTGAGAATTTATTGAAACTCCATTTGATCTTATTCTAACATTTTTACAATTGTCTGTGTGATGACCAGGTCTTTCCTGTGCAGCTTTATTTCACAGAAATTCAGTAATTTCAATTTCGCTGCAAGATCTATTTTAAATACAGTGTCACAATTAACTGCATTATTGGATACTGCACTTGAGGGCAAACAAAGTAGCTCATCTAACATCTGAGCAACGAGATTGTTCTGGTTTAATCAGTTCACAAACTTGACCCCTGTCATCTCTCGTTTTACAACTTTCTCGCAGTTTCATGCAATAGTTTCAACGCAATATTTTCATGCAAATTTACTTAACCTTTAATTTATTTAACTACGTGTAACCTGTGAATACATGATTTGGACCACAAAATAATGTTTTGTAATTTTGGTGTTCAGCCGTCAAATTGGATTTCAGAAGGGTTCCTGGACCCCAAAAGTTTGAAAAACACTATGCAAACGATTATTTTGAATCCTTGGTAGAAGTTGATGCTCTTTTGACTATTTAAGTCTTTAGAAGTTCCTGATAAAGTAACTTCTAAAAAAAGAAAGGAACTTCTAAAAAAGAAGAACATAGATGTTTATAGGCTTTCAATGTACCTAGGCAAGTCCTTAAATGCCCCAAAAACTTTCTAATGAACGGTGCATGAGTGTACACGTTAGGTTTATAGTAACCCCGATCACGCCCGACTGAATAAAATGATTTCATCGTTTTTAGCGAAGAATTTAAAAAGCCAGGATGAAGATATTGTCAACTAAGCAAAAAATGTCAATTACAAAGTTGTACAGGGTTTTTCCAATCGGTAGAAATCGACATCAGGAAGCACGAAATGCGTATACAGGCGGCAATAAATACCTGTCAAAAAGTTGCATTATCGCTACCTGCAACACAAGCATCACACTTCATCATAATGACAATTGCTTATCAAAGTGCACGATAATAGTGTTAAGACGCATTCTCTGGAATTGTGAGTGCACTCTTAGGATACAAGAATGAGTCCAAATTTCTGGATAACTAACAGCTTTATTCACAAGCACAGCATAACCAGGAACACCGTGCGGCATATAGTTCGATAACTATCTCACGGGATCACTAAACAACTGTCAGATACAGTTCAACAACAATTAAATGCTCAGCTAATTTCACAAAACAGTAGGTACTACAAGAGACATTTACGTATCTTTCAGTTCAATGTAGCTCGTATCAAGTTAACAGTTGTTCAACTGAGTGATGGCTCCTTTTATAGACTCTCTGTAGAAAGTTCTAGAAGGGGTTCGTAATTGGAAGAATATAGGAACGCTGTAATCACTTTTATTCGATTGGGAATGGTTACTTTATGTCAGATAGACCTAATGCACACATCTATGTACCTCACTCTACAAAGTAAATTTCGTGATTAAGGACATTCTTATGAATCCTATTAGAGGAAATTAATGAAAGATACAAACACCAAATTACAATAAGGAAGATACTCCTATTGCAGCTAACAGTATCCATGAACCGGTTTCGCGCTTATTAAGTGCTCATCAGTATGGAATAACCGCTAACTACAATGGCAGCATGAAAACTTGCTATTTATCGCAATTTTGCATACTTCTATGGAAACTGATAAATTGTCCTTCCATGTAACCGGCATACAAATCGTAAACAATTTAGCTCGGGCTACACGAAGCAGTTCAAAATCAGAGGAATGCGCCAGAAAGGGATGTTCCCCAAAATAAGAAAGACACTCCCATTGCAGATAACATTATCCGTGGACCGGTTTCGCGCTTATTATGCGCTCATTCGCATGAGCTAAAAGTTATATGAATTTTAAGCCGCAACGTGGAAGGACTGATTTCGTCAGTTCCCATAGAAGTGTGCAAAATTGCAGAAAATAGCTGTAATGGCAGCAAGAAAACTTGCTAACGGTCATTCCATACTAATGAGCACGTAAGCCCGAAACTGGTCCATGGACACTGGTATCTGAAATAAGAGTGTATAAATAAATAATTTGGCATCACGTCTGATGTTATAATAGCAAAAATTAAGCACACATCCACAACAGACGGTCTTTATTGTACTTCCTATAAGACGTACAAAAGTTTAAAAAAGGGGGCCAGAGCGCTTTCGAGCATAAGTACGCTCCTCATCAGTGGCTACACGGAAATAAAATTTGAATCATTCATATATAGACCAGATATAGCGACAAAATTTGCATAAATACAATTTACAAAAGGATCTGCGTTTAGACAAGGATAAACCGTAAACTATAAAACAATTTTTTTAGAGTTTCAAAAATCTCAACAACAAAAGAACGGCATATTAAATTACCATTTAATTACAGAAATATAAAAGGGGGGGGGAAGGGTGGCAATCAAGCATAATCCCAAAGATGAAGACGTCAAAGCTAACTATGCAGAGACTTGAAAAAGATAACTATGCAGAGACTTCAAAAATTTCAACAACAAAAGAACAGCATATTAAATTACCATTTAATTACAGAAATTGAAAAAAAATAGCGGGGGGGGGGGGGGGGAGGGGTGGCAATCAAGCATAATCCCAAAGATGAAGACGTCAAAGATAACTTTGCAGAGACTTGAATTGCATGGAGTCGAGAATGATCGCCAAACGTAACTCAAATTCATAACAGGGTCATAATTTTGACCCTGTTATGAATTTGAGTTACGCTTGGCGACTCATTCTCGACTCCATGCAATTCAAGTCTCTGCAAAGTTATCTTTGACGTCTTCATCTTTGGGATTATGCTTGATTGCCACCCCTCAACATTTTTTTTTCCGATTTCTGTAATTAAATTGCAATTTAATATGCTTTTGTTGTTGAAATTTTTGAAACTCTAAAAAAACATTGTTTTATAGTTTACGGTTTATCCTTGTCTAAACGTAGATCCTTTTGTAAATTGTATTTATGCAAATTTTGTCGCTATATCTGGTTTCTATATTTTATTTCCGTGTAGCCACTGATGAAGAGCGTACTAAAGCTCAAAAGCACTCTAGCTCCTTTTTTTAAACTTTTGTACGTCTTATAGGAAGTAAAATAAAGACCTTCTGTTGTGGATGTGTGCTTAATTTTTGCTATAGGATTGTATTCTTTATTCTTTGAAACTCCTCTTTCTGGCCCGTTCTTGCGATTTTAAACTCGGCTTTTGCAGATTTGGGTAGCCCAAACTAAATGGTATACGAATTTTGTGCTGACTACATGGAAGGATTGAAATTATCAGTTCCCATTAAAGTTTACAAAGTTGCGGCAAATAGCAAGTTTTCTTGCTGTCATTGCAGTTAACGGTTATTCCACGCTGATCAGCGCATAATAACCGGCTCATGGATACTGTTATCTGCATAGGAGTATCTTCCTTACTAAACTATCATGGATGCAATTTTTGCAACTATTCATTTTATGTCACCATATAAAACAATCCCTAGATACATTCCTTTCATCATTTATTTCTTTTCAACCATCGTGTTTGTTATATTAACAGTATTAATACCTGACCATCGTACGTAAGGATATTTATTTCTTTTGCTAGAAGTAATGATGAACCCGGGATATTCAACCCGGGTTCAATCCAAAACTAATTGGGTGATATTATTCATTTATATTCGCATAGGTCCCACAGACTGTCTGAACAACATACCAAAATTTCATTTTGATAAATTCATTTTTACAGCAGTTATCGTGCTAACGGACAGACAGACAGAATGAAAGTCATAAACACTTTTCAACTTTGTTGTAAAGTGTTAAAAATGTCATTGAATTTTCATACGGTTTAGATGTTACAGTGTTGACTGTAAATAATTCCGAAACTTGAATAAAATTATCACATAGCACAAATTCCAGGATTTAAAATCCGTTTGCCCGATTAAAATGATACACGCCCGATTAAATTGATGCACGCCCGATTGAACCGTCTTACGTCATTTCCCCTGGAAAAATCTGCATATTTCAAAATGCATGTCATTCATGGTATTTCTTCGAATATTCCGTCCAGAAGTATATTTTACGGTGAAAATTTGTGTTTCAAGTAACACTTCGTTCAAGTATTCAATATCGGCTTCTATAAACAAAACATTCTTAAGGAATGGAAATTTTCTATTAGAAGGAAAATATTTTGCACGAAGAGTTTTTTAAAGCAGTATTTTTACTTTCCCTGCAGTACATGCTAATGTATAAGGAAAGTATTAGAATCCTGCCGTAAATCGCAACTTGAGTTTTCAACGTATCTACACGTTTTGGGACCCCAAGAACACGAAAAACTATTTTTAGAGTTACGTCTGTCTGTCTGTGCAGATACTGTATCCACTCTAACTGAAAACTAACTGAATTTTGTAAAATTTGGTAGGAAACTCCCTTTTGGATGAACCTGGTGCTGATTAGGTTTTAGTATGAATATAGATAAAAGAACCCGCCTTTCTTTGCGAATTGATCTGCAGGAATTGCCTTTATCCAATCTAGCTGAAAACCTAAGAGATTAAATTTTACAAAATTTGGTAGATAAGTCATTCTTGGATCACTCTGGTGCTGATTAGATTTTGGTACGATTCGGATAAAAATAAACTGCCCTTTTTTGCGAAATGGCCCACAAAAATCTCCAAAATCTAAATTTAAAAACTTCATATGCCTTTATATATCAAGTAAGTGCTTGTTTTATGCGTAATGTATAAAGATGAAAATAATAAGAAAAAAAACCCATTGCACTAGGACTAGCCTTTCTCGAGATATTTTAGATTTTTTTAACAATTTTCCTACACCACCTTTGAAAATAAGTTCAGTTACCAAATGAGAACGAAAATTGAATTAAAAGTGCACATTCTGTGTAAGTTGAAATAATTACGGCTGTTATTTTGTGCAATTAAATAAAATTTAATGAATTATTGAAGAGATAAAGATAACGTGAATATGAATTTGCGGGGAAAGTCATATGATTATTTTTAAAAAATTCGTTTATTTTTTCTGCTCATATGTTCATAATATTAATCAAAATCCTTCTAAAAAGAGGTTTCAACTTTGAATTTTTTTACTAAAGATGGACAGACCATGAAGAACATAAATTGATTAAAGAACATAAGTCGATTAAAGAACATAAATCTATTGTTTTGATGACATACAATATATTAAAGCAAACCTGGGAGGATGGAAGAAACCATCATAAATTTATCGTTTATATAAAGTGAAATAATCAAATTCAGTTAATGATGAAGGATTGACCTGAATTAGCGAGGTTGAAATAAATATGTCATAGTAATTTAAATATAATTTAAAAGAGGAAAATATAATTTGAATACGATTATCAAAATTTATGACTTTTATAAAAATTAAAATTCAACAAAACAGTAACGAAAATAAAATCATTCATTTTTTTTAAGGGAATTGGAGAGAAACGTAGTGAGGAAGTCAGTTCAGATGAAGATTTGATTCATTTGGGGGCAAAAAATTAAAATTTCATTTTAATAAAAATATTGGTATTGCATTGCAATCGATTAATTATCATGTGTCTAGTTATCCAGATTTTTGACTGTTGTTTGTTTGGGTATTTATTTTTGATGTAACAAATACAATCTTTGCATTTTAAATATACATCCATTTGAAGCTTTATTACTTCCAACTGTAGTTCAGCCTGATTTGCATCAAACACTGTGAAGATTTGACTTTAAATTTCTTTTATGTTGATATATTTTTTAAACACATTTGAAAAATAAATAATGTAATATTTTCAATTTTAACAAAATCCTCGAGTCACACTTGAGAATTTTATTTTCTATTTGGAATAAAAAAAAATATTTTAAGACACGGAATGGAAGGAAAAGTAAAGATCTACTCAAAATCATGTCTCGACCTACCGATTGGTTGGGCACCCATATTATATGACAAGACTTCAATGAAAAATTATTTTTAAAATAATTCTAATAAAAAAATTGCGTAATGCATATTGAAACATGTATATAAAAATGTTTTGAAAACTTGTGCTTATTACCAAAAATTAATGCTATTTAAGTTGTTTTGTTTCATTCTTTCTGAAATGCTTATAAAATGACGATATCGTATATTATAACGAAGCAAAATTTTGAAACTGTAATCAATATGGGTAGGCAATTACGGCGAACAAAATTTAAATCCTTACGTAGACTCATTGCGTAGCGATAAATATTATCATTAGTTAAACGATACATTGTTTTCGTTTCACAAGTAAAAAAGAACGATTATATTTTCATATTTTCAATTGGGACTTCAATTCCAACTTTTAAAATGTAAATAGATTATAAAATAACAATAATAATAATAATAATGATATATATATATATATATATATATATATATATATATATATATATATATATATATATACTCATGTCCTAAAATTAAGCATGGTTACTGTTTATGTGAAACTTTCAGGAAATCTGCATCGGAATGGATGAAAGCACGGTCGGTATGAGGGTGTAATATGGTTATAGAACAAGAAAACAATGCAAAACAAGGATAATAACAACTTTTATTATCCAAAGAAAAGGGTTGAAAGAAAAAGGGTCACAATACGAGTGTCAATCTTAGTGAAACAGAATGATTAAAACAGTGTGGTGCTGCAATTTAATACGGTGTGGGGGAATCTCGGGTAGCCACGCATGCTGCACAGCGATTTCCCATACTTTCGATGAGGGTTTGGATGAGTGCTCAAAGCTTTCCAAGCCTCACGTAGAGCAGTTTTCAATCTCGGAACGGAGCTTGGTGTATAGTGGAGGGCTATAAAATATCTCCGGAGCATATCCCACACCTGTTCTATTGGATTCAGACCAGGAGAATTGGCAGACCACTGCATGTGCTCGATATCTTCAGTTTGAAGGAAGTCGTCAACCACAGCCGCACGGTGAGGAGGCGCGTTATAATCCATGAATATGAATTCAGAACCAACAGCACCTCGAAACAATCGAACGATATGCTGAAAGACTTCGTATCTGTATCTTTGACAGGTAACCGACCCCGTGTCAAAGATGTGGAGGTCTGTGCGGCCGCCCATTACTATGCCTGCCCAGACCATGACTCCTCCAAACCCAAAACGATGATTTTCCGTGATGTTTCCCGGGTGAAAACGCGCTCCACGTTCTCTCCAGGTCGTGGTACGACGTGAATCAGTTTGCAGGCTAAACCTGGACTCGTCACTGATCACGACCTTGCCCGCCCCACTGTTGTCCCCTCCACTGCCGATGTTCCAATCTTCACAGTAAACGCGCGCGATACTGTGCAGACGTCAGGGGGATGCAAACTGCTGGTCGTCTGGCATAGAGCCCAGTGTGTCTGAGCCTCCTGTAAACAGTTTGTCTCGAAAAAGTGACTCCTATGGCGGCTGTCAGGTCTGAACCCAGTTGCCTGGCAGAACAGTTCCTCTGGCGTCGTGCAGTTGTCCCCAAATATCGGTTTTGCTGAGCTGTAATTACCCTTCGTCGACCTGGTTATAGTCGTCGGGTAACATCTCCAGTGGTTTGGAACCTCTGCCACAGTCTGGAGATCACACACTGAGACGCATTCAGAATTCGAGACGCTTCGGTTTGGGATCGACCGGATTCCAGCATTCCAATAATTCGTCCTTTCAAAAACATGTCCAGTTGGTATCTTTGTGAAATCTTTCGTCCTTTTTGATTTTTGACAGCGCTCCGTACCACAGCAACTGCGTAATTCTGCCTCCACTGGCCATGCCACTCGAGGCCGTTTTATACACGTTCCGACGTGCGCCGGTACTTTGCGCATGTCGATGTCGACTGAACTGTACACACACACACACACACACACACACACACACACACATATATATATATATATATATATATATATATATTTATATATATATTTTATGTTATATATATATATATATATATATTGGTTACTTGTTTAACTTTACTGATTCCAAAATAAACTAAATATTCAACGTCCATATCAACAGAGGAAACTCAAAAGGCTAATATTGAAAAGAACAGAATAAAAATGCAAAGTAAGAACATTTTCAAACTGTTTTATGACCCAGATTTCATTTTACGTAATTTGTTTTTTATTTTCCTTTTGAAATATTTTGTTTGTTTAGAAAAAAAAAAGATGATTGTTTTTTTATGATACTAAATAAACAATATTTTTAAGATTAGCAATTTATTTACTCTTGTGCACAATTATTTTTGTGCACAGTTAAAATACATGACTAATCCTTAAAAGTAATGTAAATAGCGACGAACGGTTTAAGCAAATAAGATAATACTACTTTATTAATTACATAATTTAGTTGCATCGACAAAAATAGCAATAATTCATCTGAAACCAATGGGCGAATATCTAGGACTTGTGTTAGAACCTTTGAGTTTAGACGTCAATTAATTATATAACTACTAAAATAGTCAAAACAAAATTTGAATAAATCACAAAATATAAATAAACAACATAATAAAGATGAAAATTGCTTGCACCTTTATTAAATTTTATTTAATATTTCGGAGATTGTAATTTATGACGCAAGAACTATTGCGATCACCGCAAATGATATAGGGAAAATTGACCAGAAATAGAACCAAATGATCAATAAAGGTGTAGTGGAATTTTATTTCGTGCTAATTTATCTATTTTTTGCATATTTATCTATTTTTAATAAGACACACATAAAAAAATTGCAAGAACGTCCTCAACCAAATTATCTTCACCATAAATTAGAAAATACTTCTTTAAAATACAATCTCCTCCCTCTTTTGCGTTCTTTGGTATTCTTTTGAAATTTTTGGTATTCTTTTGCGTACTTTGGTCTTCTTTGGTATTCTTTGGTATTCTTATTGGTATTCTTTTGAACATTTTCCTTTGAATTATTTATTTTTCGCTTGTCCTTTTCTCAATGTTTTGGTATGAATAACACCAATGGCTGGGCTTAAATAGGAGCGCGAAATTAAGAAAAATTTGAACACTTATATAATGAAATCTAAGAGATAAATGTGTAGAACCTCTTTCGTTATATATGAATTATCGTTTAAGAATACATAAAAATAAATTCTATATTTTAGAATACTGAGCTTTCTTTACGTAAAATCTAAATCATTTTTATCCGAGCGAGTATTTTCTGCGCATTGCTTACTCAAAATACCTCATAAATACACAATATAGATGTGAACCTCAAGTGATAAAAATGTTGAGTAGGAAATCCAAGTTTTAATTTACTTCATATTGTGTTTCTATATTTTACTTCATAACTTTTGGCTGCAGTTAGAGCGATTTATTTTAGACAATGCATTTTGTTGACTAAACTTAAGGGTTTCAGTTCTAGGTTCATTCATCTCGAAAAAAAGCCAGGGATAGCGCAGTGGTTAATGTGGTTAATGCAAAAGGATACTACTCGGAGTTCTAGGGTTCGATGCTATATGCCGTCCATAACTTTTCTCGTGTCTACTCACGGTTGGATCACAATAAATTCGATGATCCGAAAAATTTATCCGACAGATAATGGATATGGAAAATGGTGGTATGGTCCCTGCGGTTGCCACCCAAACTGAGTTAATGTCTACATCGGGTGGCATCAAGTTACGTCATACTTCTACCTGCGATGGATCTGATCTAGAGAGCAGGTCATGTGAAAATGCGTCTTACATACCACCAGTTTCACCACAATATTCAAGGAATTTAATGGTTATAATACTTTTGATAATTAAGAATGTTGATGTCATTGTGTTATATATTGTACTTAAAGTAGGGTTTTCGTTGCGAATTTGCTGTAGCTGTGCCACACTAAATTATAATGTAACATACGCTATAATGTAAACTTATGCCATAATTATAATGTAACATACCCCACACCATCACATCAGGGATAATGGCTGTGTTCCTGTTGTTGTTGAGACCCAGACCGTCCGACCTACAAGAAAGGTGTAAGGTAACTGTTTGGACGGCCAGGAAGTGCCACCCAATTTAGACCAGAACCCGATGGGGGAGGCATTCACGGAGACCGTACTCTCCTTCCCCTACCACCAACCTCTCGGAAGGACTTGCGGACCCACATGTTTAACGTGATCGTACTCCGCATGAACACGGCGGCAGTTTTGATAGTGGCGGGAATTGAACCCGCGCCTACCGAGTGCAATTTCCGCGCGCTAACCACTGGACTACCGCGCCCCTGCTGTGTTCCTGTGTAAAACAAAGGCTGATTGGGACCCTAGCGCCTACACCCACGTATCCGATGGTCATCTGCTGAAAGACTGACTGAAGCGTGCCAGTCTGCTGGCAGCTATGATGTTCGGCTACGGCACCACTCCAAACGATTCTGTTGATGTTGGGGGTTATGAGCAGACATCTTAAAGCCGCAACCCCACCACAGTCAAAACCACCACAGCCAACCCCACCACAGTCAAGTGCGCAACCCCACCACAGTCAAGTGCCGGCCAGTTCAAGCCTGTCGCCCAATCATCCGATTTCGCCTGGCATTCGTGCACCTTGGCCTTCCAGAACCTTCAATCCACCGATGAGTTCCTTGCAGAAACCATTGCTGCCAACACGTTTGCAGAGCAGTGTCCGTTCGGTGCAGGTGGCGGCCTATTGCTCGGTATGACGTACAACCAGCCAGCTTCACGCATCCCGTCTATACGACCACGTTCGAACTCATCTTCGGCAACGTCGTAACGGCATTATTGGTTATGTCTCCACGGAATTGTAACTCCGATAACGAGCAAAGATAAACCGTCCACATTTTTAACCTGTTTTATAGGATGCTAGTTGCGCAGTAGAAACGCGTGCCATGACCGAAGTTATCACTCATTTTTAATCATTTGCATACTTGGTATAAAGGAATTTGCATGTGACATTTCAAGATGATCGGATTACTTTTACAGGTGCTTCGGTTTCTTTTTTTTTTTTCCAAAAGAGTGTATATTATTTATAATCACACTGCATATTTAAATAGTAATTTTTTGGGATACTACTATTTATGAGTCAGCAGAAGACGTTGTCGAAGTAATTATAATTTAAAATTTCCACAGGAAGTTACGCCAAACATGTAACGCCAAACAATCAACCGATTTTCATAAAATTCCGTAAGCTTCGAATGGGTAACCATATACAAATCCTACTAGTTTTACCGATGTACAACGTTTTTAGTAAAGTCCTTAAGCACCCCAATAACTTTGTTAGGAAAGGGCCATGAGCGTATATATTAGGTTCATCTGTAGCAAAGTGACATACCTATTCGAATAAAGATGATTACGATTGCATGGGAGAAATAAAAAGCTAGGAACACAAAATTGTAAATAAAAAGAAATAGACGGAATATGTCAAGTACAAAGTTATAGGATATTATCTAAATAGTAGAAATCGACATCAGGAATGACCGAAATGCGTATAATATAGCAATAAATGCAAGTCAAAAAGTCATATTTTCAAGGCCTGTAAGACTGTGACTCACGCCTGCAAAGCTTGTCAAAATGCGTGATAATATTCTTTCTCAAATTCAAATGTGCATTGTTACTGATGGGGCGTTTAGAAACTGCTGTGCACTAAATGCTCGTGCATGTAAGGAATTGTTTATTTCAGCAATCCTATATAGGACATAAATTAGCCAACAAACATATTGTGTCGTATTGTGCAACAGTTTCATTGTTGCATCAGTTTAATTCAAATGTGCTCTATAGCTTTGCAATTGGCTTTTATGGCCTATCTAACATTGTTTCCCAGTTCGTCATCTTAACTTTTTAAATTATGCGCTAGGAATCAGAAATCCTATTTATTTGATGAGCACAGTCATTTCGCCATAGATAGATCTAAGGTGTATACTCATCACGGACAATTCCTTACAAAGTTATTGGGATACCTAAGGACTTCCCCAGGAACCCTGTATAAGAAATCTCTAAAGTGTTTTATTATTCTTTCATAATATTGAAAATTCTCATATGTAGGGATAGTCTTATGTTGATTACATCCAATATTCAATTACTTAACCCTTTTCCTTGAGTCTATCAAATGACTATTCACCGATAAATACTTTTTATAAAAACTTCATAAATTCTGGGGTAGAAAATTTATATATATAAAAACACAGGCAAAAACATAAACACATATTAGTTATTTTTATATAACGCAAAACTCAAAAAATAAATTTTTCTTTGATTTAAAATCAATTCCATAAAGTTGAAATATAGAGTTTTTTTTCTTCTTGTTTAGTTTTAAGGCTTTATGAGTTAGAACGTCTGAGAACACAAAAACAGTCAACAGATAAAAAGCTCTGAGCTTAACCGAGGAGAACAAACAACGAAGGAGAGAAATCTAAAAAGTAAACTCTTGTCAGAAAATATAATGACCGAGATTTCATTTGAACAGTATAGTATAGTGAACACTTGCTTTTATTTTCAAAATATTTCAACCGACTCTCTCGGGATTTTGTGACGTATTTACTCACACTGAAAAGTTATTCCACCCGTTGAGTTAAAGCCATATATGAATTTTGTTTACATATTGTTACGAGCATGTAAAATGCTTTCACCTTGCTTTGCCTGTCTACACTATAAAACGAATGTTAAATGTAATCATTCCTATTGCGGTAGGGTTGCCATATTTTAGGTATATTGAAGGTAGAATTATTTTAGGTTATATTGAAGGTAGGTTTGCCATATTTTAACTTTCGATACATGGTTGCTAGATTTGGTGATTTATCTCCAACTTTGCGTCATTTCGAATGTACTAAAACTTTCTTGAAATATCGAATATTCTTGGAGGCATGAGCCCTTCTAGAAGTTTCTAGAAGGTCATCGCTCAGTTGGAGAGTAGTTGACATAATACGAATTAAATTAATTGTTAGATATGTTAGTGTTTTGAGAATAATAACGGCTATTTCGTGAATTAGTGGAGTATTTAATTGCTATTTTATTGTATACGACAGCTATTTAGTGATCTTGTCAGATAGTTATTGAGCTATACGTTGTATATTGTTATTCTTTACGCTTATTAGCGCTTTTTAAATAAAAGTGTTAGTTACCTAGAAATGTGGTCTCATTTTCTAGGAAATGAAGTTGCTGATGTCTTGTGGGTGGTTGTGTGTTGTATAGGTGGTGTTTTGTATATAGGGTTATAATAGGTTAATTTCCTGTGTTGTCCAAATTTCTACAGATTTCTTATGGCTTCATGTTTGTCTTATGTCCGATTTTATGACGACAATTCGGGGAATTTGCTAATTCATGTGCTGGCGTCCGAGAGTGCGCCATGGCCTAGTAGCTATAATCGTGACTAAGAAGAGTTCACGCGCTCTTCCGCCAATATTTTGGCAATATGAAGGCAGTTGCCTCTTCTTTCTTTGAAATTTTGTTATGTATTGTGTTTTTTGAAGTTAGAAGCTATACAGCGCAATTTTATGAAATACTTTTTACATTTTTACATTTTTAGCATCATAATTTCTTCTTCATTTTGCATATTATATATATATATATATATATACTAAAATATTATATGAAATTCCAATGATAGATTGAGATAAGTTATAACTCATAAATAAAACCAAATTTAAACGCTTACCAAACAATTTATAACTGCAGAAAAAGAAAACAGTGTATATAAACCAAATTACATGCTAATTCGTAAATAATAAATAAAAATAGTTTATAAAAAACCAAAGATATATTAAAGTTCATATATAACATATGAAAACATTACTAATGGATAATTTGTAACACATGCATAAATACATTACTAATAAATAATAAAGCCAAAATTAAACCAATATGAGTTACAGCGTATCTCTAAACTATCATCGGAGTTTCATATAATATTTTTATTATTGAAACCATTTTATTTATATGATGCACTTGCGCAATAAATTAAATGTATCTTGCAATCGCCTTAATTTATTACTTTATTAACTTTAGTTTTTCTAACTTTTCATAATTGCTAAGTACAATTCAAACTTTTAGTTTCCTTCTTTGCTTCGGCAATTATGAATTTATATATATATATATATATATATATATATATATACATATATATATATGTATATATATATATATATATATATATATATATATATATATGTATATATATATATATATATATATATATATATATATATATATATATATATATATATATATAAATAAATATATATATATATATATATATATATATATATATATATATATATATATATATATATATAAATAAATATATATATATATATATATATATATATATATATATATATATATATATATATATATATATATATATATATATATATATATATATGACAAAATTGCAATGAAAGAAGAGGCCTTCATATTGCCAAAAAATTGGTGGAAGAGTGATTGTGAGCGCTTCTTATTCCCGATTTATAGCTAGCTACTAAGCCATAAATACACTTTTGGACGCCAGCATATGAATTAGCAAATGCCCCGAATTGCCGTCATAAAATCAGACATAAGACAAGCATAAAGCCATAAGAAATCTATATAAATACGGACAAAATAGGAAATTAACCTATAATAGCCCCATATACCACACATCACCTACTCACACAATCATTATCAAGACATCAACAACTTCATTTCTTCTTAATCTGCCACCATATGTCCACTTTTCGAATCACAAACTTATTTGTCAAATGGTTTCCTCTTCTTTTACCTTTGTTGTCATTTACAAAATAACAACGAAGTAGTAATAAATAGTAGTTAATTAAACGAAGTAGTAATAAATGAAGAGGAAACCATTTGACAAATAAGTTTGCAATTCGAAAAGTAGACATATCGTGGCAAATTAAGAGGAAATGAAGTGGCTGATGTCTTGAGGATGGTTGTGTGAGTAGGTGATGTGTGGTATATAGGGATATTATAGGTTAATTTCCAGTTTCATCCATATTTATATAGATTTCTTATGGCTTCTTGCTTGTCTTTTATCTGATTTTATGACGACAATTCGGGGCATTTGCTAATTCATATGCTGGCGTCCGAGAATGTGCCATGGCCTAGAAGCTAGCTTTTAATCCGGACTTCACAATTGCTCTTCCGCCATTTTTTTGGCAATATGAAAGCAATTGTCTCTTCTTTCATTGCAATTTTGTCATGCATTGTGTTTTTTGAAGTTAGCAGCTATACAGCGCAATTTTAAAAAATATTATTTACTTTTTTAATTTTTTGCATTTTAGAATCATAATTCATTCTTCCTTTTGGACATTAAATATATATATATATATATATATATATATATATATATATATATATATATATATATATATATATATATATATATATATATATATATATATATATATATATATATAGAGAGAGAGAGAGAGAGAGAGAGAGAGAGAGAGAGAGAGAGAGAGAGAGAGAGAGAGAGAGAGCTACGTATTGTATTTTTGATTGAGTCTTATATTATTACATCGTTGGAATATGATAAATATTTTCAATTTCAAGTCATCTGTTTTGGTTTGGCAAAGGCTTTTCAAACTCATGTTTTCTATTATGTTTAACCAATTGTTGTAACAGGATAAATATGCTACGGTTATAATATCTTCTACCATTTTAGCGTTTTCAATTTGACGTAATATGCTAAACCAAACATTTATTTTTTTAAATTTTAAATTGTTATTCAAACGAGATAACGATATTTTATTTTATGATCTATTTATAAAGTTAATTTTGCATAGAGAGAACATAGATTCTTCCGTTTTTTAGGAGAATTAAGTCAAAGATTTTAATAGAATTTTTTGAGGAACAAAATAATAATGCT
This sequence comes from Amaurobius ferox, assembly GCA_951213105.1. Taxonomy (NCBI): domain Eukaryota; kingdom Metazoa; phylum Arthropoda; class Arachnida; order Araneae; family Amaurobiidae; genus Amaurobius; species Amaurobius ferox. The sequence goes on from OX578135.1 coordinate 49,656,887, forward strand.
ACCGAAATATGCGTATATTTTAAATCGCGAACAACGACTGGTATATCTGCTAGATGAACATAAGCTAAAATTTAAGTATAGGTTATTTAACAGGTTAAGTTTGGATTTATTCAAGTAACGTTTTAGAAACACATTATTAAGTAATTGTCATTTATGAGTCAAAGTTTGTATATCGCTAATCTGCTCATTTTATCTTCACTGTTTCATACATTTGATCGACATATTATCGTACAGGCCTTTTTGTAAATTTAGGTTCTGGAATACTGCAAACTGTTTACAATCTTTTGGTATAAACGAAATATCTCTTGAAATAACATTCTTCATCGAATTTAAAAATGAATCTTTTTTTTATTTCCGATTCCGAGATTTCACCTGTTGATCAAAATGCCTTGAAAAGTATTTTAGTGCTGCCATCTAGTATTAAGAAATGGAATCGCTTTTAAATATTGGATGGTGCTGTGATCTATGAAGAAAATAAGGTACTAAAATGTAAGGAATTATTTTCTAAATTATTATGAAATTCAAAACTGGAAATGTAACATATAACAACTGATTAATAATTGTTATATATATATAAATATTTATAGTAACCGTTTTAATAGTGTTGTAAATTATGAAAAGCGTATCCTAAAGCTATTTATATTTTAAATATATATGTATGAGTTGAAATATATATATATATATATATATATATATATATATATATATATATATATATATATATATATATATATATATATATATGATTAATGGTGTGTCAAATATGTATATGTGATTTATGAGTTGAAACGTCTGCTTTTCTGACAAGGACAAGGAAAATAATAAATTAAAAAATATTTCATGCATTTTAAATGCATAAAATAATTAAATAGCATTTTTCGTATGTTCATATATAAACTTCCTGTATAACAAATGGAATCTGTGCAGTAATAGTAGTGTGTCAAATCCATAAAGGACTAGCAATTCTTAGACTTTTTGGTTTGGAGTTCAGGGGATACAAAATAATTATACCAAGCTGGGTTGCGATCAGTGTATCAAACCATTAGGACCTCCTCGAAAGGTTTAAATAAATGAAAATCATGCAATATTGTTATAGGTTTTTATCCCGTTAACATTCAGTAGCTCACAACTTATGCAGTGCAGAATAGGAATTTGCGCAGTTTGGAAAAAATGATTTTTATTAATTTGTATTAAATGTTTTCAATGTTGCTGTTGGGATTTAGCGGACATATTTTTTGTTTCATAATGTTTAAACTTGTTTATTCTAATGACAGTAAATATTTAATAAAATTGAAGTGCCCAGTTTAAAATACCTTTCTTGTAAATTAAGCCATTTCCTTTAGAAAAAAGTGCACAATACGTTTTGTGACTGTGAATTAAAGATTCATTTAAAAAAAGAAATAAAAACATTAACATTAGTACATATTTAATATTTTTCCCGTTTTAATTTTTTACGCTTCATACAACGCTGTTCAACTTCTATAAAATATAGAGTAACATTTTCGTTCGAGATATATTTGCTGCAGTTGAAAATAATTTCAGTAATATTTATGCATCAAATTGCTTTACAGTTAAGTATTCCACTTAGTATTAATATTTCACTATGAATAGTATTAATAGTATTATCAGCATTAATAGTATTGCCAATATTAGCAGTTCTTTTTAAAAATCAATTTTGCTAATATTGCTAATTTTAACATGTTATCTAAGTGGACGTAACTATCTTTAGCATCCCCTTCCTCTTCCTTCTCCACAATTTGATGATGAATCCATATCAGTCGACATCTAAGTTCTATCTATAGCCAATCATGAGAAATAAAGTTTTCAAATAAAGTGATTTTTTTTAACCGGAAGAAGGTTAAAACAAGAAAGATCAATCATGTTTAAAGCATTGATTATGAAACACTTTCCAACTACAATGCAATTTTATTTAAAAAAGTCGAAAATGCAGTACATTCCTCGGTAATATTTTAAAACTTATCACAATATACTACATTGATTTATTATATTTGAAAACTTAAACCTTCATAGAGAAAAATGAACTTCATTCAAATGACGGCATTGAAATATACATTGCCTGGTTTAAATATCTCTAAAATGCTAAACATTCCACGGAAATATTTTTAAAACTATCATAATACTACGATAATTTATTATATTTGAAAACTTATCGAAAACAACTGAAATAAATTCAAATGACGTCATAGAAAAAATAACACGCCTGGATCTCTCTATGAAAGCAGGATTTCATTCATAACTTTCTCCATTTCATTCATCACAATACTATAATAATTTATTTTATTTAAAAATTAAGACCATGGAGCTACAATTGATAAACTTTATGCTTAAAACTTCATCGAAAAAAATCGTCCTTCTGTTTATAAAATCAATTAATATTTCATTCATGTCAGTCATGCAGACTCCATGGACTGAATTATTTTGTGTTAAAGAAATACAGTAATTCTAATATACAACTCATTCTACATATTTTGCTGTTTACATTTTACATAGGTGAAAAATAGGCTTAGTTGTAGAAATAATCAAATTTGAATGAGAATTTAAACTCAAATATATTGTCATTGTGTTGTTTTAGTATGTAGATGCACAGCATTTAAGCAAAAATAAAGTAGTTTTAGGACGGATACAACACTCAATATGAATTAAAAAGAACTTTAAAAAATCACGATTTTGAAACAAGATGGATGCCATATATCATTTTGAAGTGGGTCATGTGATCGTTTCATATCATGGTCACGTGATCGTTTCATATAAGATGTGTAACTATTATTTTAATTTTTATTTAAAAAACTACTGAATATATTTCGCTGATTTTTTTTATATAGTTTATGGAACAATTTGACTATTACCTAAAATTATCGAAGCAATTTGCGAATTTTAAATTCTCTTAAAAAATGTTTGAAAAATTAGGTCTCATAGGGCTCAATGTATTTCATTTTTTCAACCCGGCTGCAATCCAAAACTAATTGGGTGATATTATTCATTTATATTCCCATAGGTACTACAGACCGTCTGAACAACATACTAAAATTTCATTTTGATTAAGTCATTTTTACGGCAGTTATCGTGCTAACGGACAGACAGACAGACAGAATGAACAAAGTCATAAACACTTTTCAACTTTGTTGTAAAGTGTTAATTAAAAACCAGAAATGGAAATCCTTGGTGAATTAACCATTCCACTCCGAAATTTAATGCTGAATCCAGTGGCGGAGGTAGTGTTTGGTTGCTTAACGCTTCTCGCTGCTTGAAATATTGTGCCCCTTTCCCCTTTCAATTAGCACTCACGTCCCTTTATTGTTATAACACCATTAGAAACAATGAGAAAATATTTTTAAAATGTAGTGAGTTCTATTATTTATTTTATACATAACTATTGTTTGAATATAAAATATTAAATACGTAATTAATGCTTGCATTTTTAACACTTTACAACAAAGTTGAAAAGTGTTTATGACTTTGTTCCTTCTGTCTGTCTGTCTGTCAGTCCGTTAGCACGATAACTGCCGTAAAAATGACTTTATCAAAATGAAATTTTAGTATGTTGTTCAGACGGTCTGTGGGACCTATGGGAATATAAATAAATAATATCACCCAATTAGTTTTTTATTGAACCCGGGTTGAAAAAATGAAATACATTGAACCCTATAGGACATAATTCTTCAACCATTTTTTAAGCAAATTTAAAATTCACAAATTGCTTCGAAATTTTTAGTAAATATTCACATCATCCCATAAAATATATAAAAAAAATTTCAGTAAAATATAATAAGTAGTTTTTTAATTAAAAATTATTTAATATAGGGCAAAAAACAAATTCAATTAAATTCTGACTTTTGGGATATCCTCCAGAAAGGAAAAAGAAATATATTATATAATAAATATCTTTCCAAGAGTTTAATCATTTCGTATATGAGAGAGGCCACACATTTTAAAATAAATTTGGTACATAACAATTTTTCAAATTTTTTTTAATTTTATATAACTCTTCATGATATACTTATTTGATGGCATTTTTAATACATTTTCCTACGTCCAAGAGAGTTAATATTTGGTACACAGTTTAAATTTGTTGAACATTTTATTTTACAAAAATTTGGTGGATCTTTAAATATAGATCATACATTTTTTTTCGAAATGGCCTGCAAATAATCCCCGTTCACTTCTATAAATCATTGTTGTAATATTGTTAAAAATTCTGATGTGAGCAGCACATGTCTTTCCCTGCAGATTCATATTCAAGTTCTCTTTATTTCTTCAATAATAATTTGAGTTTATCTGCACAAAATAACAGCCATAAGTATTTTAAATGACATTGAATTTGCAGGTTCAACTTAAATTTGGTTCTCATTTGATAGCTGGACTTACTGCCAAAGGTGATTTAGCGAAAACGCGAAAAAACTAAAATATCTCAAGAACGGCTAGTCCTAGAGTAATGGGGTTAGTCTTATTCTTTTTGTTGTCAAAAATCACGTATAAAATAGGAATTTAATTGATATAATTGAGCACACGTCTTTTATTTTTATATTTAACGATTTTTGCGGGCTATTTCGCAAAAATAGCCCGTTCCTTTTTCCTGAATCGTATTAGAATAACCTACAAATGATTTATATACCAAACTTTGTTAAATTACGTATATAAATCACATGTAGGTTATTGAAATATTATACACCACATTTTGTTAAATTTGTTCCATTAGGTTTTAGCTAGAGTGAATAAAGGCAATTTCTGCCGGCCATTTTGCAAAGAAGGCAGATTCTTTTATTACGAATCGTACTATAATCTAATGAACATCAGGGTTTCCTACAAAAAGCGTACCTACCAAATTTTATGAAATTCGGTCCATTAGTTTTTCAATTAGAGTGGATGTAATATCCTCACAGACACACAGAAACATACACAGATATACCCTTACACACACCGACGTCTTCCTAAAAATAGTTTTTTCGTGTTCTAGAAGTCCCAAAACGTGTAGATCCTTCGAAAATTCGAGTTCCGATCTTCGGCACGATTCCAATGCTTTGAATACATACATACGCACACACATATATTATCTGTGTATCTGTATTATCTGTGTATCTGAATTCTGTGCCTACGCAATTACAGTAGTTATGATTTTAAATGATCCCTAAACTTTTATTATTTCTTCAACGAAGCCTAATTTTAACTTATGCAGAATGCAAATATCTCAAGCGATTGTAAGGTGAGTTACATAAGAATTGCTGAATTTTTTTCACACAAAATTATTTAGCTCTGGAGTCTGGAATACAAGTTAGATAAATGAAATATTCATTGATTTTGGATAGAGAATCAGATGATTTATATTTCGGTACAGTTTTAAATATGTAAGTATAATAAATTACTGTAGTACTGTGATAATGTAAAAGATATCACCACTGAATGTATCACATATAAGAAGTTTCTAAATAAAATTGCATTTCAGTTGAAAAGTGTTTCATAATCAATGCTTATGCATGATTGATCTTTCTTGTTTTTTCTAATATATCTACTTATGAGGCAACAATTTAAATAAATACCAAAAATGCTAAGGTTGGAATGAATGTCTGAAATAAGTAAAATCACAATGTGTACAATCTTACATAATAAAATAAGATGCTTGTCTGCCTGTCTGTGTGTTGGTCGTCTGTACGGATGCTTCGGACATCCGCGAATTTCTGTACTGGTTTAGCTGAGTTCTCGATATAACGGCGATATTAAAGAAAAAAATGAATTTTAGTTTTGATTATTTCATGTCGAAGCATGATTTTGAGCGATGATCACACAAATCGCTATTTTAGTGATCAGCAGTAATATCACAGAGTAATATCACATAGTAACGGAAAGATCGAAGAAAGTCCTTTGAAACGGTCTTTAAACCGAATGCGTAGGACAATTTCTTCATATTTATTTTTTATTTATTTATTTATTTATTTATTTATTTACATGGAAATATGCATTTTTTAAGTTATCTGATTCTTATTTCATCGAACCTGAAAATGAAATACCAGCACATTTCAAAACTTTTACAAAAATATAGGTTCATACCATCACATTTCAGTAACAACAACAAAAAAATAATAATTACTGTATTATTTGATTTTCTATGAATTTACAAATAAATCCATAAAAATTAAAATTTTAGATTCTGCTAGTGAAAAGCTTTAATTTTCTCCCAAATCCCCGTTGCCATGCAATGGGCTGCACGATACTATGAGACGGGGGTATTTGTGCGCATGCGTAGGGGCAAATTGTTACGCAAGCTGACGATCATACACGTGTTGAAAACTTTGACTTGAGATAAAAGCACACAGAGCAATGCTATTGAGACTAGTGTGGAGAAATGAACTTATACCACATGCCTATTGGTCGAGCACTTCCAGACTTGTTTTCTATCGCCGTGCTTGGTGCTACAAAACATTTATTTGTATGCGCTTGCATAAAAGCTCGCAATGGTGATTATCTTACCATTATCTCACCTCTATGGTTGAAACCAATGGATTTGAATTTAAACGAAAGGAGGAAATGATTTTGGTTCAAAACAGGAGATTTGAAAATTAAATTATGATATCTGTATCTGTATTATTTAAGTATCGGACGTTTATTTAGGACCCGGGCAACGCCTGGAAATTCGTTCTAATAAACTATAATTGTTCAATACATTTACATAGACTTTAGAGAAGTAGTTATCTATGAGGCTAATTTGCAACCTCTTCAAACTAGAAGAAAGGCCAACCTTGCCAAATATTTTAACAGACTTGCTAGCTATGGTCAGCATAATAAAACTTCCCTTTACCTGAACAACTGGAGCAACAATCAAAGACTTAAGAAAAATTGTCCTTTTTGTCATGCTGAACATCTGCGTCAGCCTTTTGATGAGATCGAGCCCCACTCCTTAAAATCTTGTCTGAGTCCCTCAGAGGGACTCCCCAGAGTTCATTTCCACTTTGGCTTTTCTACCCCGGTCACCAAGAGGGATTTTATCCCAGCTCATCTTAGACAGTTGGCCTTAGAGATCATTAATAAGATCCCCAATAATGCCATTAAAATCTATACGGACGGCAGCAAACTGGAGGACCACGCTGGTAGTGGCATCTACATCGAGAAACCAAGGGATAAATTGTCCATCAGCCTCCGCAACCCCGATTCCTCATCAGTCTTCAAAAGCGAACTAATTGCAATTGAGCAAGGTCTTGAAGTTGCTCTTAACGAAAACGACTTTGGGGACCTCTGGATCCTTTCGGACAGCCGAAGCTCTCTTCAACATCTCCATAATTGGATTGCAGTTGGAGATCAAACTAGTATTTCCATCCTTCTCAAACTCAAGCTCATTTCAGAGTCCCATGATGTTCATTTTCAGTGGATTCCATCCCACGTTGACATTTACGGCAATGAGCAGGCGGATGGACTGGCCAAGGAGGGTTGTGGCCACTCTGGTCCTTCCTCTTCGGCCCTTACTTTTTCTGAACATCAATCCATAGTCAATTCTGAAATTTTGAGGGAGTGGAGGGTTCCTCCCAGCCATCACTGGTATGCGGGCAGAGAGCCGGGCTCTTCGTTCGTTCTCAATTGTGACAGAGCCTCTCGAACTGCAATATCCAGATTAGCAAGCGGCCACACAAAAGGTCTCTCGTTTTTTGAGGGCAGGAAGATTTTTGCAGTCTGCTCTAAATGTCAAGCTCAGCAGGCTTCTCCTGAACACATCCTGGACTGTCTGGGACTTTCCAGAGAGGACATATACTCTTCCCCCCTTCTGGTTCTCGACTTCCTTAGGGTCAACGGTCTAATGGATCTTGTCTGACTTCGTCAGACAGCCGGAGGATAAGCCACAACACACAACAACAACATAGACTCTATAAAATAATATAATATAGCATCTTACAAAAAATTAACAAAAAAGATTAATCATGTATACCAATGAATATGAAACACTTTCCAACTGCAATGCAATCTGCTGAATGTATCGTATCTCCAAAATTCGATACATTCAGCGGTGATATTTTTTAAATTATCACAGAACTACAATAATATATTTTACTTGAAAACTTAAAACTTCATCGAAATAAATGAACTTCATCGAAATATAAACCGTGACGTTATCGAAATATAAATCGTCTGTTCTTTGTGTAAAAACAAGAGATATTTCATATATACACTTTTATTCCAAATTCCAGAGATAAATAATTTTAAGCGAAAAAAATTCAGCAATCCTTACACAACTCATCTTACAATCACTTGTTTACATTCTGTATCCATTAAAATTCGTTGTAGAAATAATTAAAGTTTGATGATCATTTAAACTAAAAAATATTAGAATTGCGTTAGAGCAGAATAAAGATGCAGAGAAAATACGCAAAATTAAAGCGGTTTTAGGAAGAATGCAACACTAAATATAAAGTTAAAAGAACTTTGAAAATCACGATTTTTACTCTTGGAAAAAAGATGGATGCCATTTTTTATTTTGAAGTGGGCCACGTGATAGCTTCATATTATATTGGTGCAATTATTATTTTCATTTTTATTTGAAAAACTACCGAACATATTTTGCTGAATTTCTTTTTATGTATTTTAGGGGATAATTTGAATATTTCCTAAAATTTTCGATGCAATTTGTGAAATTTAACTTAGCTTAAAAAATTGAAAAATTAGGTCCCATAGGGTTCAATGTATTTCACTTTTTCAACCCGGGTTCAATCCAAAACTAATTGGATGATATCATTCATTTACACGGTCCCACAGATAGTCACAACAACATACTAAAATGTCATTTTGATAACGTAATTTTTATGGCAGTCATCATGCGCCGGCACGGCCAAAATCATAAACACTTTTCAACTACGTTGTGAAATGTTAAAAGCAACACTTAAAATTTGAGAAAATATATCTAATAAGTATTTTACAAAAAATCTAAACGTTCTAACCTCGGAACATAAAGGTAGCAAATGAATCCATTATCAGATTCAATAATGCTATGGAATACACGTAGTATTCCGCAGTCAATATAGTAAAATTAAATTGCCTTATTTTATATTTTTCTTGTTTCTTTTTAGAACTAGCGCCCTACAAACACTCTTAACGTTCTGAACACTCTTTACCCCCCCCCCCCCCCCAAATTCTTATAAAACATCTCACGTCCTCCAGAGCCCTTCCCGCAGTCGCGTCGACGACTGGCCCGTAAGTCCGTCACTGGTTGAATACAAATCAGTCATGATCAAAGCTCTATCTATAGCAAATCCCGAGAAGAGGTTGTTTATCAATGAAACATTTTTCATAAAGACAATAATGTGGCACAGTTTTTACCACCAGTAAAATATTCTTTTGGATAGTCTTTTCCGGATGTATAAAGTGATGAAATAACAATAGACAAAGCTCGAATAATAAGAAATAAAAATCGGAAAAAAAAAAGAGATAGAAATCAAAATAACAAAATACTAAACTAACACATACAGTATCCTTGCTCGCGGATGGAATAGACTAGTTGCATGTGAATGATGATAGCAGTTTATTGTATATTATAGCATGTGGAAAGTACACATATTGGGTGATACTTTCTAATTTTATAATTTCATGTAATTTTTTTTAAGTTATTCTAAAAATATGCAATATCCCGAGAATAGTTCATGTTTCAAAGTCATTCGCTTTCTGATGGATAACTACGTCAGAAATAATTATTTATTTATCATTATAGGAGGTTCTGATTTTTTTTATAATTTTTCTCAAAAATGCATTCAAAAATTGGAAGGTCTTCCAAAGGTTCTGATTTTTTTTTATGATTTTTTTCAAAAATGCATTCAAAAATTGGAAGGTCTTCCAAAGATTCTGTTTTTTTCTTTTATGATTTTTTCAAAAATGCATTCAAAAATTGGAAGGTCTTCCCAAGGTTCTGATTTTTCTTTTATGATTTTTTTCAAAAATGTATTCAAAAATTGGAAAGTCTTTCAAAGGTTCTGTTTTTTTATGATTTTTTTCAAAACTACATTCAAAAATTGGAAGGTCTTCCAAACATTCGATTGTATTTAAAATCAGTGTGTTCGAATGTTCCATGATTGTAATTATTGTACTAAATTAGTTTAGAAACACTTTCTTTGTTTGTAAGATATCGCGTCCACAGGCTCAAAGATACATATATAGCAACAGATATGCAGTAACATACATACATGCATACACAGACATCACCACAGAAACATTCTATTTGAGTTCAGGAATGCTCAAAATGTTCATGCTAGAGTTACAAATTTGTGATAATGGTTTTATAATTAAAAATGATGTATGAAATAATTATGTATTTAATAGTATTTAGAGTTCTGGTTGTTTTATGATTTTTCAAAAAAATTATTTGAAAATCGTTCTATATCTAGAGAAAGGTTCATGCTAACATACTAAAATTTGTATCATTCGTTTTTAAATGAAAAATCACGTCCAAAATTATTATTATTTAATGTGCTGCTTTTGTATTATTTTTTACATTCAATCGTAAATTGGGATGTAATGTAAGAAACATAATATGTACAATAAATAAATGTGTAAATATGTGTCTATTTGTTTAGTACATACTATACATCAAGGACTTGGCGTTTTTCGACTCTTCTTTCATGGCCTTGCCACAGGCCAATAGTATGGCTAGCTTTTGCCACTCGCGTTGCGTGTTTACGGTACTCTCGTCCACGTTCATAAGTTTTAAACTTAGTGAGTTGTAATTTAAATGTATATTAAATTTTAAATTGTAATTTAATTGTAACTTAATTGTATAGCACAAATCAATACTAGTTTTTCTGCACAACATCCTTATGTGTACCCTGAAAGGGGCCTTTTTTCTTCATAACAAGAGCGACCGGAAATTTTGATAGTGATAGTGACTGTATATAGTCAAATGTAAATTATTTTGTAAATTATTTATAATCTTTAAATTTCATTGTATGCAGTACCCTAATACATAATATGTAATTCTTAACTTAATTTTGTAAATTTTCTTATATCTTATACTTGTAATTTGCACCAATCATTCTGATTGGTCCCAGTCCCGCCCCTTTTCCTTTCCAGTACCTACTTACGGGTTCAGCCTTCCAAGACAGAATCTCCATCTTCAAACATGCTGTAAGCAAGTCCACCGAATCAGAGAACCCTCTACAGAGAAGAGTGCACATGCTAGATCATTGCTATTGCTAAAACCGCTACAACAAATGGACATTACAGTATTTTCGATGTGGGGTCTGTGGCGTCTGAGACGCAGGTACCCCGTGATCAAGCGTCTTGGCTTGGCTTCGCATACTGTACATTCTTAGACGTTTTCTCATCCTGCAGTTCGATGCATCGAAGTCTCAAACCCATTTAGACACACCGTGTGTGAAATTGAGTTTACTCACGGACACACATCAGTCTTTAATACACTTATTCATCGCTTGTTACTGCACTTATCCGCACATTAACTTTCAGAATGTTCCAACAAATTCCACAATCGCTACTAATTACGTAATTAGGTAATTTATAACACCAGGAAAAAGGTATGCTTCTTTGTCTGTAGTGATTGGGCCAGATATGTTTTACTGTTCACAAATCCGTAGCGTAAATTGCAGTGCATCACAATTGAGAAGAATCTAGGTGCAACACTTTTGACTGATTGAGACCAAGAGGCTGCAGAATGAGCCCTAAATGAAGCATTGCACACCTCGTAGCAGGCTCGGTGTTAGTAATAAGGACAAGAAGCAAGGGTAGGAAAAGAAAGCGTGCGAAGAGTAAAAAATCTGATGTGGGCAGCACATGACTTTCCTTATATAATGCAATGAATTTACAACTTTTAGAGTTAAAAAAAAAGTAGATTATTTTTATAGTAGATATATTTATTATTTCCAAGATATTGAATTTTCGTCAATGAGTCGTCATTTTCATTGATTTAGCGTCATTTTTATCCATTTGTGAGTTTTTCGTTAATTTGGCAACATTTAAAAAGTCGCCAATTTGGCGACATTCCACCAAATTCGTCGCAAAATCTCGCCAAGCGTTATGGACGGAGAAATAAGTTATTCTTGCAGCAGATAAATGACTATTGGTTTTCAAATACAAAAGTATTACTCAAAGTATCTTTTTTCACGAATGGAACGAGCTAGATCCACCAGAATGATGTCACCAAATTTATCGCATGGTATTACATATGAAAAGTGAACATGTTTCTCAATAGGAAATATTTTTTTTATTATTTTATATGACTTTTTGTTATTTTTTTTTAGAAATGTGCAATGTCTCGAGAATGGTTCATGTTAGTCTTACAAAATTTATGTCAATCGTTTTTTAATGAAAAATTACATAAGAAATGTCTATTTGCGTAACTTTATTAGAGGTCTTGATTTTTTGACGATTTTTTCAAAATTTCACTCGAAAATTTAGGGGGGTTCTGAACATTCGATTGGATATAAAAACAATAAGCTTCCAGTATTGTGATTTTTGTACCAAATTTCATTCGAATCGCTCCATTCGTTCGTGAGATATCGTCTCCACAGACTCACTGACACACACACACACACACATACTTTCACACACACACAGACATCACTTCAAAAATGTACGATTCTTGATCAGGGATGCTTGAAACATGCTCTCCCGTCGAAAACTCGAATTCGAATTTTCGACCCCATCACAATACTTTCCTTATACATTATTGTATATAAGGAAAGTAACTAGAGGTCTTATATAAGCCTCAAACCCACCTATGAGGAGCATCCCCGAAATCCGGAAGACCCTTCCATTGCAGATGCTCGATCGGGGTCGAAAATTCGAATTCGAGTTTTCCACGGAAGAGCACGTTTCAAGAATCCCTGATCACGAATCGTGCATTTCTGAAGTGATGTCTGTGTGTGTGAGTGAAAGTATGTGAGTGTGTGTGTGTGTCAGTGAGTCTTTGGAGACGATATCTCACGAACGACTGGAGCGATTCGAATGGAATTTGGTACAAAAAGCACAATCCGTGAATACTGGAAGCCTATCGCTTTAAAACACAATCGAATGTTCAGAATACCCTAAATTTTCGAGTGAAATTTTGAAAAAATCATTAAAAAATCAAAACCTTTAATAGAGTTTCCTAAATAGACATTTCTTATGTAATTTCCCCTTAGAAAACGATTGACATAAACTTTATAACGCTAACATCAACCGTTCTTGAAATATTGCACATTTTTCAAAAAAATTATCAAAAAGTCATATAAAATAGAAAAAAGAATATTTTCTATTGAGAAACATGTTCACTTTTCATATGTAATATCATGCGATAAATTGGGTGACATCATTTTCGTGGATCTAACTCGTTCCATTCACGATAAAATATACTTTGAGTAATACTTTTGCATTTGAACGCCAGTAGTCATTTATTTAGAATAACTTATTTCTCCATCCATAACGCTTGGCGAGATTTTGGCGACGAATTTAGCGGAATGTCGCCAAACTTGGCCACATTTTTAAATGTTGGCAAGTTAACGAAAATATCGCTTAATAGAAAAAAATGACGCTAAATCAATGAAAATGACGACTAATTGAAAAAAAAACTCAATACCTTGGGAAAGAATATAAGTATCTGCTATAAGGATAACAGTTTTTTTAACTGTAAAAGTAGTAAATTCATTGCATTATATAAGGAAAGTCATCTGCTGCCCACATCAGATTTTTAGTTTTATTTAATCACCAAACTGTATTGTTTACGAATGTTTATATTTAGGTCTACTTATAGCCCTACTCATAGTGTTAAAAGTTTATTTTTAGTAGTTGGTTATTGAAATATCGCATTTAGGGCACATTTGTCTTGAGGTCATCATCCATCTGTCAGTGAGATCCTCTGGAGCCAAGCCTGTACTAGAGTGACAATGGGACCAAGGCTTTACCATAGTTTGGAATCATATTTACGTCGGCGTGGTTCATTAAATTTGCGAAAGTATCAGAAATGATATTAATTCGATTGTATCAGCTTTCTCATTACAAAATTTCGCATCTGACATTATGAATTACTCCCATATAGAAAATAGGGGGTCCAATAGGCTCTGGGGCTAGGTAGGCATTGCCCTCTCACTAATCGCCAAATCCACCGCTGAATGCATTCCCAGAACAAAGTCGTTATTTCGAAAGTAAGTGTAAGAATTCCTTTCACTTTGTAAAAACATGCATATTATCCGTTTCCAGCAATGTAGGTCATGGGAAATAGAGGACAGAAATCTAGTGTAAAAATACGGACTCAGAGAGATAACGCAAATAAGGCAATCGCTATAAATAAAAGTATGCACCATCGCACGGAAGACGTCGAGTTATTAACAGGTCAAAGAACGACAGTGTCCTTCGTTTTCTAGGCAAGTTTTAGCTTCCGTTGTTGATGATACCAACCATCCTAAGTTTAAAGATTAGGGACAGATTAGAAGGTTAGGAGGTTACTAACACAATGGACATCTCTCTCTGCATGGTCTGCATAGAACAACATGGGAAGTGAGGTCGGGAGATATTCAATAATCTGCCCCAAACCTAATGATAAGCATGAAATATAAGATAATTTGCTGCTATATACTTGGATGAATAGGTTGTTAATCGTTTTTAATAAAACATTAATTACATGATTGTACATTTATTATCAACATTTGGGTGGTCTTTTATAATGAAAACTGTGTAAAGATAACTTTCTGGTGAAGTAACAAGATAACTTTCGGAACAACCATTCTTTCATACATGGATGACAAAGAAAGAACTGTGAGATCTGGTCCCCAGGGAAAGCAAATCAGTTGATTGATCACTGGTATTACGATAAGTGGTTTGATCGAGTTTTTCTCTAAGTATGACTTCATGCTAACGTAAAAGAGATTTGAGGGCAGACAAGGGGAAAATGAGGGACTTTGTCATGAATCTGGTCGAAAACAAAGATATGCCTCAAAATTTATCCAGTCTCATCTTTAATACAGCATTTATACAGAAAAAAACTCATATTAAATTTTGAGCTAAACGAGGTAATTTAGGAAATGAAACTGCTGACCATTACTCCAAAATTGCTGCATCTATAGGAGTATTTGTTAAAGTCATTTTCTCAAACTCGTGTCTAAAATTCTTACTTTTCTTATATACAATAATGTATAAGGAAAGTATTGTGACGGGATCGAAAATTTGAATTCGAAATTTCGACGGGAGAGCACATTTCAAGCATCCCTGATCACGAATTGAAAATTTTTGAGGTGATGTCTGTGTGTGTGTGTGTGTGTGTGTGTCAGTGAGTCTATGGAGACGATAACTGACGAACGAATGGACCGATTCGAAAGAAATTTGGTACAAAAATTACAATCCGTGAAACCTATTGTTTTTATACGCAATCGAATTTCAGAACCCCCCTAAATTTTCAAGTAAAATTTTGAAAAAAAATCATCAGAAAACCAAAACCTCTAATAAAGTTGCGCAAAAGGACATTTCTGATGTAATTTTTCATTAGAAAACGATTAACATGAATTTTAGAACGCTAGCATGAACCGTTCTTGAGATATTGCACATTTTTAAAAAAATTATCAAAAAATTATATAAAATAAAAAAAAATCCTATTGAGAAATATGTTCACTTTTTATATATAATATCATACGATAAATTTTAGTGACATCATTGTCGTGGATCTAGCTCGTTCCTTTCATGATAAAAGATACTTTCAGTAATACTTTTGTATTTGAACTCCAATAGTCATTTATCTGCTGTAAGAATAAATTATTTCTCCCCGTCCATAGCGCTTGGCGAGATTTTGGCGACAAATTTGACGGAATGTCGCCAACTTGGCGACTCTTTTAAATGTTACCAAATCAAAGAAAATCTCGCCAAATGGATAAAAAATGAGGCTAAATCAATGAAAATAACGACTATTTGACAAAAATCCAATATCTTGGGAAAAATATAAGTATCTACTATAAGAATAACCTATTTTATTTTTACTATAAAAGTAGTAAATACATTGCACTATATAAGGAAAGTCATGAGCTACCCACATCAGATTTTTTGAATTTGGGAAATAAAACTGCTGCCCTTTACTCCAAAAATGTTACATCTAAAAGAGTATTTGTTAAAATTATTTTACCGTACTCATGTTTAAAACTTTTTAATTTGGGAAATAAAACTGCTCATATTACTCCAAAATTACTACATCTTGCAGGAGTACTTGTTTAAATTCCTTTCACATACACATGTCCAAAAATGTTTAAAATTTCGGTAATTGATCCTTGGCAGCATTAATGAACATATCTCTCGTAGTACTTATGATCCCTTTAGATATAAATATTTTCTTCCAATTGTTGATCCTAAATTGCATTCTATCGTACTCATGTTTAAAACTTTTTAATTTGGTAAATGAAACTGCTGATTACTCCAAAATTACTGCATCTAACAGGAGTAACGGGATTATTTGTTTAAGTTCCTTTCCCATACACATGTCCAAAAATGTTTAAAAATTCGTATAGATAAATATTTTCTTCCAATCGTTGATCCTAAATTGCATTCTATCCTTTTAATAAATTCTTAATATACTACTTAACTAGCCACACACATTTTAGACTACATATATTACTTACATATTAAATTAACCTCTAACTGCATTTATAATTAATTTGGCGATGTTAACCATTATTATTTTCTTGCCCCATACTAAGAATTTTCATTTATCTAAACTATATCCTGGTAATTAATCATTATAGTTTTCAAGTATTTATAACAATAAAAAATCTATCGGCAGAATTAAAAATTTTATTCTTATTGCAAAAATGATTTGTAATGGTATTCACCAATATACTGGTTTATGAGTTGACTATGTTTTTAATTATCTTCTGATCAGTGAAACATGGATAAAAGATGTGCACTGTTCAACTTTTTGTTTGCGTATTCACGTTTTCCGTTTCTTTTATTCTTATTTATTTTTTCATTTCTTTCTACAGTTTCCAATATGTCATTTAAAATATGTCTTTCTACATTTTTATATCATTTTATTTATTATCAATAAGCATATGACTTTCCATTTATAATGCAATGAATTTAATACTTTCACCGTGAAAAAATTCTGTATGAGATCTACAGTACAGTATTTTCAAAGTTGAATTGTACGTTTGGCGCCTTTCCGCATGAGAGCATGTAAAACTATTCCGCATCCTATTAACTTTTATTTCACGTCAATCCTAAAATTATAGATATTTATAGCATCCTCAATAAGCAATATAATCCATATATTATAATAATTGAATAATAAATTCATCAATTAGACTTCATTTTTGCAATTTTGGTGATATTTTCGTCGATCTGAGGCTAAATATCGCCATGTAGACGATATTTCGCTAGATTATTATTCACCAGGTTTGTCAAATGTATCGCTAAATGTTACAAGCAAACGAAGAGAAGGTCATTTCTTATATACTAGACGGTATACCCGTCACATGATGGAATTAAAAATTTGCAAAACGTTACCTCCCATTTACCGACATTTTTATCAATTTGGTGACATTTTAATTAATTTGGCAACATTAAAAAAAATCGCAATTTCTCGATATCCCGCCAAATTTTTCGCCAAGCCTTACTAAGGAGATTCTTATATTTTTTCCAAAATATTGAAATTTCATCTGTTAGTCGCCATTTCCATTAATTTAGCAATTTTTGTACAGAATAATCATTAAAATTTAATGAGAAATATAATTTTGAAACTTACAGGTTTATTTTCAACTGTCAGAAGTTTTGACAGTATCCCTTATTATTATAAGAAGAGAAAACACTCGTTATATTCCTAATTATTAATTCCTAATTAGGAATAGTTATTCAGAGTTGGCAAACGTAGCAAGAAAGGATTTTGAAAGAAACATTTGCTCGTCGTTCTTTTAAAATATGATTTTCTGTAATATCCTACACATGGCGATAAAAAAAGCTTTATGTTGAGTTAAGTAACTTAATTCTGTCATATTCACCAAATATCGCAATAAAATTAACACGACGAGCACCATATGTGGTGATTAAGACAATAAGTTATCATCATTAATATAGCGATTATCTGAGTACGCTGCGTTGTGTAAGCAATAACCCCCCAATTACTTAGAGTGAGAAAAGTTGCTTACACCTGAAATTGATATATTAGTATTTATCATTAACGACTCGCTTTCAACTTTTAAAACTAATACTTTATTTATTAAATTGAATTTTAAAATAGCATTTACATATTTATTTATATTTTCAGTCAAATTGTGAGGCCTAACGTCTGTCAATGTGAGATCAAACTAATAACATTCTTAGGTCATAGTCTAGTATTTTGAGATCAGAATTATGATTGGCCAAGTTTTGTCGAACATAAAACTATCAAAAATAGACCATTGAGATTATAAATATTCTTACATACATACACCTATTAACATCTCATAATGACTGGACGCCCATTATACTGGTGTGATTCACACAGGGATTTGCATTCCCAGTATCTTTTTTTGGTCCAATCATCTGCAATATCGAATGTTTTATCGAATGTTTCTCCGTTGCATCTATACATCTGCCCCTAAGCCCAGCTCCAAAGCTCCAAGTTATAATAGGCTCCCTAATAACATAAACGTCATGATCAAAATCCGTATCTACTCAGGAAGGAGTGCGGACCAGACAAAATCACATAATCAGGCACAACCAGCACATTGCAAGTACCCAAGTCACTTCTAGCATAACTTTTCTCGAAAATACTGTAACATCTATGTCGAGTCCTTAACAATTGACAGCCTTCCGTTTACGCAGGCAGAAAACTTGCATTCTGACCATGGACAGTTCAAATTTCAGGAGTACTGGTCCACAGAAAGCTGAACTGCTTGCAAACAGTCTTAAAAGTCAATTCGAACATGATAAATCCTCAATTTGTTACAGCAGTGGAAGCCACTGTTGAACAGTTTATTGCTACATCTTCTCCAAATCCTTTAAGTATCACTCATAAAGATACACTTCCCTATATTCAGAAACTTCGCCAGAGAAGGAAAGATAAAATGGCCACCAACAGGATAAAAAACCTTCCTCTGAATTTTAATCTATACATAAGCTATATTTTTAACTGCTTACAAATTTTATATTACTCCTCCCCCCCCCCCGCCTCCAGACTTGGAAGACGGCGATTGTTTCGCTCCTCCTCAAGGTTTGGCTTGACCATAACTATCCTTAAATTTTACACCTATATCTCCTCTTTCTACCTTATTCAAAATCTTCAAATTCCTGCTTGCGAAGCGTCTGGAAGAGTTCTGTGACCAACGGGGAATCACCGTCCATGAACATTTCGAGTTCAAGAGGAAGCACTACACGCAACACCAGGTGTTGTAGGTCGTAGAGCTAATCCATGGCACCAGCTAGCACATTCCATAAGCTTGTATTGTCTTCTTGGACGTCCAGAAAGACTTTGATAACGTTTACTTGCCGGGTCTTCTGTTTAAACTTATGGCTTATTCCTTCCCCCTCCCTTGCAACTAATTAAAATATTTTATTCTTATCTCTCGAATCGCAATTTCGCGGATCAAATTTCTAATTCCTTATCTAGCCCCTCGATACATTCTTAGCCGGGTCCCACAAGGTTCTTTGGTGGGACGCAATCCGTTTGACTTGTACATTAATAATATTCCAAAGAATACCCTCGTTTATATTTGCTTATTTGCGGATGATACCTCCCTAGTAGCACAACACACGCAAACATGTCGTTTTCGAGATGCTACATAATATTAGAACATAATATTGGACATTTCCACCTGTCTGACTAATTGGCGTATGAGAGTGAAGAATTCTTACAGTGCCGTTGTACTATTCCAGGGCCCGAGGATACCCCCCCCCATCCACCATGAATTAAAGAAAATTAGCCTCTGCTCTGTCAAACTAGTTATAAGTACCTTGGAGTGCACACAGATTCTAAATGAACTTGAAGCTTTACCATTTCCGTAACATGACGGAAGGTGAAGGTTGAAATTGTCATCCTTAAACCCCTTTTATCTAGAAATAGTCGTTTGTGTCTAACAAATTACAATTTTACTAATACTACGTTATTCCCATTACGACTATGGTTCCCAAGTGTGGGCTACCGCTACTGAAATCCATCTAATAATGAAACAGGAATTCTCAAAACAGGTACACGTATATCCAGATGGAATCTTTAATTTCCTTGTTTCTCCCTTGGGAGAAACAATAAAAACAGAGACTCAATAACTAACATTTTAAAGCACCATATAAACAAAAATTTACAAAATTCAAACAAAATAATGTGATCAACGTAAATCATCAGATATTCGGCCAGCTATGATGATACAGCCACGAATCCTGGAGATAGAATTGACGTTTTAAAGAATGCCTCCTTGTTAATCTCGAATCTTTAACGTCATTCGGCAGTCCTTCTTTTTCGTGAAGTAGCAATGTTTAAACATGGCTTCGGGTAGACCCGTCTTCTTGAATGCGTGCGGTCCTTATTGTTCGTAGCTTCGTCCCTTACCAGAGCCGCAGCTTAGAGGCAGACCCTTGATTAGAAGCTGGTTCACCCATCATCATATCCGGGACTGACTCTGGCCATTCTGTCTCCAGTGCCTGATTGCATCTCAGTCCTAATTATTATATTTATGGGTCATAAATCAATGTCCGATTTACTGCCCATGTACAAGCCGTTTAGTTTCTCTTTCTTTCGACCCAGATCGTTTGACCTACCGGAATATATAAGATATTAAGATCGGAAGTCAGTAGGAGTGAGATTCACAGGGACCGTACCATCTTTCATTTCCCCTGCCACCAACATCTCAAAAGGGCATTTGGACCGATAGATTTAACGTACTCGTACTCCGCGTAAATACATGAATAATTTGGACAGAGTCGGGGATCGAACTCAGAGTCCTTCGGGTGCAATTCAAATGCCTTGACCACTGGTCAATCCCTCCGGTTTCGTCTGCCCTATTTTTAGCTTACCTCGCACAATGCCGTATTGGTGTAAATATAAATGCTGTATTTGCTCTCGCTAGGCAACACCAGCGTCCCCATTGACTGGCGCACGGGAACAGATGGAGGAGCCCCAGTCACCAGGTCACTAAAAACAATCAAGTACAAAAAAATGAAATTTATAATTCACCCAAAGATAACATTTTTGGGGCGAACATGAAACACTAAACTAGCACCTTGAAATATCATCAACTATAAATTGCCAAAGACAACTACCTGCTTCGAAACCATTTAGAAGCATTTCAAAATAATCCAGCTTTATCAATTGGAGAGAATTCGCGAAATCGAAAAGGATTTGGAGGCGATAGTAGACGAGAGGGAGTAAACTGGTTGCTTTCTGGCCAAGGTCGGACATTAACTCCTGGGAGAGATAGTGAGAAATATTTTCTCTCCTAGCACACCAACCTCTACAAAACTAGTTAATTGTGTTTTCGAAGTTTCGATTCTTTGATCCCTTGTCGAAAGTTGTAAGTATGGGTTTGGCCTCAGATGCAAGGACTGGAAGCAATATCAAAGGATATAGATTGTCATATAGGTGCATATTGTATTGTCATAAGGTTCTATTTTAAATTAATGGCAATCGAATTTTGTTTCCAAGGTTACTTACTGACAATAGATTTTATTTTTGTTCTTCAAACATAATTTATATTGACTGCGTTTGTAAAAATTAAAATTCCACCAAAGCCGAAAGGAAAAGAAAATATACAGACAATTAGTGTTTAACGTATCTCTATCCCCTATCTGACTTACCCGCTTATTGCTACACTTCTAGAGGAGTCCCAGGTCACTTAGAACAATCAAGTAGAAATTGTAAGAGGAATTTGACTCTCCAGAAACCAACGATGACCTAGAAGGCTGAACCTCTATAGACTAGTAAGACAAACAATGGGACAATACCTAATGGTGCCGGAATTTTGATTTACCCCCCCCCTCCCACCCCCCAGGGAGGAAGAATAGGAGAGTTTTCGAAAATATCTTCCTGATACACTAGAAGCCTCACAGTGACCAAGAAGGCTGAATCTTTGCACAATTATCATTAGAAAAACAATTATTTCGCGGCTCGAATTTCATATTGTCATATTTTTTTTTTTTTTTTTTTTGCGAATTTCGGCGAAGTTTTTTTTTTTTTTTTTTTAACGAATTTTAGGGTTTTTACCAGAAATTTTGTGAACATTCCATATATTAATAGTCCAATCAAATTATGTAAATATGTGGCTCAACCTAGTACTAATTGCAGAATAATTGATATCAACTGATTTTATAGCAAAAAAAAAAAACCTGCAAAAAACGATGGAGAATAATTAACCACTGAAGGGTTGCGACAAAAGTCACCGTCCTGAAAAAATCGCGCCAAAATGGAATACTGTGTTAAACAAAATACATTAATAACACGGAAACGACTAGCATTTTACAAGAAATGAGCTGATCATAAATTATACTGAATTAAATTTATTTCCTTACAAGGCTATATTTTCTTTTACTCTGGGGCGCATGGTGTTGTCTATAGAATCATTATTATTTTCCAGAAATTATTGCTACCCACGTTTTCGTTTTAAATCATGTTAGGTTTCCCAGTTTACATTATTGTATATGTTATATACAATAATATATAACGTTTCATATATTTTATTGATTTCATTCGTGGTAATCTGATTGCGTATTTGTCAGATGGCACTATACTGGTTGAAGAAGCTATTGGCAATACTGAAGAATCAGATGTCACAGGCGTCCGTTACCTCATTAATAGACTGATGTACAATTCTGAAGTTGCTGATGGGACAACTGTAAAGTCTGAAGTTCTGAAGTTCAGAAAATGTGTTATGTGCAACGTTTTTATGTGCGGCGGCAATTTCAGTGGCGTCAAAAATTTTTCAATACTATTTTTTTTATCAAAAGTTTTTGAAACATTTACTTCTCAGGATCCACTTTAGATAGAGCTTTAATAATGACTGGTATAAATTCAAGATCGAATTTTGGAGGAAGTAATGGGATATCCATTTCCGGTTCCAATATTCTCATTGTACTTGAAACATTTGCTTGCAAGAAACAGTGTATATTATATAGATAGTAAAAACATTTTTAAACATTACCTTAGGCTTTCTATTGTGATTTCTTAAAACGAACACACATTTTTACTTTCCTTATATACATATAATGTATAAGGGAAGTATTGTGACGGGGTTGAACATTCGAATTCGAGTTTTCGGCGGGAGAGCACGTTTCAAGCATTTCTGAACAGGAATCAGACGTTTTTGAGATGATGTATGTGTGTGTGTGTGTGTGCGTGTGTGTCAGTGAGTCTGTGGAGACGATAACTGACGAACAAATCCACCGATTCGAACGAAATTTGGTACAAAAATTGCAATCCATGAATACTGGAAGTATACTGTTTTTATACGCAATCGCATGTTCAGAACCCCCCTTAAATTTTCGAGTGAAATTTTAAAAAATCCTCAAAAAATCAAAATATTTAATAAAGTAATGAAAATAGTCATGTCTTATGTAAGTTTTTATCAGAAACGCTTAAAATAAATTTTGGAACGGTAGCATGAACCGTTCTCGAGATATTGTACATTTAAAAAACAATAATCAAAAACGCATATAAAATTAAAAATTATTACCTATTGATAAAATATGTTAACTTTTCATAAATAATATCATGCAATACATTAGGTGACATTATTATCGTGGATCTAGTTAGTTCTTTTCACGAAAAAATATACTTTAGATAATACTTTTGTATTTGGACGTCAATATAGTCAGTTATCTACTACAAGAATAACTTATTTCTCCTTCCATAACACTTGGCGAGATTTTAGCGGAATGTCGCCAATTTGGCTACTTTTTTAAATGTCGCCAAATTGATAAAAATGACGATAAATCAATGAAAATGGCTACTAGATGATGAAGTAATTATTAAAGTATTTTTATATATGTACTATATTGCTTATTGAGGATGCTATCAATATTGATGATTGTTTAGAGTTGCGCGAAGTATAAGTTAATTGAGTATTTTGAAATAGTTTTACACGTTGTCATCTTGAAAATTGCCCAATATACAATTCAACAATAAAAACACAGCGCCATGGCGCCATGCATTATTATTTTATTGTAAAATTAGTAAATCCATTGCATTATTTAGGGAAAGGCATGTGCTGTTCACATCAGATTTTTTTTTAATTATCTTCAACTCTATACTGAGGTATATTTTTTCAACGTAATCAATGAAAACATTAGAAAGAAAAGCTTCTTTGTTAATTCATTTTAAACTGACCAACTTCAAGAACTGGCGGGTCACATTTGACGGTGTTACGGTCCAGCTTTAACACCCGAAGCGTTAGTTGCTTATCACTGAGTTAAACAGTGCACCATTTTCACTGTATCTGGATATTTAATTGGCACAGATTGCAGGCAAGTCAATGTTTAAAAGGGGATATTAAAAATACGCAATGACTCATACCGTATACCTAGATTGATTTTTTACCATATATAACTGAACAGTTCCATGCTGCTATATAGTATATCGGGACCGGGTATAATTGCCACATATCTAAATCGATTTTAATTCTTTTACGCAAAACCGCTTCAATTAAAGTATACATATAATGTCTTCAAATACTGTACAGCGAGCTTGGTTTCAAATACACATGTTTTAATTACTATAGAGCTAGACCGTTTCAATTACCGTATATTTAAATCGCTTTCAATTATTTTAACTCCTTGCTCAATAAATTGCATACAGTATTTAGATAAGGTAATTTATTTTTTCAAATAGAATATTTGTTAGTGTAAGATATATGAAGAATACAATTTATACATAGTCTAAGATATATAGAGATATAATATTTGAATTGAAATGGTTATTTGAAATTAATGATCCGTTTACACCAATTATTGCAATAATTAACAAGACAGATCAATAATGCATAAAACATTGATTATGAAACACTTTTCAACTGAAATCCAATTTTATTTAAACATCTCTAAAATGTGATGTATTCAGAGCAGATATTTCTTAAAATATCACAGTACTACAGTACTATATTATACTTGAAAACATAAAATTTTATCGAAACAAACAATGCCAGTTTCATACAATGAACATTATTCAAATAACGTCATCGAAAATTAAATCGTCTGCCTCTCTATGTAAAATCAATGAATATTTCATTTATATCCCTTATATTCCAGACTCCAGAGTTAATTAAATTTGCGTAAAAAGATTCGACTCTGATACAATGATGCAACTTACTTTACAATAGTTTAATCTGTTTACATTCTGCATGAGTTGAAATTAGGCTTCTTGGTACAAATAATCAACGTTTAGTTATCATTTAAAATCAAAAATATTATAATTGCTTTGAGATACACGGATAATATTAAAAAATAAAGCGGTTTCATAACGAATGCAACACTAAATATGAATTTAAACGATCTTTAAACATCGTGATATTTATACAGAGGAAAAAATGGTTGCCATATTTTATTTTGAAATGAGTCACATGATCTCTTCATATAATATAAGTGTATTATCTCAGTTTTTATTTATAAAACTACCTAACATATTTTGCTGATTTCTTTTACACATTTTAAATAATTAATTTGAATATTTATTAAAATTCTCGAAGCAATGTGTGAATTTTAACTACGTTTAAAAAATGCTTAAAAATTATGTACCACAGGGTTCAATGTATTTCATTTCTTTAACCCGGGTAAAAACTAAAACTAATTGGATGATATTATTCATTTTAATTCCAGGACATCCACAGACGGTCTCAACAACATACTAAAATTTCACTTTGATAAAATCATATTTACTGTAGTTATCGTTCGAACGGACAGACGGACAGAGAGATAGACATAATCACCAAAGTCATAAACACTTTTCATCTACGTTGGAAAGTGTTAAAAAGGGCGAGTTTTCATTACTAACATATGTGACGAATTTGACAAAAACTGAAAGTTTCTAAAACTTTCATCAGACAGTACGTAAACACCTTATTAGAACAGAAACAAACTCCAAAGTTTTCGCACGATCTTACAGCAGTAAAAGTTAATGATGACCCAGTGAGATAGACTACCAAACAAAGTCATTTCGTGATCATAAAAATTCAAACTTGCTACTGAGAGATTTATTTGGAAACATAATCTGATGTCAAGGCTAACCTTTTTGTTGCAACATTAAATCGTCCAGGTTTCAGCATGTCCATAAAATGCATTAAAGATAACATATGAGAAATTAAGAAAGTCATTGAGAAGCAGTATTACATGTAAGACGTTACATTCAGGAAAATAGGTAAATGGAAAAATTTGTAAAATAAGTCATGTTTGAAAAGTTGCCATACTCGACCGCTTTCGCTATATTTTTTTGATAAAGCAAGTGATAATATGTAAACATATATCACTTTTTCACCTGTATTCTGCAGTTCAAAATATGAAATAAATGCACATACATGTGTATTTATTATTTAATTAGCAATAACAAATATTCCTGTCAAATTTAGTGTGTGTTTAAATCTCCTACTGTGTGGTGTAAAAATTGACCTCCTTTCAACTATGGGACTCTTAAAGGACTTTTTATCTTAAGTAGGGACGTGTATAGGGGGAATATTTTCAGAGAGAATAGGACAATCACATCCCATTTGCCAAAATAGTCGTCAATACTTTTTTCAAAGGGGTAAAGTAAGTGCCTAAATAAATTAATCGGTTCGCAAATTTACATTCTTTTACAAAAATGAATATTTCATGGATATTGCTATATTGTGGGAGATATGTCTTTCGCTGCTGGGAAATAAATCCTCCAGAACAATGTGCAGTAATTCTTAAATGACAGATTCAATACTTTTTTTTTTGCTAAATTTACTCAGATATCAACCATTCATTCGGTAATAATGAACACATTTGATAACATTTAAAAAGTAATTTTCAAATTTAGCTAAAAAATATTATGCTAAATTTTTAGGATTAATTCAAAGCAAGCTGCAAGCTAACATTTGTGTACATTGAAAATTTTCCCCAGTTTCAATTTTTTGTGTCTGTCTGCATGATTACAAAATAAATTTATTATCCTCTTTATTGTATATATGTGTGTGTGTGTGTGTGCGTGCGTGTGTATTATATCATATATATATATATATATATATATATATATATATATATATATATATATATATATATATATATATATCAATATAAATAAATATATATATATATATATATATATATATATATATATATACACACTCCAAGACAAAAAAGACGAAGCATCAAGAAATAATTATCCAAATGAGACAAAAGTTGGTACGTGTAATGTGAATATACAGAAAAAAGAAATGATTAAAATTTCAGAACAACTGGATGAATTATTGCACTGAAAGATCTACACAAAATGAGCATGCCTAATATGATGCCGGTTCACTTCTGGCCTTGATACAAGATATTATCTGACGTGGCATTGGTGCATAAAATTGTCAGATGGTGTTCCGAGGGCTGTCGTTACAAATGGCCTCCGATTGAAGAGCTATTTCGTCTATATTCTGGAATAGTCGCAGGCTACTCCCCATCTCAGCCCAACTGTGCTCAATAGACGAGAGATATGGGGATCTGGTTGTCCAAGGAACTGTGTAGTAAGTACGCAGACAATCAATAGAAAGGTGTGCTGTGTGTAGCCTGACATTATCTTGCTGAAAAGTTAGCGCGGGATGTCGCTAAAGGAATGGCAATACAACAGGTCGTAGAATGTCGACAACGTACCGCTGTGTTGTGATGGTGCCACGGAGGACTATCAAAGGAGTCCAGGTATAAAACGAAATGGTACCTCAGACCATAACACTCCGTTGTTGAACCGTGTGGCATGTGGCAGTAAGAGCAGGATACTGACGATGCCCGGTTTGCCTCCAGACACGTCTACACTGGTCGTGGGGACTCAATTCGAAACGGGACTCATCACTGAAGACAATTCATTCCCAATCCGAACAATTCCACGTCGATCGGATCCGATACCATTGCAATCGCTGTTGACTGTGGGTGCATTCTGGTCAGTGGTAGGAGGCGTAATGGGCGCCGCGAGTATAGATTCCGCTCCCGTAGTCTTCTATTAATGGTCCAGTTGATCACTTCCGTGTTTGTTACACGTTGAATGGTTGTTAACGACGAATCTTGTGTTGCCACAGCTGCTCTGACAATATCTCAATATTACCGTTCTGTCGTCGCTTTAGGCCGTCCCCTACCCGCTTGCCACTGAAATCTGCAATTTTGGACCCATGCCTGACAACATTGTCTAAGTGCTGCATCGCCCCTACCTAAATGCCGAACGATTCGTCGATGTGACCATCCAGCCTCATGAAATCCGACCGCACGCCCTCTTTCAAACTCCTTCATATGCTCGTGGAGGCCGCGAAGTCTTCGGCAAGGCATTGTTACAATTAACGTAGGTAAACGCAATCGAAATCCACTGCACGTTTTGTTCCTGAAAACGAGGTTCGTTCCTCATATACACCACCATGGTGCTCGGTTTCAATGTGCTATACTTCCGACTATTCATTCATTGCCTGCGAATTTTTTATCCTTTGCATATTCGGTCGGCAGGTGTCTGCATGTAAAGTTCCATTACTATCGGATTATTATGTGGGGCGAGTCGATTTTTTTGTCTTAGAGTGTATACATATCTTAATTTAAATTTAAAAATTTTCCTTCCGTGCACTTATGCAATATTGTTAGCTCAACCTGCATAATAAATTCTAAACAAATAGGATAATAAGTAAAATTATATGCTTATAAATCAGCCAGAAATATATATTATAAAACATTGATATTTTTATATTAACAATAAAATATATGAAGAACTAGTATAGCCTGTAAATCATTTACATATTTAAAAACACAAATATCCTGTTCATTTTTCTAAATCAAGATCATAGCAAAGTATTACTATAGATTGCACTTTCAAAAACTACTTTCTCCCTTTAAAAGTTTTTGCATTTTTCGCAATTCACGCAATTCACAATTTGCACATACCATAACATAATACAAGCATTTTTAACATAATACTTTTTTTTTATAAATTTTTAAATTTAAAAAAAAAAATTAAAAAACGGAAGACTTTACCCCGATCTATATAAAACAAAATCAATAGACTTCTTACGTTTATCGATTTAAATAATGTTAGTCAGAGTCGCTCAATTTGTTTTATTCGTAATCAGGGTTGCCCAAAGCAAGTAAACAGTTGAAAATCCGATCGTCTGGCTTTTGATCACCTCACGATATTTCCCCCTTCACATATGCTAGGTCTTTCAGAGAAAATTATAAAGGACAAACAGTGCGAAATATTTTGAAAAGCGGAAGTGGGTGGCAACAGACGTTCAGAAAAGAAAAAAAAAAGAAGGAAATTACATTATTATAATGAAATATGTTGACAATGTCTTAAAAAAATGAAACCCTTGCACTTAAAGTTGTCATTTTCGGAAATAGCTGACGAGAAATCTGCAGCAAGTGCATGAATGGATAATGCTGTCAATACTATCGTTGCAAAATCCATTCATAAAATATCGGATAGCATTGATTTTTTTTTTTTAATATCAGAATGGATTTAAGAGGTTGGAGGACAAGCAAAGGTCTGCAACTTTTCAGTAGCGGAGTAATTGTCTAGTTTTAAAACTTATTTGAAACTAATTTGTAGGTATAATGTATCGCCCATTATACGAATATAGATCAGGGATGGCGGCGGTATATTGTTTCCAGCGTTTCAAAGTTGTGTGCAAGTGACAAAGTAAGATTGATTAATTTAGGAACACAATAAATCGTTTCATGCTGTATATTTTAGCAAGGTTGCAAATGAAATAAAACGTAATAAATAAATTACTGTGATAATAAATGAATTACATTATGTGTTTTTGTTATTACACTAAAGAGAGCATGTACCTCTTAATATATCATTTTTTTTCTTTTTAAGATTAATATTAAACCTTGTAAATTTTGAGCATTTTAAATTAAACCGCAAGAGAATTAAACCCCATTAAACCCCATTAAAAAATCCATTTAAATTAAACCCCATTGGCTCAATAGAATAAACTGAACATTTCCAAACATGTATAAACAGTATTTATGAATAAAATATTTTAATGTATTTATTACTTTCCCTGCAATACATGGCAATGTATAGGGAAAGTATTGGAATCATGCCGAAAATCGCAACTCGAGTTTTCGACGGATCTACACGTTTTGAGACCTCTAGAATACGAAAAAAAACATTTTTAGCGTGACGTCTGTGTGTGTGTCTGTCTGTCTGTGGGTCTGTCTGTCTGTATGTCTGTCTGTCTGTGTGTTTGTCTGTGTGTCTGTCTGTCTGTGCAATGTAAGTATCCACTCTAATTAAAAAACTAATTTACCGAATTTCATAAAATTTGGTAGGTCAGTCACTTGTCCTATAGCCTGGTGCTAATTAGCTTTTGATACGATTCGTGAAAACAGAAGCAGCCTTTTTTTGCGAAATGGTCCGTAAAAATTTTATGCATTCACCCAAGCTAAAATACTGATTGACCAAATTTTACAATATTTGGTAGATAAGTTACTTGTGGGACACTCTAGTGCTGATTCGATTTTGGTACGATTCGGAAACTAACAACCTGTCTTTTTTTACGAAATCGCCCGCAAAAACCGCCAAAATCTAAAAAAAAGACTAAGTAGTGGATGCTCAAATGGATCAATTATGTTCTTGTTTTATACGCAATTTTTCAAGAGTAAAATAATATAACACATTCCATTATACTCTAGGACTAACCGTTCTCAAGATATTTAAAATTTTCTTGCATTTTTGTTACGCCGCTATCGGAAAATGTCCAATTACCAAATAAAAACAAAAATTGAATTAAAAGTGCAAATTTAGTGTTATTTGGTTCAATTAAACTCAATCTAATGAATTATTAATGAAATAAAGAAAATATGAATTTGAGTCTGCAGGGAAAGTCATGTGGTGCCCATATCAGATTTTTTTATATTTTAATATAAACTTTATATTTTATATTTTCATGTATTTATTCATATGCAAGTGTTTTTAAAGATAATTTGTTGTCAATAGTTGCATTTTAATGTATTTTATTATATTTTAATCTGTATATTTTGTATTGTACTTTATCTTGCACGCTGTTAGTGGGACTTTGTCCTATAGCTCGCATTCTTTTGATAAAAATAAATAAAAATAAATAAAAGTAACGAACTATTGTGTTTTAAAAGTTGTGACTGTTTTAATTATAATCCTAAAAAAAAAATTAAGGAAAAATGTATTTATTACTTTCATTTTTCGTCATTTTAAAAACACAATATTTCTATATGCTATAAAAATATTTATGTTGAAATGAGTTTCCATATCCGCCGAAAGCTGCTCGCAATTCAGGTACATTGTCGTCCTCTAAACAATAAAATATATTTTCTATCCATTATACGTGTTGTAAATAAGGATTCAGATTCTATGAGAAGCTCTTAAAAGATAATTAAAGCTGCCTTTATATATATGCTAAAATTTCTTTTTTTGTAAATTTACAAGCAATGGAAATATAAAATATTGAAATAATGTTAATTTTTATGCATTTCTCTCCTTTTAAAAAATATATGCACCCTGAAACTCCCGTTTCACGTTTCTCTATATAGAACCGATTTAAAATTTCATTATACGCAGGAAAATAAAATGCACTGAAGACTTAAATTTAACTGGTGTATAAAAATCAACAATGAAAACGAGTGAGAAAATAAATATACCACTCATTAATCTTTATTTGCTACTTGTTAAAAGATTTACCTATAATTTACATATGAAAATTCCAAACGCATCAAAAATGCCAAAACTCTTATAACTCAGTCGATTCTTTAAAATACAATTTGTCATTATTTTTTAAGATGACTTTCCATTGCAAAAAACTGAGGAAACAAAATGATTCAGACAAAACTATAGGGAATTTCGTCGTGGAGGGGTAAATTAAAGGCGATCTAAATAAATCACTCGACTTACTGCCGTTTATCAGACCTATACAGCCATTAAATGATAGAAGTTGATCGCAAAATCTCGTTTAGTTCCATTCAAAATACAATATCACCAAACGGGATAGACATGTCGAGATGTGTTTTTCCTAAACCACATGCACTTGAGGTTCTGAAGTCAGTCGTCAAAGCTGAATCTGTATCTGCATATCCTTTTGTTTATTTACACAGGAAACATTTTATACGTTAATTTCAAATAATATATAATTGAAATAAAAGTTCCTTTGTAGTAAATTATCCGGGTAGACACTATCTGCCTTGTCTCGTCCGACGTTTAGCCAATGGTTGTGTGATATAATCAGCAGGAAATATTAAGATTATAAGTATATTATAATGAATGTTTTTACTTTACTTACGATGCATAATATATGTTAAGGAAAACTATTGATGATGGGGCCAAAAATTAAACTTTTGTGTAGTATATTTGGGTTTTAAGCAACCCTTGAAAAGATACACTCATATTTTCAATGATGTATGTCTATCTGTGGGCACGATATCTTTCGAATAAATAGGGAGAATTTGATATAATTAATTCAATAAGTAATCGTAAGAGGCTTATTAATTGAAAGGATGAACAACCCAAGAAATGTCCCTTATCTTTTGCTAAAATAGGAAAAACTATTACATGTAAAATATTATAAACGTAGCTATTTATTTAATGGTATTTTAAAGCAAATAGTATCATTTATAATACGCTAAAATGCACCATTCTTGATATATTGTATAGTTTGGGTCCATAATAGAAAAAAATACTTATATAAAATAAAAAATTATTAAAAACTCTTCAAACCTAAAATGAATGATCAATATTGTTTAGAAGTTATCCTAACCATTTTCAATATATTTGGGATTTTAATGTTTTGTTTTTCAACATGGAGCGTTATATATTTCGGACAAATTAGGTAAATCGAATGTACAGATTACTTGACAGCAATTTTCCCACGTGACAAGATTTGTTACGAGGAAGATTTGATTCCTCTTCAGGTCAAAGCAGTGTCTTTACTCAATAAACGCTAAGCAAGAACTATAAGGTGGCAGGCAAAAAAAAAGGAATACATACATCCCAGCATAAAAATAGATTTAACTATATTTTTCAGAGATTGCACTTTTCTTACCACTAAAATGTTAATCATAAAATATAGGTAACTAATGCGGCGATAGTTTATTATCTTTTAACTAATTTCATTGATTTGGCTAGGAGTTTCCATGAGTCGTTCTAAAGACTGTTGAAAATTAATTTTAACACAGTACGAGCTATATCTCTCGAAAAAGATAAGTGATTGGGCTTAAATGTTTTGTATTTAATTTGGCAATTACCAGAAATCGTTGATATAAACACATTGAGTTCGCCAGTACCGCCCGTACAAATTAGGACCCCCTACAAAACTTTATTTGATTCTCCTCCTCCTTAGCTATTCACATCTTGCCTTCCTAAAAATAAATAAATAAAATTAAATACATGAATAAAAATAAACGGGTGACCCGGCCATTCCTGACGCCTGGAACTTTCTTGTCTAGTTGTGTTCGTCCGATTACAATAAGACGCGAAACTTCTACTTTTCAACAAAATAAATATTTGGAAGGAAAATCACATGTTATGAACATATTTTTTAAAGAAAAATATTCAATTTATAAATCCGTTTAGAGGTTGAGAGGGAAATATACCTAAGCAAAGCCAGTATTTTTGTTTGTCTGTCTATCTGTCACGATGGAGAAAATTTTGCTAATATTGGCCACAAAATTGGTAAATTTGAGGACACATTTGGCTCAATATTACCAACTTAGCAACATATGAGGATTGGTAATTCAAAGAAAATTAGAAAGAAACTGAAATATATTTAAATTATTCAATGCAAATACATATCTCTTCAATAAATCCTTTCAAAATGTTCAATTCTATGAATTCTATTTTAATGCAAAATATTTTTACTTTGCGCATAAATTAAGTAGCTTTTGAAAATTAAGTTTAACATATTCAATTTCCATGTAAGAAACTCCTTGAAGATTTTATCTTAAGACTGAGCTACGATATATGCTGTAATAGATAATCTTTATTGATAATCGCGTATTAAGATTCACCTGAATTTGACTGGTTTTAGTTAAGAGTAATATATACTATTTAAATGCATCAATGACAAGGTATAGTGTTCAAGGATATTAGTTACAGAGAAAAGAAAAACTATTTTGATTGAAAGAACTTGATTTTGACTCTTATCCTATCACTAGTTAGTCTAATAAGATAAAACATTTTCTGAATAACATCCGGAAAATTGAAATATCTTCTAAGCTACATATATATATATATTTGAAATATGCAATAATAAGAATTATGTAAAAAAAAATACAATTCAAGTAATATTAACATCACCATAGAAGCAAATTCACGAATTATGTAAAAAAAAAAAAAAAAAAAAAAAATACAATTCAAGTAATATTAACATCACCATAGAAGCAAATTCACGGCCATAATGCCGATAAAAGTAAAGAACAGCACCGTCCCAAATTCGATGATTAATCAGAATTAAATTTATCTTCAGGTCTGAGTATTTAATTCTAATTAACCCAAACAAATGCCTGTTTCAGATTAAGCAATAGAACATTACTATAAATGCTTATATATATATATATATATATATATATATATATATATATATATATATGTATGTATATATACATATGTATTGGAAAGTAAACAAAAGTTTTAAAGATTTAAATTATCGGAAGTAAACAAAAGGTTTTTCAAGTTTAAATTAATGAAAAGTATAGAATTATTTTTTAAAGTTAAATTATTAAAATGTATTCAATTCCTTTTAAACGTTAAATTATTGTAAAGTATATAATCCTTTATATATAATTCTTTTTTAAAGTTAAATTATTACAAAGTATACAATTCCTTTTTAAAGTTAAATTACTGAAAAGTATATAATTTCCTTCAACATTTAAATTATTTAAATATAAACAAAAAGTTTTCAAAATTGAATCTAAGTAAGCAGAAGTTTTTAGAATACATATTACTAAAAAGTAAACGGATTTTTATTAAAAAACGGATTTCTATTAAAAAAATAGATATATTTTAAGTTTAAAATAGAAAAGGGTAAACAAGATATTTCTAAACATAAAATGTTTGAAAAATAAACAGAATTGTCTCAAATGTAGATTAGAAAGGGAAGACACATTATTTTGTAAATTTCAAGCTTTTAACAACGCAGTATTCTTAAAATGTTTCATTTTGCGATGAATTTTATGTATTTAAATTCGGATTTCAAAAATTTTGTATTTTGTTTGAGGATAAATTTTTACCCACTATTGTTTTGGGGTAATTTTATTCATTTAAACACCTATTTCTGACGATCTACTAGAGATAGAGCTCAGATGATGACTAATTTAGATTCAGCACCATGTTCCATGAGAGAATGGTGAATTACTTAAGGATTTCCATATGCGGCTCATCTTCCATTTCTGGTTCAAAACATTTAATTTAACTTGAACCATCTATTCTTCAAGATTGGCTACGACTTTGATCATAGCTGGTGTGGTTTCAGCATCTCAGTCTGAAGAATTATAGTGGTTCATTAAGAATTATTAGTTCCAATTCAAAAATTTTCTATTTCTCATCTAACATCATGAAACAAATTTTCTATTTCTCATCTATCATCATGAAACAAATTTTCTATTTCTCATCTATCATCATGAAACAAATTTTCTATTTCTCATCTATCATCATGAAACACATTTTCTATTTCTCATCGATTTCATGAAAGATCTACTTCTCAGGATTTTTTTGGATAGAGGTAAGCTATGATAGAACTTTGGATTAGCTAAATATAGAACTTATATGGTTACTGCTGTGGCGTCAATATTAAATTTCGAAGGGTTGGGGGGGGATAAAGGATCTTTTTCAGGATTTCTACTTCGGGTTCTGTAGATATCACTTTCAATTTAAAAATTTACATTTCCATTAAGTATCGATTTCTCTAGATCAGCTATAGATGTAACTTAGAATATGGCTGATATGAATTGAACGTAATCCAACATATATTTATCTAGATTGGCTACATCTAGAGCCTATATGATGACTGATTCAGCAAAAATTTCCGGATGAGATAGGCGTTCACTAAAGTTTTTCACGGTTTTTTTCCCCCTCCGGTTCACAAATTTTACTTAAAACATCTATTTCTCAGGACTGTCTAAATGCAGCTGGATGGCGTTAGTTAAGGATTCTATATCGAATTTCTAATGGAGATATGGGGATTCATTAGGGATGTCAAATTCTGGTTCTGGAAGCATCACGTCCGGTTTTTCCAAGAAGTTGTCTGGCTGTACGAATTAATTATACAAAGCAAAATAAAAATGCTTCATTGTTCAATAAAAATGAAGTATATTACCACTTCATTTTTATTGAACTATTAAGCCTATTGTTACTATATAAAAGTTCCTTTACTGTTCCTTTCTACTATATAAAATCCTACTGTCACTATATAAAAGTTCTGCACATGAACTATTAAACCATTTGCCACTATTTAAAAGTTCTATACATGAACTATTCATCCATTTGCCACTTTATAAAAGTTTCTTCATAAATTTCTTGTTATTTATATTGCGTTTTGCTGGTTATAATCGCAATCAGGCATTTCTGACCACAAAGTATTTTTCCATAAGGAGAAATATATAATGACAAAATTTTTCAACTTCAACAACAGAGGTTGGTAATCTGCATAAGTAGTATAAACTACAAATAAAACATGATGGATACTATTTTCTGTATCTCAATCATGGCAAAGCTCCAGATTTTATCACTAATCGATACATGTATATGTTTGCCTCATTCTCGCACACAGCATAATGTATTAAAGGTAACCAGTTTACCTTGGAACGGAGCATCTTTGTCCAATTTTTCTAAAACTCTAAACTAATAGGCCGTATGTTTATTTCTAAATTCTTCAGCAAGTTATAGGAAATCATACATAAAAGTCATATTTTATCAAGGTTAAGTATCAGAAGTTGATGTTTAAAGCTTCATTGTCGTATATGTTATTTAAAGCACGTTGGCACATCCGGTTCAAGAACTGTCAGTTGAAGAGCTATGCATTGGAGTCCGTCTGACTTATAAACTGACTAAGAAGCCGTATTGGGCTCTAATATAAGATAGTAATAAGGCGTCTGTCTTTTTACACTGCGCTCTCCATTCCCAGTATTTGGGATTTTAGAGAAATTTTTAGCTCTTGGGATTTTAAAGAAATTTCAGGAATTAACAATTGTGAATCATTATTGCTAATTCATTATGATTGTTATAACCATGCAGGGGAGAGATTTTTCTAATTTCTTTAATATCTTATTAGTCGGGATAATGGATAACTATAAATTATGTTTATATTTCAAAGTAGCTTTCGATATATTGTCGTGGATTTTTCATTAAAATATTAATATCAAAAACCGTTTTTGTAACATGGATTTATGTATCTTTGCCTGTCACGATAACTAATTTCATGTTAAAGTATACTAACTAACATTGTACTTTAGTCTAGAATTAAAAATCTACAATTTTAATATTTACGATGTATGAATATAGTCTTCGGCCAAATTTCTAACATTTCTGACAGCAACCAATCACAGAGAGGTTGGAAATCAGCTCTACTAATTAAATTCCTGCGCATACTGGCAA
This sequence comes from Amaurobius ferox, assembly GCA_951213105.1. Taxonomy (NCBI): domain Eukaryota; kingdom Metazoa; phylum Arthropoda; class Arachnida; order Araneae; family Amaurobiidae; genus Amaurobius; species Amaurobius ferox. The sequence continues at coordinate 49,694,547 of OX578135.1, forward strand.
TTTATTGTAATTATTAATATTCTATTAACTAAGTTATATCACTTAAATCAATGTTATAATCCCATCTTGTACATGCACTGCTTTATTTCATTCTATATGTAAAATTTCAGAACTGTACGTTTTGCTGTCTGCTCGTGATGCAATGTCATAAAATCGCAGTTTTTCTTTTTTTTTAATATAGAGAGATAGTAAAGTTCAATAATAATTATGATAGTACAGTTTAAAGGAAACTTCGTCTAGTGTCCTTTTAGTAGGTATCGCTTAGTCCCCCTCCATAATATTTGAAATTAAAATGTGTGAAAATGGAATGTGATGTGATCTATGGATAAAAGAAAATTATATGTGTCAGAATACTGCTGCCAAAAGCAACAATAGACGACTTTTGCTTCTGGGTGGCTTTGGTCAGTTTTTGAAATATCCACTTGATTTTCATTGTTATTGAATGCAGGTCTGCATTCTGATTGTTTCATAGTTCATCCGTTTAATTATGATTGTTATTGAGTGGGTATACCTTGTAATTGCATGTACCTTGTTTTGAGAAAATTCTAAATAAAAAAACAGATTCTTCAATAATGTTAGGTAAATAATAATTTTTTATATAACTTTTCCTTTAAAAATGATTGGAACACATTTTAGAACGCTGTTATGAACCGTTCTTGAGATGTTGCAATTTTTTTTCAACAAATTTATCAAAAAAATCACACATTAAAAGAAATACTAACTATGTGAAATATGTTAACTCTTTATATGTAATATTATGAGATAAGTTTTCTAACATCATTTTCATGTATTTTGCACCATTCGCGAAAGAAGATACTTAGTAATAGTTTTCTATTTTGACGACTAACAATTCGTCAACAATCATATATACAGGTATATACGAAATGTTCTTTTTTACATTTGTCTGTAGCGCTTGGCGATACATTTGGCGTACTTAGCTACTTATTTACGAAATATCGCCAACTCTGCTATTTCGCCCCACATTGACGAAGATATCGTTAAAAGTGCAAACATTACGCTAAGTTAACAAAAATGACGTCAGACGTCAAACTGATGGAGTTAACTATTAAAATATTTTAATATATAGAATATATAGCTTATTGCGTATGCTATCAATATTGATAATTAGCAGAGTTGCGAGAAATGTAAGTTAATTAAGTACTTCGAAATGGTTTTGTATGTTATAAGCGCCAAATGTACAGTTCAACATTAAAAGCATTGTGTTCTTGATCTTATATATCATGTTTTCACTGTCAAATATGAAACTCTATTACATTATACAGGAAACGTCATATATTGTCCACATTAGATTAAAGAAACAAATTGATTAGTTTTAACGCTTACTTCTCTCTATCTATTCTGCATTCAATGCTATTCGTTTTCAGTGGATTTTAGGAGTAAGAAGTCAGTATATTTTAAACACAGCGCCAATTGGCATATTTAGCAGTCACAACGCGATTTACACTTATTTCAAACTAGCAATATATCCGTTCTTCGTAAGGAATATATAATATAAAAAAACTTAATCCACAGTCATAGGCAAATTCAAATAAAATTCTAAATTACATTGGTATTCAACTCATGCAAAAAAGTATTTAAATCAATGCTCCTAAAAAGAGGTTAAAGAATCCCTGTTCTCGCTATTCAAAATTTAGCTTCACAGGCAGATCTGGAGAATAAAACATCCTGGTTCCGTTTGTAAACAAATTTACAAAAAAATATGAAATTAAATCAATATATGCCAAAACGAAAGCGCCAACATTGTATGGAAAGATATAACCGAATAACTTATATTCTGGTAGATTAGAAGACATAACCGTGTACTAATAGAAAAATACCCTACAATATATGAGTTTCAACCATTTTTGCTAAAATAAAACAGATGACGTAATAAATTGAAAATATCAATAATGCCAGTAATTTTTAAACCTGAAAGCCGTAATTGATATAATCCAGTAGTAAAAAATTGAATTTCCATAAACAAAATTATATGTATTTCTTTATTATTTAAATCGGAAAAGATTTAATAAAAATTGTCTGCTGCATACGCACATGATATCAGCGACATGATATCATTTTCCTCAAATTAATTTACTGGGAAAATATCGTCCGCATAATGCTATGCCTATGGAAGGTTCAACTGTGCGTTTTTACTTAATATGGAGACAGACCCCTGATCCTAGAAACTCGAAACATGGACAACATTTTAAATGCTATTCCAAGGCTACCCACAAAATTTCATGAAATTCGGTTCAGCCGTTCTCCCGTGATGTTGAGACAAACATACAGGCAGACAGATAGACAGAAAGATAGACGGCCAAACATTCATATTTTAAATTTTATTTATAGATGTAACTAAATATTTGATTTAAATTGTAGCACCTAATTATTACTAGGCGAAATCCGGCATTACATAAATATTGATGTGTTAGTTGTGGTCACAGTGGCACATCAAGAAGTAGGGAATCGGAGTGATGCCAACAAAAAACCGGTCAAGCATGATTCAACTTATTTAGAGGAGCAATAAGAGATTTCGCCGGAAGAAATAATAACTGAAAGTGTTTACGACATCGTTGGTCATTAACAGTATGAGACAAAACAATAGGAATTATTAATCGTATTTCATTCAAAATCCAAACAACCGACTGAGAATGAAATTGAATATTTATTATTTATTTTTAATTTGCATACTCTTAATGCATATTATTAATATTACTTTCATGCAAGAAATATGCAGTTTTTTCTAAAAGTTCAGAAACTTGTTAACGACTATATGAATTTCTGAGTAATAGTAGAAAAAACCATGAGTCAGATGAATTAAGATATTTGTGTTTTTATTTTTCTGCCTTCTCTCCTTCTAAACAATTTTAACACAGACTCAAAACGAATATTCTATTCGTCAGTTTTCTTTAAAAATTCAAGAGAGTACCATAGAAAGGTCTTCAACAATGGTTTTCCTTACTATTTTCGATTTTGTAAGGAACAAATTTACTACTCAGAGCCTTCCTATGGATAGATATTATTAAATATCAGTAGGGTGAATATTGCTATCAATTAAAAACTGCACACCAAATGTTATGAAATGTGCTTGGTTACTCCTATTAGAACTTATAGAGATATCACGCTCCCTGTGGTAATGTGAGATTTCTGATATCTCATGACGGACTCATAGAAACTGCAAAACAGTATAGCCTTTTTATCCGTAGATAAAACTATTTAAAAAAATATTTAGCAACTCAATATAAAATTTACCTAATAATGGTCATTTTCTCAACAAATTTTTACTTAACATTGTTTTGATAATATTTTTGTTTTAATTTCTATTTTTGAAAAAATAAATGTTTGTAAATTTGTCTCTTGGTGCGTCCACTCAAAAAAATAATAAGTCATCTGATACTCTGCGATTGTAATAATTAAAACGTTATTCGACTTTATGAATTTATTTCGAAAAATATAGTACCTATATGCAGACACACAGACGGATGCACAGACTACGTTGAAATAATAGTTGAATCGTATTAAGGGAAACTCAAAATAAATTTTCTATTTATTCCACGGGGATCTAAATGTCTTTTCGAACCCTTCTGATGCGCCTCGTAGGTGACCTAGAAGGTTGAAACTTTATAGTATCGATCACGGGGTAGAGAGTAACAGAGCTGGAGTTTTATTAACCCACGGGGCAGACATTGTATTTTTATTTCCGAAGAGTATTTCTAGACAGCGAAAATTCCCTCGAAGATTATAAGAACGAATATTTGCACACTTACAGTATTAACGACGGGAAAGGGAATCCAGATGATAGCTTATAGTATAGGATTGACTATCAAATAGAATGTAATGGAACAATATTTCCTATATCTCCCCGCTTGAGGACAAATTGTGGGACATCTATAAGTTAATTTGGACTCTTCAGGAACTTCTTCATTGGTGACATAAAAGGCTAAAACTTTGCACAATAACACTATTAAACACGGGATGAAACCTAAATGAGTAAGGCAACAATTAAGACAACTATTTCTGAAGCTAAGCGCCATGTTTTATTAAACAAAATAAAATTTACTAAATTCATTTTCCAAGAGTGTTAGTTTTCCTGTGTTTAACAGAATAAAATGTGATAATTTAGACCACAGTAAACATTATTACTTAAAGGAAAAGTTGAAGATATATTTAATGACAATTTTTGCCAAATTAGTTTATTTTCTGAACTTAGGAACGCTACTGAAATATGTAGCTAGAAACTTTGAAGTTGTTGTTGTTTCTTATCCCACTTGACCGACAGCAACATCAGATCAAGTCCATGATCCCGTGAGTCTTCAAAAGATGAAGAACTACTCCAGAACTGGAGTACAGCTGACCCCTCTGTCATCCAATACATGTCAAGGCATGGGCAGGAGAGAAAATTTGTCGGCATGGGCAGGAGAGAAACCTTAAAATAACGACAGTTATCCAAGCAATTATAAGAACCAAAGTATTAAAAATGGAATTTCATGCAGGATTCAATTCAGTTTTAGCGTTAAAGTATATTAACATCATCTTCAAGATTGTCTCTAGTACGTTCTTGAAGGTCAAACATGGAAGATAGAAATTGTTTTTTTATACTTAAGTGTAAGAATACAATATAATGAATAATACAATACAATACCTTCTTAATTCAGACAGTACACTATTAGATTACTGAAACGTCCTTATATCCATGAAATTGAATCTATTCAAAAATTCTAACATTCTAAACACTCACTTTCAGCATTCTAATTAACGAAAGTAGTTTGTTTAAAATTTATTAAAGAGCAATCAAAACATCTTGTATGGAAGGGAAAATGGTTAATAAGTATGTAGAGAAGAACTGTTGAAATAATAATACCAAACTCTGTCATCATTCACTGATGCATATAGAGAAAAGTATTAAAATCACCGTAGAATTTTACGCATACCAGTAAAGTAATATATTATTAATAATTTAAATATTAAGCAATAATATTTTGATACTTTGAAAGCATTTGAACATTTCCTCCTTCAATATAAAGTTTGCAAAATAAAACTAAGTGTGGATCACATTCTCCAGATACCAAAATTCGCGGATCGGTTATGTGCTTGTTACATGATCAGTATGGAAAAGCCAGTATATTATGGCAGCAACAAATTTGCTATATGCCACAATTTTGCAAGCTTCTGTGGAAACTGACAAATTCAATCTTTTCACATAGCCAGCATTACATTTTTCAAAAATTTAGCTCAGCTTACAGGAAGATGAAAGTCCCAAGTTCATAATCACAGAACCTGCCTATCAGGATTATTCTTAACGCTTCTGAAACTCTTCATTATTATGCAGCTGCATGTAACCTGAACTAAATTTTTCAGAAATTGAAAACAGAGGGGGTATGATAAGATAGAATTTGTGGGCTCTCATAGAAATCAACAATGTTATATGACAAGTTTTACACCATTTTCGCTGAGTTAAATGAATACTTTTAGCGTCAAATAAGTACTTTTATTTTTCTTTTAAAATATTTTATTATACTAACTGTTCACTGCATAGCATGTTTACATTTTCACACAGTAAAATATCGTTAATTCAAATAAAATTGATCGATTCAAAAGGATAATTTGTATATATTGTTTGGACGTATCCTTAAGATTCGTGGTTATTTATACAAGAACGTTTGTATACATAACCACGTATTATAACGTGGTTATGTATACAAGATAATTTGTATATATTGTTTGGACGTATCCTTAAGATTCGTGATTATGTATACAAGAATGTTTGTATACATAACCACGTATAATAACGTGGTTATATATACAAGATAATTTGTATATATTGTTTGGACGTATCCTTAAGATTCGTGGTTATGTATACAAGATAATTTGTATATATTGTTTGGATGTATCCTTAATATTCGTGGTTATGTATACAAGAATGTTTGTGTACATAACCACGAATAATAACGTGGTTATGTATACAAGATAATTTGTATATATTGTTTGGACGTATCCTTAAGATTCGTGGTTATGTATACAAGAACGTTTGTCTACATAACCACGTATAATAACGTGGTTATGTATAAAAGATAATTTGTATATATTGTTTGGATGTATCCTTAAGATTCGTGGCTCAGTATACAAAAATGAGTCTACATTTCTGGATTACAAGCACGTTTATTCACAAGCATAAGGTAAACAGGAACAATATGAAGTAAAACAGCACTTAAGTAAATGATCCACTAATTTCACAAAATATCTGATACTATTCACAAAACAATGTCGTATCACATTTCACAAAACAGCGGCTACTATTCTAAAAACATCACAGTACGTTACAGTTTACTGTAGCTCATATTTCGCCAACTGCTCTCCATCTGAGTGATGACTCCTTTTATAGATTCTATCTGCAGAAACTTCGAGAAATATCTCATATTTAGTAGAATATCGGTTATTTCGAGGTGTTTCTCGAACATTAGAAAGGTCGCCCTATTTTGCCAAATTGACAATAAAGTTCCAGATTGGGAGCCCCTCCTCCGAATTTCAGCATCTGGCAACCCTAGATTCACGTCACATGAAAGGTTGACGGTATGGATATTTTCTCCGTCTGATCTTCGAGACGAAAGTGGGATGGGGGAAAAAGAAACGCCAGATTGTTTTACAAGGTCGTAACAATATTCTTACCAAACTAAAATATGAATGAAAAAATATCTAACACAGCAGAAATGCTATTGTGCATCAATTTTAATGTTGTGAATAATTGAAAATACTGGTGGATGTCCTTATTTTATTGTGGCAGAGCCCTTCAGCGCTATTCCACGAGTTTAAATTAAACATATAGTGTTAGCTTTTGATGATAATATTTGATGAGTGAAATAAATTAGTAATGTAGCAAAAACATGCTGTGCCATCACGCATAAAATTACACATCTAATAAATAATTCACTGCAATGAGTGGCATCAGCACTAAATATAATTTGGTACTAATGCCAGCCAGGGCATAAGAACGATGATGTTCTTAGAACTCTGAAATAAGGTTTGGAGGACGGCTTCCCAAACTGCTAATTCAGTACTGTAATCAGTCAATATGATTTGTGTAATTTAGCTATTTTCTTAAAATACTTATCGAAATATATTATTCAAGGTTATAGTGATTGCTAAAATATTATTATTATTATTATTATTATTATTATTATTATTATTTTTATTATTATTATTATTATGCAAATTTTGCAAGAAAAGATTAAAAAAAGATATATCATTGGTTAATTGATAATAAAATATGTATCAATTGATAAGACCCTCCGGTCAGATTGATCAGACCCTCCGGTGGGTAACTTTCCCCCAGGGAGGGGCTAATGGAGCCACCAGAAAATTGTGATGATGATTAAAACTGTTAAGTTTAAAGATCATTGAGCCATAGATAACCTAATGTATACATAATTTTGACAAATTTTGATTCATGCTGCCATGTTAAGAAAATATAAAATTCCGGATAAATTCTTATATTTAAAAAAAAATCCATCTAGTTCTAGATTTTTCATTAGCAAAGTAAAATAAGGTTTCGTGAAAATCCATTCACATTTGTGGCAGCTATCGTGTAGACAAGAAATCGACCACAGACAGACGAGAGGCCACAGACAGACGACAGATCACAGACAGATCACAGACCACAAACAGACGAAAGACAACAAACAGACGACAGACGGACATTACTCCAAAAATATTATAAACGTTTTCAGGAGGTTCTTCAACATATACTAGCATCAAAATCTTGATATCGAAATTTTTCGTGAAGCAATACTTTCACTATACTATATTTTGCAGTATGAGAAGGTAAAAGTTATTTTTTCTTTTAGGTAATTTCTCTGTTTTTATGAGATGCATATTTTGCGAGATGTATATTTTGCATGCATTGATGGTCGTTACTCCACGTCATCTTAGGTACAAGAGCAAGTTAACGATAAGTATCTATCATCACAGCACAAATCTATATATTTCAGTGAACCAAAAATAAGATGGCGAAGACTGTTTAAACAGTTTCGGGAGTTGCTTATGATTGCAAAACTGAATTTCTATTCTATACAGCACATGTGTATTTTTATGATCTTCTCAAGTTCTAGGTGAACAGCACGTGTTTTGTGAGTGTTTACATAGTGTTTTTACAGTCATCCGTTTGGAGCATAGCAAGAGTACACAAACTTTACGCCGTATAAACCACAGACGCCCTGAAGTCTTCTTGCTCAGTTAAATGTAGTTCAGCCATGATATAACTGACTAGGCCTTGCCGATCGCCATCGTCACATCTCAATATAATTTGGTGATTAACAAAATATATGGCGAAAATTTTGGCGATTAGAAATTCTGTCGATGTGAAAATCAACAATTTTGGAATACTACTCGCGGTATACTGATCCGGATATATACTACTATGTCCCTTTTCCAAAACAAGGATCTTTAGAATTTGATAATTTATAAATCCAAGCAATATTTTAAAATGGAAAGTCAAAATAGAATTTTGCAAATAAAAACTTGGCGAAATGAAGTTTCATTTGGCGAAGTAATTGTGGTGTTGATACATCCACTTAGCCGTTAGCCACTCAAAGGTAATGCACATACATGCAAGAAAAGTAGGCGTGGAATTCCAAGTATTCACATGAGCCAATTTTTCTGGTTAAAAATACATATATTTTATTTACAAATTAAAATTAAAATTCTTTACAAAATTATATATGCAATCACTACATAAATAAGCATTATACATAAATAAGTAATTATCCAAGACTTTTGCTCAGTTTGTTTAAAGCGGAAGACCAGGGACATTGCAAATATTAAAATGTAGAAAGAGACACCTTCGAACTCGTCTAAAACTTTGTCATAGACAGAGGTGGAGATTCTCCACATCATCTTTGGCTGCTACCGCGTGGGCGATCTTACCACCAGCCAGCATCAGAGATAGTGTTCTATCCTTATTTTGTCTAGGCAATATTTTTCACGTTCATATCGGAAAAGTCAATATGCAAGAACGGTCGTTTTTCTTGATAAAAAGTGTGACTCATATTGAGGGGTGATATCAACCTCTGGCACATCACTGCTGATTGGTCAGAATATATGTGTATCCTCCTGAGAACCATATATGCAGGAGTTCTCAGGAGGACACACACATATTGCAGCCTTCAGGCCTGCCTCAAGTTTGGCTGCTGTTTGGATTTGGTAAGCACCACCCTAGTCGCTTGAGTTTTATCAGAAGTAACAAGTCCGGTGTTTGGACCCCATTGTTCACAAAAATGTTATAATACAAATTCTTTATGTTCAAGATACTGTTATGTCACCTCTCCCAACTGTCTGTCTTCATGGTTAATTCCCCTTTTCAGTCCCTCCACTATTTTTCAAAGTTCTAAACTGATTCAAAGTTAATGTCGCAGTAATTAAAAATCCGGAACAACTCCTGCATATATGGTTCTCAGAAAAGTCAAGCACCTCAATAACTTCAATAATAATAGAAAACCCCGATAATAATACAAAGGTCCTTAAGTGTGCATATACACTTTACGTCTGTCAAAAGTAAAATAACCAAACCCGATTGAATAAAAATGATTCCAACGCTTCTAAAGAAAAATGAAAAAAATTAGGATAACGAACACGGTAATGAAGTGCGAAATAAACGACAAAAACCAACATCAAATTTGCATAGCATTGTCAAATAAGTAGAAATCGACACCTAGAGTGAATTATACATAAAAGTAAAATAATTGCCAAAGCGTCGTATCGTCAGGGCCTGTAACAAGGTGACACCTGCAATGATTGTCAAAGTACGCAATATTATTTTCTCACGAATTGAGATATGAGTTATTGCTGACGAATAGCATTTTTAATAGGCTACACATTATATTCACGTGCATGTTGTTTAAATTAGCATTCGTGTATATGACACCAATATTTCAATAATCACATTCTGTAGAGTAAATACCTTCTTTAACTGTTTTATTGTGGATTAGAACGAATTACCCGGGTCCAAAATAAGCGATAGCTACTTAAATAGTGCATATATCGATAACACCTCTAAATTTTCTAACATTCTATTTTGAATCAAAATCACTCCCGCGCTTCGTTTTTCCGTAGACTAGCATGCCAATTATACGACACGGGCGTAATACTCTCACTTTAATACGCTTTGAAAAGCCCGTTTGATACGCCTTAAATATACAGCTGCAATCCGTCACGCATGCGCACAAACTTCGGGTGCATCGATAATTAGCAGAACAATCTGAGTTAATCTCCAACTGAAGCCATTGCTGCCTCTCTCTCTTTCTCGGCATGGTGGTCGTGTTTTAACTGGATTATTTAAATTATTGTCTTAATGATTTGTTATTGATTACTTAGTTTTAGTTATTATTCCAATTGCCTAATATAGTTAAACCACGGCCACAATGTCAATAAATGAAATGTACAGCACTGACTTAATTTTGAAGAGTAATTGGACTAGACTCATCTTCAGGTCTTAGCATCTAACACTAATTAACCCAAACACATGCTTGTTTCAGATTTGGCAATTGTAATTTACTATAAATGACAAAAGATAGACTACATGCATTGAAAGAGGAAGAATAGAAAAAAAAAAGGAAATCAAGTATTACCATGATCCATGATGCAAGGACCCATCATACATGCGTGGGTGCGAGCAGTGGTAACTGAATGAAAAAAGTCAAGAAGCAACCGGAAGAAGTATGACGAAATAGGCCATGGGACGTAGAACAAACGGTTGCAGTGACCTTCCCTAAAACCCATCTTTTGAGTTAGAGTACGAGACAGGACAATCGCCAATATAAGGAAAACAGGAATCATAGATGAAATATCTTAAACAAGAGATTCACAGAAGAAATGAATAAACGAGTATGCCTCTAACACCATTACAAATAGGCTCAAATCGAGACTACTACTAAAATCCATAATTTCGTTCCGTGTGAAAATCACTGAAATTTAAAATAAAACCAAAGTTATTCCCCACTAGAGCCAATCATAGGGGTAAGTATGGAAATTTACTATCAAAAGAATTAATTAAGTCAGCTTCAATTTTTACTTTCCTTGTATACATAGTAATATGTATAAAGAAAGTATTGTGACGGGGTCGAAAATTCGAATTCGAGTTTTCGTAGGGAGATCACGTTTCAAGCATCCCTGATCATTAATCGAACATTTTTAGGTGATTTTTTTTTGTATGTGTGAGTGTGAGAAAGTATGTGTGTGTGTGAGAAAGTATGTGTGTGTGTGTGTGAAAGTATCTGTGTGTGTGTGTGTGTGTGTGTCAGTGAGTCTGGGGAGATGATATCTCACGAACGAATGGAGCGATTCGAATGAAATTTGGTACAAAAATTACAATGCATGAATATTGGAAGCCTATTGTTTTTAAACACAATCGAATGTTCAGAACCGCCCTAATTTCTCGAGTGAAATTTTGAAAAAATTATCAAAAAACCAAAACCTTTAATAAAGTTATGCAAATAGGCATTTCTTATGTAATGTTCCTTTAGAAAACGATTGACATAAACTTTAGAACGCTATCATGAACCGTTCTCGAGATATTGCACATTTTCAGTTAAATTTGTCAAAAAGTCCCATAAATTAAAAAAAATATATTAACTGTTGAGAAACATGTTCACTTTTCATATGTAATATCATGCGATAAATTTGGTGACATCATTCTCGTGGATCTAGCTCGTTCCATTCATGAGATAATATATATTGAGTAATACTTTTATATTTGAAAGCCAATAGTCATTTATCTGCTATAAAAATAACTTATAACTTTACTGGTGACGAATTTGGCGGAATGTAGCCAACTTGGCGACTTTTTTAAATGTTGCCAAATTAACGAAAATCTTGTTAAATGGATATTAGAAAGTTGTCCTAGGACCTACATCGTAAATAAATTAGAGCTATTAAAATTTAGAAATATGTTAAATTTCGTAATGCTTTGGTACCAATGCTTTTAGATAGAAAGATAAAATTTTAGTAAGTACTTATTAATTATTATTAAAAGTTGGTGTAAAATGTATGTTCAAACAGGAGGGAGTAGAAAATTAGTACCAAACTCTCTCCATCGCCATATGTACTTCTCCAAAACAATCGAAAAATGTTAATATTGTTAATGAACATTTTAAAGCATATGCTATGTTCTTCTATAGTCAAAAATTTTAAATGACGTGTTTCAAATAAAATTTTCACACTGTTAAAATAAGTTAACAACGATCATATTATTAATCAGTAAAGAATTAACACTAAAATTCAACAAAAGTTGTTTTCGCTTATTTGGGTATGTTGGAAAATAAGAAAAAAAACTCAAAAGCATAGCTTTATTTGATGCATATATTTACATAAAACTATGTCTGGTTTGTGCAAGATATGAAAAGAGCAACACACATCCAGTAGCACGTCCTTCTAGCTACAAGCTTTGGTGCTTAGCTCAATACTATTACAATTGGTTCATACGCAAAACCACCTATCACAACGCTCGAAGTATCGACAACCAGTCAAATTTCTTGAATTTTTGCAACATTGCTTTGCTCAACCGGCTACATCTGTTCATATCTTTTCTGACGAGGTGTTCCTTTCTCTTTATCTAACACGCTAGATACATCCTTTATATAACCGCGGTGGTCTTCAATCTTCTTAGAACTACTGGTCACATTTGAGTCAGAGGTTCGTGGGCCACATATGCAAACACGCGTATCCTCGTAAACAAAAACAAATACGGACACGAGTATCCTCGTAAGCAAAAAACGATCTAAAGCATTTTCGAAAGAACTTGCTTTTATATTTATGCTTATGATTACGCTGTTTACCAGTTGTGCCTTCTATACGGTGCAGCGTTCTGGAGAGATGGATTTGGCAAACTTTTCCTATAAAACAAAAACATTTATATATAGGATATAACAATAAAATATTACCGATACATAATAATGATTTGCATACATATTTTATATTATATTTTTAGCAATCTCATGCTCTGTGGGACGATAACTGTTATATATTTAGGGATTAACGTGGGAGGGCCACTTGCACACCCCTGGATCTTCAAGGTGATAAAGGCGGGCTTCAAGTTAGTCGATGTCGTATGTCTAATCCTTGAGATTTCCCCTCTTCGAAAAAGTGCAATGGGAGCCCATTGGACAGTCATTTGGTCAGTCATTTGTTAAGCCCCATGGCTCAACAAATGACTTCCCAAATGACTGCTGTTAAAACTATTGACAAAAAACCCTTCGACCCACAAATAAAACAAGAAAGATCAATCGCACATGAATTGTTTCGTGTTTCGGTAAATCTATCCATGATTTCAGACAATATATTTAATAAATTGATCTATTTTTTAATATAGAAAATATATATTAGAAAAATTCTGAATACTAGGATTTTTGTTGAGTTAATTGCAATTCTAGAATTTTTTTACGAATTTACATATTCGAAAAAGTTTTAGCAATTCTGTTAATGATATGTACAGTATTCCATTTTTGTTCATGTTCTGGCGGCGTATCCTGTAATTTAATTTCTTCTTTTCTTTATATCTATTCCATTTTTATCCATATTTTCGGACTCCTGTTTGCACGTTTTGAAATGTCTTCGTCTTACTGGGACATATCTGTTGTGTTTGAGGACAATGTATGTTATTCCTACGTTTTTGATTGTCTGGGCTATTCTTCATTGCGCTTTCTGATTGACTCTCGTAGGTGATAATCCACGGCTTTAAGACCAAGAGTCTACCAGGGCACCACGGTTTATATCCCTTTGTTTCTTTTATATATGGCGATTTGGTCTTTATGGCTTCATGTTTTCTGAATGTCAAGCCATAACCAAGGTGATATAGCGTACCCTCGAAACAGCTGAATACTGCATTGATATTTTATTTATGGCTAAATGCATTGCTCAAATTCTTCTATGTTGGAATATCTTAGAAAAAATTAAATAACTCAATAAATCAATTTGACTACACATTTAAGCCTATCAATTATATATAACAGTCATTTAAATTCATCAATTAAATTTATCGATTAATAAAACAAATAATGGAATATAAAAAATCACATTTATTAGAAAATTGCATTAGTAATCAGTAAAAATCTCCAGTCAAAAATAAAAATCTGATGTGGGCAAAACATGCCTTTCCTTATATAATACAATGAATTTACTACTTTTACAGTAAAAAATAGGTTTTCTTCCAGTAGATACTTATATTCTTTCCAACATTTTGAATTTTCGCCAATTAGTCGTCATTTTCATTGATTTAGCGTCATTTTTATTCATTTGGCGAGATTTTCGTTAATTTGACATCATCTAAAAAAGTCGCCAAGTTGGCGATATTACGCCAAATTTTTCGCCAAAATCTCGCCAAACGTTATGGGAGGAGAAATAAGTTATTCTTATAACATATAATTGATTATTAGCGTTCAAATACATAAGTATTACTCAAAATGCCTTTTCTGATGAATGGAACGAGCTATATCCACGAGAATGATGTTACCCAATTTATCGCATGATATTACATATGAAAAGTGAACATGTTTCTCAACAGTTGATATATTTTATTTAATTTATGGGATTTTTTGATACATTTATTTTTGAAATGTGCAATATCTCGAGAACGCTTCATGCTAGCGTTTTAAAGTTTATGTCAATCATTTTCTAAAGAAAAATTACATAAGAAATGTCTGTTTGCATAACTTTATTAAAGGTTTGATGTTTGATGATTTTTTCAAATTTTCACTCGAAAATTTAGGTGGGTTCTGAACATTCGATTACGTTTAAAAACAATAGGCTTCCAGTATTCACGCATTGTGATTTTTGTACCAAATTTCATTCGAATCGCTCCAGTCGTTCGTGAGATATCGTTTCCACAGACTCACTGACACACACACACACACACACACACACACAGACATCACCTCAAAACTGTTTGATTCGTGATCAGGGATGCTTGAAACGTGCTCTCCCGTCGAAATCTCGAATTCGAATTTTCGACCCCGTCACAATACTTTCCTTATACATTATGTATATAAGGAAAGTAATAAACTAAACAATACACCAATAAAATTAATCGATTAATTCAAGCACCATAAAATAAGCAATACTTCTTAATACTTATAAAATAAAAAATCAATCAATACATTTAAAATGGAAAATCAATCATTTAACTTAAAAATCAATCAATTACTTCATTTGGAATTAATTGATAGGTATTTCTTAAAATTATTTAAGAAATAGAACTAGAATTAATAATATGTAGTATTGTATTAAGCTATTTAATTTCTGTGTAGTCGAGCATGAAAGATAGGCTTGAGTAAAACTACTACAGAAATTATTTTTTGTGCTTATTTGTTACAGTAGTTACACTGTGCTAGTTATGATAAAATACATAGTTTATGCAAGATAAATATAGATAACTTAAATAAAATAAATAGATTAGCTGAAACCTAGGTTGAAAATGTTTCTGTTGATCAACGGTGTGTCAAAAATCACTGATGTGTATCTGACAATGAGCTTATCATTTTTCGATGGTTCTTTTCATACTTTGAGGTTTTGTGTTACAGTGATTGCTTTTTTTCGAGATGTTGTCGAAGGTGTCACTTAAGTATATGGTTAAACCACACTATCGAAAGTGTCACTGGATTATATGGTTAAACCACATGATCGAAATTGTTACTTGATTATATGGTTAAACCATATGATTGAAGTTGGAAAGTTGATTAAATGGTTAAACCAAATTAGCAAATGGAATATAGTTTTGTACGATTGTTGCAATTGATTACCTTCATTGATTTTATTCGTTTTGTGTGGAGTTTGTACTTAATATAATTTCTTTTCAACATTATTTTTCTCAAAATCATAAACAGTAAAAATAATGACAAACTATGACAAAAACATACATTCTATTTGTAATTTCGTATTTAAAAGTGAGTACCATACTTTGCAGAAAATTCACGTGCGTCGTTCTATAGATAGTTGAACGTTTTTGATCTAAAAAATAAAAAATAATAATTTTGCTTATTATTATCAAACGAGTAAAACCCTTCTATGTACTTTTAAACAGAATACATAGTTGTTTAGAAGGTATCCCGATGTTTTTTAGAAGAATTATAAATTGTACTTTCTTCAGATGGAAAACGATATCTCTAGAACAAATTGAGCAAATCTAATAAAATTCAGCACGTCAGTTCAATTGATAAATGTCTCTTAAAATCAATAAAATCTTATTGATTTTAGGAAATTTGAGACCCAAGACAACTATCTAATTTTCAAACATTTTGTTCGAAGATTTGAAAAAGGAAATAGAATTACGTTAAATTTGTTAAAAAAATAGCTTTTTTAAATATACTTCCTTTTTTATTGAAATACATATGACATAATTTACAGAGCGTTAATATCTACCGTGCTTGAGATATTGCAGGCTATTATTTTGGTTCTTAAATGGAAAATAATTATACAATATTAAACATATTCATTATTATCAAATGAAATATTAACATTATAATGATAATTTCCAATACTTTTAACCAAAAGTAAATGCATATTATATTTGCTATCACAAGCCCTTCTTGAAATACCATAAATTCCACTTTTAAGGAAAGAAAGCAATACCACTAGAAATAATCAATGGAAAAATGATCATATTTATTACTTTTTCCCTACACACATAGTTTAATGTACAGTATTATGACGGGTTTGAATGAAATTCGAGTTTCCCATAGAAAAGTGCGTTATAGGCATCCCAGAACTCGAATCGAACATTTTTAAGGTAATGTATGTATGTGCGTATGCATGCTAGTTTGTGTGTGTGTGTAAGCGTGTGTGAACGATATCTCACGAACGAATGAAGCGTTTCGATAAAATGTCACGATCATTACAATTATTTAATACTTTGACTCTATAGATTTCAAACAGAATCAAATGTTTGGACCCCCCCTCCCCCTTTTTTAAACGATATTTTTAATAAAATCATAGAAATATCATGATCTTGATGAACAGGAGAATGAGAAATAAAAATTTTCGACGTATTTTTTCATTAAAAAACAAGCGAAACCAATTTTAGAACATTATCGTAAAATGTTCTCGATATATTGCACGTTTCTTACATAAATGTATCAAAATATTGCATAAAAATAACTATCATCTAATATATTCAAGGTATGCATGCAACAAATCTGTTAACATAATCCTTGTGAATCTAGTTAATTTCATTGATGAGAAAAGATGCATTATGAAGTTGTTTTGCATTTTGACGCCAGCGAATTCGCCAACAGTCATGTCGCCAACAGACATTCATTAACAGTTAATTGCATTTTGATGAAGATTTTGCACCTGAGTATGAATAAGTCTATCTGTTTAGATTCCCAAATTGCCAAAAGCTGTGAAATTCAAATTACGTGATGCTAATTCAATGCCAAATTCATTGTGAGGTGGATCTTGCACAGTATTATTCGCGTTGTGAATGAAGTAAAATCATTGGATTATGTTGTGAAAGTCATTGAAATATGTAGTGAAAGTTATGTATATTGTCTACATATATTTTTAATCGGTAACATCGTAAAACCATTGTTATTCCAAAAGAACAATTTACAAAATAATTCTAATGTGTGTTTCTATTTTTTCCTAATATCGATGTTCTTAAAACAGTTTATTCTGATTATCAGTATTAATTGTGAAAGTCCCGTGTTGGATACATACGATATCAGCATGCCACAGTTATGTCCTCGAAATAATTAAGCGATTAAAAGGAAATTTATTACGATTATTTTAATCGGTAAATTTAAGCTTTTAGAGATAACGTACAAGATATTGTACCAAATGAATTTTTAGGGATTTTTAGGGAAAGACATTATTCAAACATGCTACTTTGAAAAAAAAGTCAAACATTATAAAATTAATTATACAGACGTTTCTTAAAGAAACTGCCATTTTATAAGTTCATTTTTATTTTTAAACGAATTACATCATTTGAAGGTCAGTATAATTCAACTTATTCCAGATATTGCACACATTTGCTCCAAATTGACAAAGTCATTAAAAAAATCTGACGTGGCTTCAGTCCGATGGAGCCGAAATGGCTTTGCGTGAATAACGTATTATAAAATGAAACCCCAATAAAATTCGTTGTTTCCAGTCTCATTTGTTTCAAAAGATAATATAGCTTTATGGTAACTAAAGTAAAAAAATCTGACGTGGGCAGCACATGGCTCTCCTTATACAATGCAACGAATTTACTTCATTAACGGTGAAAAAGTGATGAAAAAATCCACGGCCCAGTGTTTATAACGTTAAATTGTACATTTGGCCCTTTTCTGGATGACAACATGTAACACTGTTTCGCACCCAATTAACTTATATTTTACACAACTCTAAATTAACAATTTTCAATAATGATATCATCCTCAATAAGCAATATACTCTATATTTAAACATTTCAATAATAAATTCATTGGTTAGGTGTCATTTTTATTAATTTGGCATCATTTTGGCAATTTTGACGAAATTTTCGTCAAAGTTAGGCTAAATATAGTCAAAATGGCAATATTTAGAAGATCATTTCTTATTTAATAAAAGGTATACCCATCATATGACGGAATTAAATATTTATCAATTCTGTGACATATTAATCAATTTGACAACAGTTTCACTAATTTGGCAACATTTAAAAAAAGTCACCAAATTGCCGATATGCCGCAAAAATCTGTCGACTGTATTTCGCCAAGTTTTACAGACGGAGAAATTGTTATTCTTATGTTCATTCAAAATAATGAATTTTCTCCTCAATTAGTTGTCATTTCCATTGATTTAGCATCATGCTTAACAATTTAGCGACATTTTTATTAATTTGACGACATTTAAAAACTCTCGTAGTTGGTGATTTTCAGCCAAATTCGCCGCCAAAATTTCGTCAAGTATTGTGGATGCAGAAACAAATTATTCTTATAGTAGATAAACGACTAATGGAGTCAAATTAGAATGCTATTACCCAAAGTGTAGTCTCTCGTGAATGAAACGAGCTAGATCTACGAGAATGATGATAATAAATTTATCGCATAATATTACATATGAAAAGTGAACAAATTTTACAATAGATAATACTTTTTATGAATTTCATGTGATTTTTTGATAAATTTATTTGAAAAATGCGCAATATTTCGAGAGTGGTTCATACTAGCGTTCTAAAGTTTATTTCAATCGTTTTCCAATGAAAAATTACATAAGAAATGATTATTTACGTAACTTTATCGAAGATTTTACTTTTTTGAAGATTTTTTTTCAAAATTCATTTCAAAATTTAGGTGGGTTCAGAACATTCGATTACGTGAAAAAAATAGGCTTCCATTATTCACTGATTGTGATTTTTGTTCCAAATTCTGTTAGAATCGCTTCATTCGTTTGTGAGATTTCGTCTCCATAGACTCACTGACACACACACACACACAGATAGATACATCACCTCATAAACGTCTGATTCGTGTTCAGGGAGGCTTGAAACGTGCTCTTCCGTCGAAAATTCGAATTAGAATTTTCGTCCCCGTCACAATACTTTCCTTATGCATTATACTATGTATATAAGGAAAGTGAAAATATTATGCGTGTAGAATATGACTTCTTATATATAATGTATTATATATATGCATCAGTATTACTTTGATAGCAACTAAATAACAAAGTAGATTCCCAATTGTTTCACAAAGATGTAAGTACACTTAGAGCTTTCCACCTGTTGCCGGAATTCCAACCCGGCTTTTACGTTGGCCAGAGATTGAACTGTTTGGCCCCTCATTTTTATCGAAGAATATAGTCTTTATTTGAGAATAACAAATGTGTTGTTGGCAGATCAAGACTTCTCTACATAGTGTGCAAGTCCTTTACTTCCTTCAAAATAAAATAATAATGGACAAGTTCCATGGCGCAATATTTTTAACGTTAAAAATATTGTGCCGTGGAACTTAATAATGGAATAATAATGGACAAGTTCCACGGCACAATATTTTTAACGTTAAAAGTGCATTGATCTTCGCGTTTTTCTGGATGACAGCATTTAAAATTATTTTGAAGTTCCAAATTAACTTATATTCCACGCAAATATAACTTGGCAATTGGAAACATTTCTAACATCAACTAAGTAATATACTCCGCTATATTTAAATATGTTAATTATAATTTCACCAATTTAGCATCACTTTCGTAACTATAACGTCATTTTAGCCAATTTGGCGATATTTTCATCAATCGATCACACATTAAACAGTCGTCAAGTTGACGATATGTTGCTAAATTAATCGCTAGTGTCACCAAAGTTTACCTTCAAACCTTCATCAGAATCTGATGCTGAGTCCATATCAATCATGATGCTGAATCCATCAGCTAGAATCTATATAAATTTCCCTCACTACTGATTTTACAATAAAAATTGCACAAATAAATGTTTCTCTACTATTGTTTTTACAGTAAAAATTGCAAAAATATGGGTATTGTCAAAGTTTCCAAACCAACAGCTATTATAATGATAAACGTATGATATAACTTCACTTCAATTTATAATATACTGTTGCATGTTCGAGTTTTAGTTAGAAAAGCTTTACTACACGTAGATGATTATCGTTCATTGGGCTTAGATAATCTGACTTTCCTATTAAACGGAAACAGATAACCATTTCCACCGACATATTTCCTTCAGAGAAACTCATCACCGTTTCCAGTGCTTAAAATAATCGAGGAATGATATATAAGGTTCTTTATATGAATACATTGTATATTGATGTAAAAGATAAAATATGTTTTCTGTTATGAAAAGTTATTATTAGCTCATATATGTTTGAAAATGGCAATTAATTGGAGTGTGCATCTACGCGACTTTCGCATACCCAAATCTATTTTTAAGTAACTTGTAATTTGTGATTTTTTTTTTTTTTTTGGTGAATTTGCAAGGAAAAGAAATGAATAATATGTGTCGCTGGTCAAAATGATCCCAATTACAGCGTGTTACACTTCATTTTAAAAAAAATACGGGAAAAACCTAATTGTTACCATGTTTGGCAACATGCCTCCTGGGGGGTAATCCCCCACCCCGAAAAAAAGAGGCTGATGATGTCACTAACAGCAAAATTATATCTCGACTATTTTTCAGTACAATGATTAAAATTCTTAAGTTTCGGGATCATTGAATTATAAATAATCTATTTTATGTATAATTATGCCAGATTTCGTCTTATGCTGCCATGATAAGAAAATATAAAATTTTGAACAAATTTCAATGTTTTCATTCGAATTTCAAAAAAATCCTGTCTAATTCTAGAATATTCGTTAACAATGCCGGATAAAATGTTTCGTGAAAATCCATTAATATTTGTGGCAGCTATCATATACACAAGAAATCGACCGCATACAGACGACAGACAGACGAATATCACTTTAAAAGTAGACAATGCGTCTTGATGAGATCCTAAAACATATATTGGCATCAAAATCTAGAAATCAAAAATGTTCGTGACAACAATACATTCACTATACTATATTCTATGAGAACGTAAAAATGGTGTTGACAAATAGTATTTTATTACAAACTGCTAATAGTAATCTTACATAATAAAGAGGATGTCTATCTGTAATTAGCGAAAAACCCGAACTTCCGCCAGTAACGAAATTCGGTACAGGGTTATCTGAATTCCCGGTATGTCATATCTCGGCGCGATTTTTTTACTTTCCCTGCAATACATGGTAATGTATAGGGAAAGTATTGGAATCATGCCGAAAATCACAACTCGAGTTTTCGACGGATCTACACGTTTCGAGACCTCTAGAATACGAAAAAACCATTTTTAGCGTGACGTCTGTGTGTGTGTCTGTGTGTCTGTCTGTGTGTCTGTCTGTGTGTCTGTGTGTCTGTCTGTGCAGATATTGTATCCACTCTAACTAAAAAACTAATGGACCGAATTTCACAAAATTTTGTAGGTAAGTCACTTGTGTCCGGGGCTGGTGCTGATTAGTTTTGGGTACGATTCGGAATAAAAGAACCCGCCTTTTTTTGCGAAATGGCCCGCAAAAGCTTGTATCCACTCTAACTGAAAAACTGATGGACCGAATTTCACAAAATTCGGCAGATGAGTCACTTGTGGGTTACCTTGGTGCTGATTAGATTTTGGTACGATTCGGAAAAAAATGACCTGCCTTTTTTTGCAAAATGGCCCGCAAAAATCGTCCAAATCTAAACTAAAGAACTGGGTATACTCAAATATATCCATTAAATGCTGATTTAATACGTAATTTTTAACGACAAAAAGAATAAGACCAACCCCATTACACTAGGACTAGCCGTTCTCGAGATATTTTAGTTTTTCGTACTTTCCATACGCCACCTTTGAAAATAAGCCCGATTACCAAATGAGAACGAAAATTGAATTAAAAGTGAAATAAATTTAGTTAAAATAAAGAGAACGTTAATATAAGTCTGCAGGGAAAGTCATGTGCTGCCCACATCAGATTTTTAATATCCGAACTACGGTTTTAGTTATTTTATGTTGCGCGTATAAAAATATAAATTTTTGTTCTTTAATCGGTTTACTGTGCGTTGCTATGAGTAGATGTGGAAGTCCGAGCACATGGATAGCAAATATTTACGCGCGACTACACATGCGTTGAAACTAAAGCATTTGGATTGAGGTGAAACGGGAGGAGTTTTGTTTAAAAAAGGCGATTTTGAAATTGAGTAGTGCTATCTGTAGTTGTATTATTTACTTATAAAAAAAACTAATGTGGGCAGCTCATGACTTTCCTTATATAATGCAATGAATTTACTAGTTTTACAATAAAAAAATAATGTATACGGTCCACGGCGCTGTGTTTTCATCGTTGAAGTGTACATTGGGTGATTTTCCGGATAACAAAATGTAAAGCTATTTCAAAATACTCAATTAACTAATACTTCGCGCAACTCTAAACAATCATCAATATTAATAGCATCCTCAATTAGTGATATAGACGATATATTAAAATACTTTAATAATTACTTCATCATCTAATCGTCATTTTCAATGATTTAGATTCATTTTTATCAATTTGGTGACATTTTCGTTAATTTGGCAACATTTAAAAAAGTCGCCAAGTTGGCGACATTCTGCCAAAATCTCACCAAGCGTTATGGACGGAGAAATAAGTTATTTTTGTAGCAGATAACTGACTATTGGGTTCCAAATACAAAAGTATTACCAAAAGTATATTTTTTCATGAATGGAACTAGCTAGATCCACGAGAATGATGTCACCGCATTTACCACATGATATTACTTATGAAAAGTGAACATATTTCAACAATAGGTAATATTTCTTTTATTTTATATGATATTTTAATATTTTTTTTTTGAAAAATGTGCAATATCTCGAGAACGGTTCATGCTAGCGTTCTAAAATTTATTGTAATCATTTTCTAATAAAAATTACATAAGAAATAACTATTTTCGCAACTTTATTAAAGGTTTTGATCTTTTGATAATTTTTTCAAAATTTCACTCGAAAATTTAGGGAGATTCTGAACATGGAATTGTGGATAAAACAGTAGGCTTCCAGTATTTATGGATTGTAATTTTTGTACAAATTTCGTTCGAATCGATCCATTCGTTCATCAGTTATCGTCTCCCTACAGACTCGCTGACACACACACACATCGGTTACCTTACACCTTTCTGATAGGTCGGACGGTCTGGGTATCAACAACAACAACAACAACACAAATACACGCATACTTTCACACACACACACACACACACAGAGAGAGAGAGAGAGAGAGACATAATCTCAAAAGCGGCTGATTCGTGTTCAGGGATACTTGAAACATGCTGTCCCATCGAAAACTCGAATTCGAATTTTCGACCCAGTCATAATACTTTCCTTATACGTTATATGTATGTAAGGAAAGTAATAACAGTGGTTGAGACTGGATCAAATAAGAATGCAACTTAAAATGAAGTAAAACCTATTTCAAAAGCTATAAGAGCTGACTTCTTCAACTAAATGAAAGTAACATTCCCTTAAATTACTTTCAAAACACTGGTGAATGACACTAGAATTAAGAAGGGTAAAACCAAATTGAAGGAAAAACAGCCTGTATTGAAAGCTATATGAGCTAACTTTTAAAGTCAAGCAGAAGCATCACATACAAAGTGTGGAACCCCTATAATCCTAAGTCAATGCCCCCTCCCTATTTGATTTTCCTTTTTTTCTGAAATTTCCCTGTATTCTTCTCCCTCAAATATAGTTAGGGACCTGGGCCCCCTTTGCAGCCAGGGCCACCCAACACTTGAAAAGTGTCCAATAGGATGAAGCGAAACATTTTTTTTCGAATTTTAAATCAGCCATTGTAAAAAAAGTTGACTTATGGGACAAAACGAATGTGTGAAAAATTTTATGTTCCCGAGGTTAAAATTTCATGCGCCGCATTCAAAATTCACTATTTTAGGCAAAAAAAGTCCTCTTTTTGTTCGGATACAAAAAAATGTTTTTCATTCGATATCGAAATCAGCCAAGGTCAAAATGGTTAGCTCAATGGATCAAACAAACATGTGTAAAATTTCAAGTCCCAAATGTTACATTTTAATGCGCCGCACATATGTTAAGTGTGACGATTTTAGCCAAAAAAAAGTCGATTTTCTGACGTCTTCTGTAAAGTCATAGAGGCAGAAGAGGACATCTAAAATGATTAATGGATGTATCTTAAACATAATTAGGCTTTTAAATAAATATTTTTCGAATTGTTACTGCATTAAAGCTGATATAATTAGAATAAAAATAAGTATTTTAAACTTTATTTTTTTATTTCCCTAAACTACATTTTGGAACTAACAGTAAGGCATTTTGCTTGTAATAACATATACTTTTCTCGTGACATAAGATGTACTGAAGTTGTTGTTCACAAAATAAAATATAGGAAAAAATATGAAAAACACTGAATGGAAAAAAATATGCATAAATTCCCACATAAATGTTAGAGAAAATTAAGCAGAAAATTCTGATTTCGTATTAAAAGTATCCATAAGTTTTCTTGACTGAATTTTCGCTAGGATAAAGCCATGCTGTTGCTTATCTCTACAGACTTTTCTTGCTGCCTCTGCTATAATTTGAGCGTATCTCTCTGTTGACTGAGTATGGCACGGGGATTTTGGAATATTAATTTCCAGCTTCCATTCCTTTCCTGATATTGCAAGGTAATAATTAAGTGTCTGGAATACTCTTAGTAAGAGATGGTTCATATCTTTCGGATGTTCGCTAGTCGATACGTTCAGAGGAATGATTTGCACTGAAATTAATTTCCTGAACACAAAAATTTCTCCCTCCTTATCATTAGTAGATTTTCTTGCTGCCGTAATTCTTCTGACAGCTAAGTTGCCTTACGTGTTCTCTGTCATCTACGACCATTGACAGGAGAATATTTTCTTGGTGAGAGAAAAAAGTATTTCTTTGTATTACTGGATTTTTTTTTTCAAATGGCCAGGCACTTTAAGAAAAATTTTCTCCTCTAATTGGAGAATATGTTTTCACTTTAAGATTTTCACAGTTTTGGATTGTTTTTCCGATAGGCCCAGAAAATATATTGGGACCTTTAGTCTCTCAATCGATCTTTTTTAGAAGATGTTGCAAAGGTAATTGATTTGTGTGTAACTGACTAATGCGCAATTGCAATGGACGATTATTTAATGTCACTTCTAATATACGTATAACTCCCCCCCTTCACGCCAGTATTTACATTTGTCCCATCACAGCCTACAGCGATCAAACTATCAAGAGAAATGTGCTGATTTTTAAAGAAAGTTTCGCCACAAATAACTTTGGCTTCACCAGATGAAACTGCAATGTGTCCAATATAGACAGAGTTTGGTTGTTGTACCAGGGTGTAATGTTCTTCTTGGACTATTCGTATTTAATACTTCGATGCCTTTTTTAATTGAAGTATGGTTGTATCCTTTTTCCCACCGACATACAAACCGAGGAGTGATAAGCCTCTGATTATATTGAGTGGTTTATATACTCTGGTGAGAGTAGCCCTCTAGCATGGCCACACAAAACTACGTGAGCGATTGCAAAATCGAAAAACTAAAGAAAAGGCTCCTAAGGATTACAGAGTTTCTGGAATCTAGGTAAAAAGCGTCAAGTTATGGGTCAAGTTAAGATGTCGTAAAGTTATGGGTCAATAATTGTTTCTTATAGTCTAATAACACATATAAAGGGCATTTCATAACAGTGCGTTTTTAGATTAAAATTGGCTCTTTTTTTTTAGCTCAAATAGTTACCTTTGACCTCTGTGCAGCGCATGAAGATGTGACTGCACTGACTTGAAATTTTACGCATGTTTGTTTGATTCCAAGGGCTAACTTTTTTAACCCTGGCCGACTTCGAAGTCGAAAAAAAACCATTTTCTAAGCCCGAATAAAAAGTGGATTTTTTTGGACCGAAATAGTGTATTTTGACCTTCATGCGGCGCATGAAATTTTGACCTCAGGAACATAAGATTTTTCACACTTTCGTTTTGTCCCACGGGGCAACTTTTTTTACCCTGGCCGATTTCGAATTTAAAAAAAAATTCCCTATATGTTTCACTCCACCCTAGTGTCCAACCCACCTTATGAGCGGCTCTGTTAAGGATGTGTATGAAAACTACTTCTCCAACAATGAAAATGTAAGGAACTTATTATTTATCATTGACAAAAAAAATGTTACAGGATATCAGATAAATAAAATATCAAAAACTGGAGTAGTGTGGAAAATTACCCGTTTTAGTGTGCTACAATAATTACTTCATCAGGTACATTCAAATACCAGATGAACAAACAACTTTAAAAGTGCTAATGCACAACAATGGATTTAAAAAGAATATGAACAAACAATTAAGGAAGAAACAGGTTTCGGAACCTGAATGAGGTTACGAGTATCAACTAAATTTAATTTAAAGCACTTCTTTTTCGTTTTACAATGTATGGCACTATTCGTCGAAAATAAATTACTGAAATATACCAAATATGTAAATACTGTTACAAATATGTAAGAAGTTCCACTGCGCTTTGAACCCGTTCAAATAATACGTATCGGACCTTTGCTTCTACACGAAACTTTTTCCCCTGGTCAAGGAGAAAACAACTTTACAAGCAGCCATTTCTATTACGTGAGTGTAGGGTTGCCATATATTTAATTTCGGGACAGGATCTCCAGTGATGACACTTTTATATTACTTCAGCACAGTCGCTCATGAATAATGAGTATATAAAATTTCGAACTCCTAATATAAAATTATTTTCCAAGACTTTTTATTCATTCAACATATTTTTTATCGCGCTGATTACTTTTGTCTGGAAAAGACTGACAAAGAATCAACGCGTTTTTCATTTTCAATATAAATTCTCGTATCCAGAATGAGTTATGCAGTTAATAATCGAAAAAATAAGATTAGGAACTTTGATATACTTTGATGTAAATAGTTTTAGAAATACTTTTTGTATGAGTGTTTACATTCTCAACTCTTATTCTATCCGTAATGTCTTCAATCCATGATTATATTTCAGAAAGTTGCACAATGAAATTTATAATTAGGATGAATTATATTTCACATTTTATACAAATTTTCATGATAACTGGGTAAAAAGCTGTTATGTTAAAGAAAGTTTAAGTTTCAAAAATTTAATTGAAATGTAAGTTGGGAAGTTTGTCATTTTTTTACAATAAACGGATGCCCTCTAAGATCATCGTAATGATTAACATTTAGATATAGCGAAAAGGCTACTGACAGGAAAGAACTGACATTTTGATTAGTCATAGAAAAAGTTTTCCTGAATCCATTTCCATCAAAATATATCAAGGCTGCAAATATATCAAGATCAATTTTTTAATTTATATTGCGTACGACAAATATTTAAAAAAATGCGCACATTTTTTTTCACCATTTAATAGCATTGTAATAAAAAAATCAATGTGATAAAAATATTATTGAATCGAAAGATATGAAGAAAAGTCTGAGAAACTCATTTTAACATTAGGAGCGTAAAACTTTAAATACTCATAATTTAGAAATGACTGAACCAAATGGCTTGAAATTTGGTATCAAAGGTAAAATTCTGATGTAGACAAAAATTGGAGGAAAAAATTGGTTGTTATATTTAGAAATTTTGAAATTGATGTACATTCAATTATTATTCTTATGCAAGTTTTAAACATATGACATTTTAGAAACTATTATTCCCTATCGAAAGATAAATTTGAATGTGCTCTACTAGGAACGGACACGAATGAAGGAGAAGTGTTTTTATTTTTGCATCTGTACATCTCAAAATAAACGCATATTTTGGATTCTTCTGTTTACACTCTGTGACAAAAAAAAATCAACGCACATCACAAAATAATCCGATAGTAATGAAACTGTACATGCAAACACCTGCCAACCGAATATGCAAATGGTCAAAAATTCGCAGCCAATGAATGAATAGTAGGAAATACAGCGCATTGAAACTAAGCACCATGGTGGTGTATATAAGGAGCGAACACCTGGCTTTCAGGAACAAAACATGCGCTGGATTTCGATTGCGTTTACATACCTTGATTGTAACAATGCTTCGTCTGCGAATTCGCGGTCACTATGAGCATATGAAGGAGTTTGAAAGAGAGCGTGAGGTCGGACTGCATGAGGCTGGATGGGCACACCGGCGAATCCCTAGGCATTTGTATAGGAGTGATGCAACAATTGGACGATGCTGGCAGGAAGGGATCGTGAATGGCAGATTTCAGTTACAAGCAGGCAGCGGACGACCTAGAGTGAGAATAGAACGGGAAGATAGAGCGATTGTTAGAGCAGCTGTGATAGCACGAGATTCATCGTTATCAGTCATCCAACGTGTGACAAACACGGAAGTGACCACCCGGATCATTAATACAAGACTACGGGAGCGGAAACTGTACTCGCGGTGCCCATTGCGCCGCCTACCACTGACCAGTATGCACCGTCAATAGCGTTTGCAATGATGCCGAGCCCGGTCAACGTGGAATTGTGCGGATTGGGAATGAATTGTCTTCAGTGTTGAGTCCAGTTTTGAACTGAGTCCCGACGACCAGCGCAGACATGTCTGGAGACATCCCGGATATCCTCAGGATCCTGCTCTTACTGTCACACGCCACATGGCCCGACAACTATGGTCTAGGGTGTCATTTCGTTTGATAGCTGGACCCCTTTAATAGTCCTCCGTGGCACCATCACAGCACAGCGGTAAGTTGTCGACATTCTACGACCCGTTGTATTGCCATTCTTTCGCGACACTTCGGGCTAACTTTTCAGCAAGATAATGTCAGACCACACACGGCACGCCTCTCTATTGATTGTCTACGTGCTTACGACACACTTATTTGGCCCTCCAGATCTCTTGCTCATTGAACAAATTTGGGCTGAGATGGGGCGTTACTAGCGACCATCCCAGTATATAGACGAATCAGTTCGTCAATTAGAGGCCATTTGGAACGACATCCCTCACAACTCCATTCGGCAAATTTATGCATCAGTGCCACTTCGGGTAACAGCTTGTGTTAAGACTAGAGATGCACCAACGCCTCACTTTGTGCAGACCTTTCAGTGCAATAAATCATCCAATTGTTCTGAAACTCTAATCGTTTCTTTTTCTGTGGATCCACATTACGCGTACCAAATTTTGCCTCATCTGGATAATTCTTTCTTGGTGCGTCAATTTTTTTTGTCTTAGAGTGTACTTCAGAGCACTGTCAAGTGTCATCGCGGTTAATAACTTTGATAAATATTATATTTTTTCAATATTTTTGCTGTAACACTTTGTGGAATTGATTATTACGGAGTTGTAGTAAATTCCAGAGAATTATAATCAAGCGCTACCAAATTCGGGCTTTCTCACAATTACAAGCATAACTGTTCTTGCTTTTTAAAAATGTAGAAGCCTTTTTTAGTATGCATTTTATTTGTTCTTGAAATGTAGATCGTGATGAATAAATTGTACGCTTGTGACAAAACAGCTCTCTTATTAACATCACGGTAATAAAAATTCAAAAATTCATTGCACTACCCAACGCATAAATTCTTTTGATTAACAATACTTTCTGTATCCGGCAAGGCTCGAGAGCGAGTGGAAATTATAGTGCATCTCAAAATGTGGAAATAAAAGTTATACTGTTACAGATTGAGTAAGAAAGCTAACTGCTAATTTAAATAAATAAAGTGTGTTCTACTTTCAAAAGTATTGCTTTATTTCTTCACAATATTTTGAATTGCAAAACAGCAGTAATTATTATTTTTAACCACTGATTGGTAATGAATACCTACGAAGTTTTCAATTTAATTATATTAAATAGAATTTTTTCCTTTCTATCATTTTTAACTTTAAATTGTTGTTTGCAATAGTTAGCTTCTTCCGATTTGTCTCATTTCGCTATTTCCAGCTGGTATTTAAAAGGTTTTTAGTTTTATATTAGGTTTAGTGTAGTTTCGCATGCGATTTTTTAGTGCCAAGAAAATAAAATATACCAATTGTTGCTCTAAATGGTAAAAATCATCAGATAATGTATAATTTCTGAATTACGAAAAATGACTCTATAATATAAATGAATGTTAGCTAAAATTATCAATTATAAAACGAATAAGCAGTATAATAAACTTTAACGCTAACTTTCTGTAATAAAAATTTAAATACAAAATATACAGCAAAATTTTAATTACAATTGATACAAATGTAAGTAAAAAATATCCAGAATTTTTAATAGAAAATGACACACGGAATATATCCGAAAAAAATTCATAGGCTTTAGAACAGTGATTGAGACATAGCTAAAATTCTCTTTACACATATTTATATTAGAAGATACACACTTCTGTAGACAACGCTTTAAAACTCCTTCATCGTAAAGCAGGAAATACTTTCTAAGGATTTTTTTATGCAACTAATCGACTGTGTCTCAAAAACACTGTGTTTAATCTCATCTGGTCCTCTAGTCCTCGAATGCATTTCTCCCAAGAATTCTGAAAGAACAGTGTGGAGCAAGTGAGTTACGTACAATACGAAATTATTTTCATTGCTTTGTATTAAAGAAAATTAAAATTGAGCACTGTCAAGTGGAGAATAAGATCGCTAGACTTCCACGTGCTCAATTTTTACGCATTGTAATTGACTGTAAATTATCATAAAAATAACTGGTCCGCAAAATTCGAAAAAATAAACTAGTACTATACATAACGGAAAAGAAATTACAGAAATTTGGTTAATTTGACAACTAAGTTGTCAAACAACGAAAAGGAAACGTGCTTTGAATTAATGTAACGTTGTGTAAAAAAAGAACAATTCTATAAACACTGAAAAACGAATTTTCGTAATAATAACGAAATTTGGCAGCAAACAAAATGTTCTTATGTTTTCTGCTTTTACAAGAACATTTTCGCATTGTACACACAGACTGTCACACACATATATTTCTTTACATTATAGATTCAATCTGCCGTTGATAGCCTCCTTTAATAACTTCTAATCACCGATTATGTTTTCTTTAATTTTTTTAAATAAAATTCCTTGAATTTTACGATCGTCTATAATCCCTTGCAATACAGCAGGTGTAAATTCATTCCTTATTTAAATTTCAACATATTCTAGTATGAAGTGCTTGTTTGTCCAGCGTTTTGTGTCAGATGGTTCAGCCATTCTAATGTGGCAATTCACCTTGAATGAGTCATCAGCTTTTAATTCGGATTCTTGAATTCCTTGGAGGTCAGCGCGCCATCATTAATGCCTTTCAGAGTAAGAGGAAGCCATTCTAATGACGATACAAATTGAATATTGCGCGGTCTTAGACGGGATCTTTGAAAGTGTGAACATCTTTAAAGGTGTTACATGCGTAAGAGGAAGTGCACTTAAAACAGCAATTGTACTTTACCAGAAAATGGCCAAAGATCATAAAAGAAGCCACCTAATGAAAGTCGTCATCTTCTTTCACGAGTCACGTGTTAGTCTGTGATAGTTTGTTCTTCTTCTGAAATAAGTTCTTATGGAAATTCAATAGAATCATTTTATGCCTCACCTCCATTATTCAAAGCTAAAAACCTTGAAAAACCTTAAAATGCAATAAACATTACATACTCGGTGCATATATTTTGTAAATCCTATGTTTTATCCGAAATCAAAACAGCTTTTCCTTGTTTTGATATAATTCTAATTTCTCAAAGATATTCACTGTAAATTTCCAATATATGAATATCAGATAAAAATTTTAACACGATGCATATCCAAGAGGCTCTCAAATTGCTGTTTGAAAGACAAACGTAGTCATATAAACAGTATGTAATACAACAATAAAGGTTTCACTTGTTTCAGAAGTAGAAATAGCTACATTCTTTAGGACTAAAGAAAATCATGGTCACTGTGAATTAAACAAAATGGGAATTTCTAAACGGAGCGAGAATTTATATAGGAAACAATTCAAACATAAAATACAGTGTTAGTCAAATATATATGTAAAGCTAATTTTTTTCAGGAAATTTCTTGGAAATTGCACATGTGCTCTATAATCTCAATTTATATATTTTTTAAATCGTTTATTGTCATAAAAACTTAGCAGAAAGTATTTGATACTATATTTGAGACTGAAATTAAACACTAATATGTAACAAGTAAATAATAGTTGTTTTAAATCGCTTACTAATATCATAAACATGCAAAGGGTTTTAAGTTCCTTACCGATTAAATTGATCTAAAGCAAATATGAACATCTTTTGTTTTAACACGTACAAATAGCGTCCACTGCCATTTTAACGATGTCCAGTGTTAAACGTGGGCTCGAAATGGCAGACAGGAACACCCTCTATATTCGCCAAAAAGTTACAACTAAGATGTTTTTTCTTGCCGCAATAAGAATTATTCATCAATTAAATGTTTCATTTGTGTAATAAGCACAAACGGGAAAGAAAAGCTTTACCATAGTAATTTGACCACTGATGTATATCTCAATCTCTTATTTGCTATAGCAAAACATTTGTAATTTTCACTCATTAAATATAAAAGCAAAATTACTAAATTAAAAGTATTTTACTGTGTTTTTAATTTATTAAATTCACTAAATTGAATTTATTAATTTGCTAAACTGAAATAACTCGAGCGGAACTCCATGGCAGCGACTCAAATTATGAAATGTCCGAACATATATTTCTCCGCAACGTGGATCAAATCAAACGCGAAATTTCATTTAAAACAATACTATACAATTATTATAGTTATTATAAATTAATATTGTGCAAAATTGGCGAAACTATTTTTCCTGTCTACACCATCCGACAATTTACATAACATACACTTTGGATAATGATAAAATGTATATATTATTGTTTTGAATTGAACCTACACCATTAATTTGATTCAATTTCGTGTGTGATTAAAATTTATGTTTTTACTTATCAGCTCGCTACTGTTGTAAATGGGAGGAAATTGAAAAAAAAATCTGTTGTGGGCAGCACATGACTGTCCCTGCAGACTCAAATTCATATTTCATTTATTTCTTTAATAATGCTTTAGATTGGGTTTTATTGCACCAAATAACACTAAATTTGCATTTTTAATTCAATTTTTGTATTTATTTGGAAATTGGACATTTTCCCGACGTCCGCGTAACAAAAATGCAAGAAATCTCAAATATCTTGAGAACGGTTAGTCCTAAAGTATAATGGAGTGTGTTATATTCTTTTCCACGTCAAAAATTGCGTATAAAACAAAAATTCATTTGATATATTTGAGCATATATAGTCTTTTTTTTTCGATTTTGGCGATTTTTGAGGGCGATTTCGCAAAATAAGGCAAGTTGTTTTTCTCCGAATTGTAGCAAAATCTAATCAGCACCAGTGTATCCCACAAGTAACTTATCTACCAATTTTTGCGAAATTGGGTGAATTAGTATTTTAGCTAGTGTGGATACATGAAATTTTTGCGGACCATTTCCTAGAAAAAGGCAGGTTGTTCTTTTCCAAATCGTACCAAAATCTAATCAGCACCAAGGTCGACCACAAGTGACTTATATACCAAATTTTATGAAATTTAGTCGATTAGTTGAGTTAGAGTGCAAATATACAGTTTTTGTGGACCATTTCGCAAAAAAAGGCATGTTGTTCTTTTCCGAATCGTATCAAAATTTAATCAGCACCAGGGTGACCTACAATTGACTTCAGTACCAAATTTTGTAAAATTTGATCAATTAGTTTCTCAGTTACAGCGGATACAGGCAATTTTTGAAGGCCATTTCGTAAAAAAGGCGGGTTGGTTTATTCCGAATAGTACCCAAAACTAATCAGCACCAGGGTAACATACAAATGACGTACCTACCAAATTTTATGAAATTCGGTCCATTAGTTTTTGAGTAGAGTGGAATCATACGTTACACAGACAGATACACAGACACACAGACAGACACACACACACAGACGTCACGCTAAAAATAGTTTTTTCGTATTCTAGAGATCTCGAAACGTGTAGATCCGTCGAAAACTCGAGTTGCTATTTTCGTCATGATTCCAATACTTTCCCTATACATTACCATGTATTGCAGGGAAAGTAAAAATCGTTTCTTTCTGAAAATTTATTTTCTGTTTTCTTTTTCAAAAGGCCATAGAAGAATTTCATACATTTAGCTTTAAAAAGATTACATTTTCCATTAACCGGAAAGAGGTTTCAGCTCGAATTAAAAAAAAAAATTCTATATAGTTTTAGATTTTTTGCAACAAAGGCGGATATAAAGTTTCGTGATAATCCATTAATGTTTGCAGGACAGGTCGCCTGATTAATGAAACATTAATCAGGCAGACAGACAGACGGATATCTCTCTAAAAATAGTCAAACCGTGTTCAGGAAGTCTCAAAACATATATTGCTATCAAAATCTCGAAATCGAAAATTTTCGTGAATGCAGTACTTTCTGAATACTACTTATCAGGAAATAATAAATATTACGATTTAGAGTAATCAAGATTATCAGAATGAGAAAGGTTTTCAGTTTTGCGTATTTGGCACTTAACAAGCAAGGGCCATATTTTGTGTATTCGGGAGAAATTTCGATTCGATAGGCAACTAGTTTCATGCTTACCTGTTCAGCATTCGATCTCAATAGAATCTGTTGTTACGGTATATTTGTCGAAAATCGGACCGTTACAAAAATTGTCAACATTACAACATCAAATTGTCAACATTACAACATTTTGTTGTAATTGTCAAAATTACAACATCTTCGTTTACATCTAGGAACTTAGTAAATAAAAATGTTTACTTGCAATGTTTACTTGTTCTGCTGAAAACGTGGCTCTATTTATAAATATATAAAAATAATTTCAATATTTTGATATTTTGAACATTTTCGAAAAAAAATAAATACAACGTTTTTCTTACACCGAGTTGTGCTACACTTTGCTTACTGGAAATATCATCTGAACTATAAAATATAAATATAAATAGTGAGCGACAAAAACGTTAAATAGAAAATCCAGGTTCTAGTTCAATATCTTCTTTTGTAAAGCTCTTATAGTTTTCAACGAATCGTCTTGTGAAATAGAATAAGATTAAAAATGTTCAGTTTTTTAACACTTTACAACGTAGTTGAAAAGTGCTTATGGCTTTGTCCATTCATTGTGTTTGCTTGTCTGTCTGTCCGTTCGCACGATAACTGCCGTAAAAATGACTTTAGCAAAAGGAAATTTCTATATGTTGTTCAGACGGGCTGTGGGACATATGAGAATATAATTGAATAACATCACTCAATTACTTTCGGATTGAACCCGGGTTGAAGAAATGAAATACATTGAACCCTATGAGACCTAATTCTTCAAACGTTTTTAAGCGAATTTGAAATTCACAAATTGCTTCGAAAGTTTTAGGAAATATTCAAATCGCCCCATAGAAAATATGAAAAAAACTGCAGCAAAATATATTCGGTAGTTTTTTTAAATAAAAGTTAAAATAATAATTACACCCATATTATGTGACGAGATCACTTGACCCACTTCAAAATAAAATATGGCATCCATCTTGCTTCAAAATCGTGATTTTTAAAATTCTTTTTAATTTATATGTAGTGGTGTATGCGTCCTAAAACCGCTGTATTTTTGCTTAATTTCTGTGCATCTATATTCTGAAATAACGCAATTACAATATATTAAATGAGCATCTAACTTTGATTATTTCTACAACGAAGCCTTATTGTCACTTTGTTGTCATTTTGTGTCAAAATCGTGATTTTTAAAGTTATTTTTAATGTATATTTAGTGTTGTATCGGTTCTAAAACTACTTTATGTTTGCTTAATTTATGTACATTTATATTCTGTAACGACGCAATTACAATATATTTGAGTTTAAATGATCATCAAACTTTGATTATTTCTACAACGAAGCCTAGTTTTCGCTTATGGAGAATGTAAACACATCAAGCTGTAAGATAAGTTGTATAAGAATTGCTGAATTTCTTAAACGCACAATTATTTAGCACTGAAGTCTGCAATATAGCTGTTATAAATGAAACATTCATTGATTTTACATAGAGAAGCAGACAATTTTATAGCAGGCTTATTTGCTTGTTTAGTGCAGGATGAAGTTTTAAGCATAGAGTTAAAGTACTTTTACATCCATGGTTTTAATTTTTTAATCAAAATAAATTACTTTTAATTGTGATGAATGAAAGGAATGGAATAAAAGTGTATGAATGAATATTCACTGCTTTTACATAGGGAGGCAGGATATTTATATTTCAATGACCTGATTTGAATAAAGTTCATTTTTTTCGATGAAGTTTTAAGTTTTCAAATATAATAAATTATTGTAGCATTGTGATAATTTTAAAAATATTACCGCTGAATGCATCGCATTTTAGAGACGTTTAAATAAAATTGCATTGCACTTGGGAAGTGTTTAATAATCACTGCTTTGTGCATGTTTGATCTTTTTTGTTAAATTTTGTTATGCTTCTATTTCGAAACCTAAAACTGCAAGCTATAAAGATCTTGCACTTTTTAATTCCTACAAGGATATATAATTTGATTTCGGATCGTATTATTTGATTTATAAATATTGTGGTTTTAATTTTGATAGTTTAATATTTTGACCTGCTTTCCAATGGAAGGGAAAGATGTAACATTTAAAATATCTTCAATGTTGCTGCTCAATATGGTTCTTTCTCGGTGAAGTATTGATGCACAAGATATTTTGTTTTATATAAATAAAATTAGGAAGTGACGTGAACATATGAATTCTGAAGGTGTTTTACGATTGATGAGGTATGAAGAGAAGAAATAGAAATATGAAATTCAAGCATTTATTTGCGTGCCGCCTACCACCAGACTAAGTTTATATATTCCTCTGCATCTTAAAGCTCATCAGAGGTATTGTATATATTTAGTTTATATCCAGCCAAGCAAGTTGTGAAGAACCTTCGAAAGCTCTACAGGAATACGTAATTGGATTTAAGATCAGTTCATAGTATTCTAAATATAGATGTTTTAATTTTTAATTTCGATATTTAACGCGAGTGCAGATTTTTGAAATTCCTACAAGGATATATAAGAGGATCTTTTCTTTAGGTTTATCTTAAAATACTTTATTAAAGCAAAACTATTTTGGCTCTATCTGACTAGAGCCACTGCCGATTTTTTAATTCAGCTAGTTAGAATTTAAACCAAAAAGAGACAGTTGAACAATTACTTGCCTATCGAAACGATCACGTATAATTACATAACATAATTACTTTAAACAATTAAAAAACATTACTTTAATTGGTGAACAAATTTTGCAATTCCAATCTTTTCACCAAAAAAAAATATATGAAACATATATGTCACAATATACAATACAGATAGAGCTTAAATAAGGACTGATATGGATGTAGTTTAAAATTTTATAAGTAGTGAGGATTCTCAAAGGATTTTCACTTCATTTTTTTTCTATTTTCATGTGCCCCTTCAAAACCGAAAAACGTATGAAAATTGACCATATTTCAATATATTATATTTCCATTATTTATAAAATTACAAAAATAAAATTTAACAAAACATATAATTTAAACAATTATCTTTTAAATGCTTCTTACAGAATATGCCTACTTATCTGCAATGCTTATATAATTAATATAAAGTTTATTATATTGTTGAGAAAAGAATTGCGTGCAGCTTTCTGCTGGAAATAAAAGTGATGTATATACATGTTTTCTTACCAAAAGAACAACAAAAAAATTTTCAAAAAATTTTCGTACTTTCAGACAGTAAAATAATTATAATTAGAAAAGTTTTTGAAACATAATAGTTCGCTATTTTATTCAGAAATATGGTTTATGCATGTTTGGAAATCTTCTTACTATTCAATTTAAGAAATCATGCTCGCAATGATTCCATTAAATTGGCTAAAACTATTCCAAAAAACACCATTTAGAAAAAATAAACGTTAAAGTTAACACTTGATACTATTTTTAAATTTCGTGTCAAAGTACTTTTGTTCATAACTTTCGCTTTAATGGAAATTTTTTCATGCGGTTACGATGAAATATTCAGAAATGTACAAACTTTAATTTTTCTTAAAAAATAAAATCGATTTTTTGAAATTCTAAGACGTATGTGCTCCCTTACACATTTCCACTGCCCTTGCAAAATATAATTCTTAGAAATGATAATAGATTGAGTTCATATGATGGCTTAATATCGATTCAGAAACACGTTCCTTGGAGGGTTGAACGATTCACTAAGGATTTCAACTACCAGTTCTTTTTCACTTCTCGTTCAGAAAATTTTCATGAAACATCTACTTTTCTCCAAATCAGTTATAAATAAATATTATATGATGGCTGATATAGATCCAGCATCAAATTCTGATGGAAAGGGTCTCACTAAGGATTTCCACTTCATGTTCAAGAGGTATAACTTCCGATCCACAAATTTATATTTTCTTCATAACATCTATTTTCTCAGTATTGGTTATAGATATAGCATAGATAATGGCGGATGTGGAATCATCATCGAATTCTGGAGGATATTGCCTGTTCACTATTGATTTCTACTTCCAGTTCCGGAGATGTCTCATTCCCGTTTTTTCTTTAATTCTTATGTCAGTGCGAAATAAGTGTGCATAATAATATAAAAATTCGCATCAGTTCCGAAATAAAATGTACACACCACTTAACATTATGTGAAGCATTCTTCATAAATCTCCTGAATATATATTTCGAATTTCGAACATAAATCCAACAGAACTCGAACAAAAAACGCGCGCTCTTTCTCTCTCGCCGGCTCCTCCCTGATAACCGCACTTGCTAGCAAATGGGAAAACGCCATCCAAGGGAAGCATTACGCAAGAATTCGCGGCTATAAAGTGTCGCGAGTTGATCTGAGCGAGAAAGAGAATTCCGCTCAGAGTTAATCTCAAAATGGAAGTCGGTGATAGCAATGTGACGGGGACCGGCATGAATGAGACGGCGGGCCAGCCGCTTCTCAAAACGGCCCACGATTATTTACTGGTTGTGCTTCTGGTGGCCGTAATGTTCGCCATGGGCTGCCACATCACATGGGAACAGGTGAGTGTATTTTATTATTTTTTTTTAATTGAGAATTATTTACCTTTCGTATAATTAGTAATGGTGTGAAAAAGTCGAAGATAAAAAAAAAAAAGCGTTGCACATGATTGTATTCTGAACGTTATTGAAGGAAAATTATATGTTTAAAAAGTCTTTGTTCTTTCTAATTTGCAGAATTTACTAAATTGATATGCGAGATGTGAGTGAGTATTCAGGACAGGAAAATGGAGAATGTGATATGTTTTGGAAGTTTATTTCTGTTTTCAAAAACTGTTCTGTCTCCTACATTTTAGGTACATTAAAATGCAATGGTTTTTTGTCCTTCATGTCTGCTTTACATGCAAATATAAAACAGGAAAATGGAGAATGTAATATGTTTTGGAAGTTTATTCCTGTTTTCAAAAACGATTCTGTCTCCTACACTTTAGGTACATTAAAATGCAACGATATTTTCCCTTCCATATCTACTTTACATGCAAATACAGCAAACTTTCGACAATCTTACACGTTCAAACTTTTAAGTTTTCCGAATTATCAGATATCAAACTAAAATTAGGGTAAGGAATGGGAGAAATTAATTTGAAACAAAACAATAGACAATAAATATAACATTTATTTGCCCATAGCGTTATACAGACTAGATTATAGTGTACAGTATGATAAAAAACATTTACACTATTATTTAAATTATGAAGTAAATTATAATGCACAGGTATCTGTGTATGAAATCATTTAGTCTTCTACAGTAGATATAAATTAGTGAAATGGAACGGGCCAGACGGCGTTTGAGAGAAGTATCACACGTGCTACGAGGACGTGACGGATCATTGGATGCCGAATTATAGGAAGTTTACTGTATATACAATTTTACTTCGTTTCTTCGTCCCATTTAAATCGGTATAATGTTTTTATTTTCCACTGTATATCTGCTTCAAAAGCCAATTAGTGCAAAATGTATTTATTTGGAAAGAACACTTTTTCAAATAGCTTTCTTTATATCTCTTTTACAAGAACATATATCGAGACAAAACATTTCATCATTAGACGGTCATTTATTGACAAGAACTGAAATATTGCTCTAGATATTTAAGTATCTATTTATAAGTATTATCTAGTAATTATGTATGACGTTTTAATCGTAATTAGTATAAAGTTGTTAATTAGTTAGTATAAAGTTTTTAATTGTAGTAAACAGTTAAGAAGTTATTTTACAACAAAAGTTAAGAGACTTATTTGATGTTTAGAAGCGAGTGTTGGTAGTAGACTTCACTTTAATGCACATTTACGTAAAGTGAAGTAAATGCTTTAATGTGCATTTACTTCACTTTAATGTACATTTCAGTATTTTTAAACCCTATTATCCAAATTTGTATGTATAAATACGGATTAAGATAATAACGTGTTTGGCAATTTGAATGCATTATGTGTTATTTCATAACGTGTGTATATATGCAATAAACTCATTTTTATACAAGGATTTTAGTGCTATGCTTACATTTACTTTTAACTAATGTAAAATCGTTTGTCCATGCAAATGTTTAAAAAAGCTTTTTTTAGAGCTTTTCTTGACGATTAATGGAAATAATGTCCCAAAAAGATTGAAATGCAAATTAGATAAGTGGAGATAAGTGGCAATGTAAATTGCAAAAATGTTGAAAGTAAGGTAGGAAATAAGACTACAATTAAATAAATAGTCCTCCCATTAATTTTCAAAAAGTTACACTTTTTAAATTTTTATACGAGCCCATTAGATAAATTTGGTCAATCAGAAAATTGTTATTTTTAATGCAACAAAATCATTAAAAAAACCGCATATCTCTATCTTTAAATTCAACTGAATTATGATAAAGGAAAAAAATAGGACTTATGCCGCTTTTCCGTAATATGTGAAAGGTGGTTTCATCAGTGAAAATAAGGATCATAAACAAATTGACGATGGAACTTTTTTAGATCAAAAATTCGTTAATATGTGTCAAAATTTTCTATCACAAATGCATCTAAATAAAGCATTACACAGACAGTGATCATATAAAGCAGTGACACTCACTACGCGGTTGGGTATCCTATGGATTATCATGCAGTTTTATCTTTTTTGTGATATCACAAATTTACATTTCTAATTTGATATATGGTCCCCATTCACAATGTTCAATTTTCAGATAAATATAACTCGCTCAATTTAAAAGATACAGATATGCGGTCTTTTAGTGATCGTGCTGCACTAAAAATAAATATTTTCTGATTAACCAATTTGTCAAAAGGGGGTCGTATAAAAATTTAAAAAGTGTAACTTTTTGAAAATTAATGGGAGAACTATTTTTATCAACGTTGTCATATTCCCTACTTTACTTTCAATATTTTTGCAATTTGCATTGCCCACTTATCTCCAACAGGTTAAGAATTAAAGCGCGTCTCAGTCTTTTGGAGACACCCTGTATATATATATATATATATATATATATATATATATATATATATATATATTATATATATATATATATATATATATATATATATATATATATATATATATATATATTTATATATAAATATATATATATATATATATATATATATATATATACATATATATATAGGTAGATATATGTATATATATATGTATATATATATACACATATATGCATACATATATATATATATATATATAGATATATGCATATATATGTATACATATATATATATATATACATATATTATACATATATATATATATGTATATATACATATATATATATATATATATATATATATACACATATATATACATATATATATATATATATATATATATGTATATATATATGTATATATATGTATATATATAATTCTATAAATTTTGGACATCTGTTTAACAAGTTTAAATATTTATTGCCTATTGGTGATTTATTTGTTTCAAAGACATTCAAATACAATAAGCCTATTGGTAGGTCTATATT
Organism: Amaurobius ferox; assembly: GCA_951213105.1. Classification (NCBI taxonomy): domain Eukaryota; kingdom Metazoa; phylum Arthropoda; class Arachnida; order Araneae; family Amaurobiidae; genus Amaurobius; species Amaurobius ferox. The sequence goes on from OX578135.1 coordinate 49,737,067, forward strand.
TAATTATAATGAAGTTTCACAATCGCTCTCTACTGATCATTCTTCTCAGTCAATTGTAGATAGTGAATGTATTTGTAAATTAAATAAATTTGCTAAATTTCTAAATACAGACTTGGGGCATATAGTTACAGGAGATTTAGACATTGTTAGTGACAATGTGTTAAGAACCATTATGTCATTTGGTACGAAATTTAGGATACCTTCTTGTAATAATTCTTTTAAAGTTTTAAAATCAATTAATCTAGATCTTGATAAATATATATATAAATTAGCTTGTAAATACGCTCTGCCATTAGAGGCATTTAATATGTGGAAATTTACTATATTAGAATCAATTAAAAATGCTATTAGAGATATTAAATTGTCTAGATCTTTATATAATATTGATAATATTAAACATTCCATTAATGATTTACAAAGATCCTTTGTTATCACCTATGTTGATAAAGCCTCTAATAATTATGCTATTATCTGTAAAAAATTTTATATTCAATTTCTGTTAGATTATTTAAAAAATAATAGTCTTTTTAAACCTGATTTACATTCAATCAATAGTATTAAATTGAAAATTATCAATATGTATAGTGATTTAAATATTAAATATAAATATCTTAAATTTCCTTATATAATGCTTATTCCAAAATTTCATAAAAATCCTATTAAATTTAGAACAGTTACTAGTGGCCATAATACTTACTCTACTACTGCGAGTAAATTATTACTAAATTCTTTAAATCTAATAAATAATAGTTTAAGCCAGACTAGCAATAATTACCATATTCTAAATAATAGTAAAGAATTAAAGAATAAATTAACATCTCTTAGAAAAATAATAGGATTTCAAACTTTTGATTTTAAAGATCTTTTTAATAATATTAAGATATCTGATCTATATGATGTTATTTTAGCTCTATATAATGCTTATATTACACCTCTTTCAAATCAAATTAAATTTATAAATTTTCCTAAACTTCTTCACTTTGTTATTTTCAATAATTATATTTTTCAAGGAAATAAATTATACTTACAAGTCTCAGGAGTTCCACAGGGTGGCTGCAGTAGCAGTATGCTAGCTAATTTATACCTTTATCATTATGAAAAGTCATTTACTTCAATAGATTATACTTTTTACAGATATGTTGATGATCTGATTTGCTTAGTACATACAGAAAATTATCTCATAGATATAGATTACTATCCAGACAATTTGGAATTAATTCCTAATGAAGCTACTATTAGTAAAAATGTTAATTTTTTGGATTTAAATCTTTTTATTGATCCTTCTAATAGAATTGTTACAAATTTATATGATAAAAAAGACTTTTATAATTTTAATATTAATAAAATCTTACCTTTTAATTCCTGTAACTCGATTCAATTGTTTAGAAATATTATACTCAATCAGCTTTTTAGAATTTATAGATTATCTGATAAAAAATTTCATGCTATGCATATCAATAATCTCAAAATTACTAGTAATTTATATAAATATCCCTCTTATTTAGTAAATAGTATTGTTAAAAAATTTAAAATAGCTGGATTTTTATAATTCTTTTCATAGTATCATATAATTCTATTCATAGTATCTTATATTAGCCAGACATCTCCATTCTCTTGGTTTTTTTTTTTTTTTTCATTCACTTCCCACTTCAGCATTACTATTATTTGCCCCTCTTTTTAGTAGCTCTTTTTGTATATTAATACTTTTTCTTAACATTTCGCTTCACAGTTTTTCAATTCTTATGAATGGCAACAGTAAATGGTTTTTTATTTTTTTCTTTACGAATGGCAACACTGGTCTCTTCTATCAGTGTACCCTGTATTGACTCGATTGTACATACGCTGTGCTTTTTCCAGGTATTCATTTTTTCTTTTTTATTCCTTATTTATGTATGTCGTCCAAGTAGAAATAGTTTATAGATTTAATCTATCTATTTCTTCAGAAACATACATTTTTGTGTTTGCTTCTACAAAAAACTTGGACATGATTAGATTTTTGTAGAGGTTAACAATTCATGATTTAGGCTTAGAGCCTCGTCCACGTGTAATGCGTTTGTGCTTGATTTCGTTTGTTATACTTATTTCGATTCCATACCTTTATATTTTTCATTGACTTGTTGATTCGATATTTATTTTATTTATTTTTTTCCCATTTGCTTGAGGATTAGTTGATTTTTACTTTTGTTTTGTAAGCCTGTTAGATAGTTGAATTTAGCTTAAGTTTTTCTTTTTTTGTTTCCATACCTTTTAATTTGGTTGATTTTCTGTAACTTGATAGCTTGTTTTTTGTATTTTTTATCCATTTGATTGATGATTTGCTGTATTATATTTTATTCTGTGGGTGTTTTTAAAAAAGTTAGGTTTATCGTGTTACATCTTCTTACTTTTCGTTCATTGGATTTTAAAACTTCTATTATATATATATATATATATATATATGTATATATATACATATATATATACATATATATATAAATATATATATGTATAAATATATATATATAAATATATATATGCATATACATATATATATATATATATACATCTATATGCATATATATATATTTATATATATATATATATATATATATATATATATATATATATATATATATATATAATTTTCTAATCTACGAAAATATAACGTATGCGGACATATCTTCCCATACACTTTTAACGCTTTCCTTGTGGCATATATTGGAATTAATTACGGCTTTCAGGGCGAAAGATTACGGGATTATTTATATTTTCAATTTATTACGTCATTTGTTTTATTTTGGCAAAGATGTTAGAAATTCATATGTTGTAGTATATGTAATTTTCTATTAATACACGGGTATAATCTTGTAATATTCGCGAATATAAGTAGTACGAGTCCAATACAATATAAGCGCTTTTATTTTGCATATATTGATTTAATTTTATATTTTTGTAAATTTGTTTACAAGCGGGACTAAAATGTTTTATTCTTCAGATCTCTCCTCCGTGAAGAAAATTTTGTATAGCGAGGACAGAGATTCTTAACTGCTTTTTAGGAGCATTGAATTAAATATTTTAATATAATATTTTGATTAACAATGCCATTTTGTTTACTCTAGGAATTTGAACATGATTATGAATTTTAAGTTTCTGTATATATATGTTTAAGTGCGAAGAATGGGTATACTGCTAGTAACTGCGGGTATATATATATTTTTACTGAATTTTAAGTTTCTTTATATTATATACTCAGTACGAAGAACGCGTATACTTCTCGTATATTTACTATAATTAATATATACATAAATTTAATTAAATGTGTTTATACGGCATACGAATATTTTATAATACCAATGAAACAATAAATAAATTGATATAAATATAATTTTTATAAATCAACGATAATAAATTTTTGAGTCTTATTACGGCCTGAGCATATAAGATCACGTGGATTATTGATATTTTTAAATTTTCTTATTATTTTTCTAGTTTGATAACTATATTTCAAACTCATATATTTTCCATTGTGTGTAACCGATTGTTGAAACAAAGATAGCACTTTCACAGATATATATCTTCTACCATTTCAGCGTCTTTATTTTGACGTATGTTGAACTAAATATTTTTTTGTAAATTTATTTACAAACGGGACAAGGATGTTTCATTCTTCGATCTGTCTGTGCAGATAATTTTATACAGTAAGAACATATATGTTTATATTTTCAATTTATTATGTCATTTGTTTTATTTTGGCAAAGATGTTAGAAATGCATATGTTGTAGTATGTGTAATATTCTACTAATACACGGGTATAATCTTGTAATATTCGCAAATATAAGTAGTACAGGTCCAATACAATATAAGCGCTTTTATTTTTCATATATGGATTTAATTTTATAT